>ML779841.1:385840-422252 GCA_009831015.1 Picea engelmannii | reverse complement strand
TTCCTCTAGATGCTTCTCTTGATAGACATATTTAGTATAAATAAGGGTCGAGGGTATGAAAACCCTAGCTTGGATATTATTGTAATAGAGCGTTGCTCGACTGGAGGTTGCCCCCTCGAAGAGGCCCGCGAACATTTCTTTCTGAATCAAAGTGTTATTTCTGTTGTTGTTGTTATAACATTTATGTGTTATTGTGGAGATTATGTTGGTTATATTACTATTATTCTGCCATTTCTAGCATTTTATTTATGTTCTGCATATTTATTATATCCGGTATCTTGCAGGTTGTCATTGTTTGATGGATAATGGTATGAGTTCTCCATTAACTTTATTATTTAAATAATTTATTTTGCATCCGCTTTGAATTTTAGTATACTCATCACTTCACTTTTTTATTTAAATAATTTCTTCTTTGCAAACACTTTGACTACTTTGACCTTTTAGGGCTTCTAGATGACTCATGAGGGTTCTCCAACTTCACAAGGCCACAACTCTCTAACCGTGAGGAGTTATGTGACATTCCACATACCACCAGAAATGGCATGACATGTAATATCCATCTAGAATAGTCTTACCTGAAAATATATCAAAACTCATACCATTATCCATAAAACAAACTTGGGTCCATTATGAAAACCTTTGTGCTACTAGAATTCTCTACATGACTTTCTTCAAGGGTTGACATCAGTGAAAACCAAGCCAATTAATCAACAATCTCCCCCTTTGGCATTGATGGAAACACTCTGATGCAATACTGAAGTCATATCACTCATGCTCCCCCTGTGACCATCACTCCCCCTGGAACCATGCCTCTGTGTTCTGCATCTGATAAATCTCTCCCCCTTTGTTATCAATGGCAAAGGTATCTTTCCATCTGGGGCTACTCCCCCTAACTGAACTGTCCTTGGGGATACTCCCCCTGAATGAACTCTTCCTAAAATTGATCTCCCGACCTGAATTGTCCTCTTTATGGTGTTTCCTCGTGTAAATCTAAGACATATAATATAAGCATTCAAAACCATTCATTTTGGAGTAGAAATAACTCTGAGTCTCTGGCGAAGATACTCAAAGGATTCCCGTGGAAGTGGTTTTATAAATATATATGCCACTTGTTCTTTTGTGCCCACATATTCAACTTTGATGTTCTTTTCTGCAACCTGTTCCCATAGAAATTGATACTTGATTGGAATGTTCTTCATCTTGGAGTGCATCATCGGGTTCTTTGAGATACTGATGGTGCTTGTATTATCACAATAGATTGGAATGGTCTCATCATACTCAACCTGTATATATTTCATAGTTTGTTTCATCCATATAACTTGTGTACAACATGTTGTTGTTGCAATATACTTTGCTTCGACTGTAGATAAAGATATTGATGATTGTTTCTTGCTTAGCCATGATACTAAACACTCACCCAAGTAGAACATTGCTCCACTAGTGCTTCGTCAGCCATCAATGCAACCCTCCCAATCTGCATCTGTGTAGGTAATAAGTGATAGATCCTTTCCTTTTGGATACCATAATCCAAACTCTTATTTTCCTTTGAGATATCTGAAAATCCTCTTCACTGCTGATACATGTGATTCCTTTGGTGCTACTTGAAATCGTGCCACCTGTCCAACTGCCTGCATTACATATGGTCGGGATGTTTTCATATGTAGTAGGATACCAATCATTGACCTATATTGCCTCTGATCTGTAGACTTTGAATCATCAACTTTGCTCAACTTGCAACTGGTTTTCATGGGAATGATGATTGGTTTGCAATCTTCCATTCTGAACCTCTTTAACATTTCTATGATATACTTGGTTTGAGAAATGAAAATTCCTTGGTTTCTTTGACGTATCTGAAGTCCTAGAAAGAAGGGAAGTTCTCCAAGTAATGACATTTCAAATTCATTATGCATGTCATTTGCAAATTTATGGCTTAACCAATCATCATCATTCAATTTATTCATGTATACCCACTTTGTGTTGATCACATTCTTATCCTTTGGTCTTGGAACCAGTTCCCAAGTGCCATTTTTCTCCATTTGATCCAATTCTTCATACATGGCCTTATTCCAAAATTCATCCTTACTGGCCTCTTCAAAACAGGTTGGTTCAATCGTAGATGAGAGTGCTAGGTGCATTTGTTCTGGTGAACACATTCTTCATATAGTCTCAACTCCTACATCTTTGTTTCCGATAATATGATCTAAAGGATGATTCTTCTGTACTTGTCTGCTAGGTGTCTTTGGAGGCACTTGCTGAAATTTCTCTTCTGCTTCTGTCAGATCCTCTTCATCTTCCCCTTCTATTTCTTCTTCGTAAAGTTGTTCCATTGATTCATTTTCTTCTTCCTTTAATTCTTGTCTACTTGTTTCATCAATTGTTATGTTGATGCTTTCCAAAACTTTGTTCAATCTCAGGTTGTAACACTTGTATGCTTTCCTTGTACTTGAGTAAACAACAAGTACTCCTTTGTCCACATGAGAGTCAAACTTTCCCATTCTGCCATCTTCTCTTTTGATGTAACATTTGCTTCCAATAACTTTGAAGTGATTCACATTTGCTGGTCTTCCTTTCCATAGCTCGTAGGGAGTTTTGTCAGTGTTGTTTCTGAGCATTACTCTGTTTTGAATGTGAATTGTTGTATGCATTGCTTGTGTCCAAAACATATTTGTCAATTTGGAATCCATTAGCATTGTTCGAGACATTTCTTGTACTGTCATGTTCTTTCTTTCAACAACTCCATTTTGTTGAGGTGTCCTAGTAATGAAGAAATGTCTTTTTATTCCATGATTGTTGTAGTAGTCCATGAATTCCTTTGAAGTGAACTCTCCTCCATTATCAGATCTCAAGCATTTTATTTTTGAATCCATTTAATTTTCAACCATTTCCTTGTAGATCTTGAAGTTTTCAAAATCTTCTGATGGGTGTTATATATGCACTAAAAACACACTAAAAACCCTCAATTAAATTGTCAACCCAGGGTAAGTAAACTTAGAGTTGTAGAAAAATATATGCCAAAGGTAGAAGGGCTAGTAGTAGTATAGTCTAACTAAGGAAAGTAGCTATCTAAGGCTAATCTACTCAAGCAAAGCTATCTAATGCGAAAACCCTACTAAGCAACTTGAAACTATGTAACCTAAGTACTTTTGGGCCAAGGATCGATGGATAGTTCTAAGAAAACAAGTAAAAACCCTATGTAAAGCAAACTAGTTCATAACAATAAGCAAAAGCAACTATTCAACATAACAATAAGCAAATAACCAAAGTAGACTATTTTAATTTGCCAACCTACATTCAATGACCAACTAACCTATAAAGAAAGTAAATAAACAAGCAAGCAGTTGTCCTACTAAAGAAAGAAAGCAAGCAAGCAAAGACAACTAACTAACCTATGAAAGCAAGTAAACAAGTAAGCAAAACAACTAACTAACCTATTAAAGCAAGTAAACAAGTAAGTAAAACAACTAACTAACCTATTAAAGAAAGTAAACAAAGCAACTAACTAACCTATTAAAGAAAGTAAGCAACTAATTACTCTAAGATAACTTATACTGCAAGTAATAAAAACTTCTCATTGAACAACTATCTAGCCTAAGAGGCAAGTGGACTATATTCTTAAAACTTCAAAACTATTTCTAATTCATGAAAGGAAATCTATTTAATTGAAAGAAAGAAAGACTAGCAACTAACCTTTAATCTATGATAAGCAAACTATTATCTAGTCTATCAAAGCAAAGACTATCTATCCTACAACAACAATTAAACTATCTTTTGAATCTATGAAAGCAAGAAATTATCTCTTCTGATCTACAAAAGCAAGAAACTATCTTTTCTGATCTATGAAAACATGAAACTATTCTTTTAACCTATGAAAGAAAAAAAACTATCCTTTAACCTATGAAAAAAGGAAAACTATCTTTTAACCTATGACAATTCAAATATAATGTTGGTGGTTGTGTGAATGTCTTCGGTGTTGGATAATATCTTGATGGCACTTGACAACAAAGGATAATTCAAGTGGTATAAGTTCAACACTAATCTCAATAGCAAAGTGAAAGGTATGGACTAAACAATCTAATGAGAATCTAGCCATGACAAAAACAATTGTCAATTACCCTGCATATTTATTAACCATCAACAATATAACAAGATCATCATTGTACTTCTATACTATGTAAGCAAAACTAGATTCAACCATTAACTAAGAAATATAATTGCAATTTAATTCTAGAAAGGAAATTACATAAAATGAAAACTATGTTATATCTATTCTAACAATTCAAACTGTAATAAGAAAATGCTTAAGAACAAAAATTAAGACATGACATTAAAAAGTAAACTACCAAATGTATTAACCAACAACTAAGTAAGAAATATCTATATAAAACTGAAATTAACTCTATCCATCCTTCAAATCCTTGTCAAAGAAAACCCAAATTAAAACTTTTTTCTATCCTATTTAAAACTTTGTTTTAAACTTGATTCTAAAATCATAAATAAAGGCATAATCTAATATCTACTTACACATGGGGTTAGTCTAGGGATTTGCAAATCCATTCCTAACTACAAGATCAATGCATGCTAACAAAATCCATCATACGAACCTGCAAAAGAGATTCAAAGCAATTAAACTACAACAACAAAGTAATTAACACAATAAAAATGCATGTACAGGAAATAAAGAGAACAACTAAATTATGAAATGCACAAACAAATACAAAGAACAGTTACCAGACTGATGGTGGGCCCCCCAGCAAGCCGTGGTCAATTTCTAAAAGCACACCACGAACTCAACGATTAGAATTCACCATGAAAACTCAAAAACATAGTTCTTGTATAATCCGGTAATGTAAAATAGTAAAACAGAGTAAAATCGTATTTCTATATATCACACTAATGTTTCTACTGCTTAACAATTATCTGACCACCTCGGTGGTATTTATAATTTTTACAGACCAAGTGGTAGACCATAGGAGGGTCGAACCACTTCTAAATTTGTCAATTTCCATTAAGTGATGCCTTAACTGATAAAACAGAGTGAGCCAATAATTTCCCTCTTGAACAACTAAAACTGAGTTGTCGGGAGTTCAGTAGCTGGAGGGGGAAAGCATGAACAAAACCCACGTTCCTGATTCACCCATCACTGGCCGCCAATACCATAACCGCCAAGTCGCCCTCCGTTTTTTTGCAATACGTAGTGCTGGATAGAGTGTCGGATCGGGTATCGGAACGAGTGCTGGAAGGAGTATCGGACTGAGTGCCGGAAGCAAAAACATGGTGTGTTTTCGCCCTGTAACACCAAAATATGTGAATTAGATCTTGGTAATCATAACACATGATGAATTATACTCAATATTGACATCAAACACAAATCATACATACCTGGTGTATATCATACCGTTTTAATATAAAATTCTTCTAAAAGCTCCTTCAAAATGTGAAAAACACATATGTGCATTCGACAAAAGTGTCTGATAACCATCACAAAATTGATCATATCTCGGGCCCAACATTACCCCCACACTTACGATTTTGCAGGTCCCACTGCAAACAAAAAGAAGTTACCCCTCGTGACTAGTCTTGCTGAGGAGGATCAACTTTGGAAGCTTCTCCTTCTTGCTACAAAGACTTAGCCTTGTGCCTCTTGTGTTGCTTCAGCTGTGCTCTGAGGTTGCGGTTAGATTTGGTCATCTCATCGACCAACTGTTGAAGGGAGTTAACTTTTTCCTAAAAGACTGCATTATCATGATGAAGGTGTGTGTCTATTGTCTTCCTCTCTTCCAATTGTTGGAGAAGCTGATGGTTTTCTTTTTGTAGCTTCTCTATGGTTGGGGCAGAATCGTTGATCTCTAAGGAAGGCTTAGATCCTTTGAGGGATGTGGGAAATCTATCAGTTTTAGGATCTAGAGTAGGCATGGGTGAAGTAGGAGTGATGGGGGATTGGTAAGGAGAGTTAGGCTTTGATTTTGTCTTCCTTAGTGGCTCTAATCCATCTGCAGAAACTTCCCTAGGTCTCTTGTGAGGGCTCTCAAGATCGAAGGACACTTGGATAGGATCCGAAGTAGGCATGGGTTTTTCATAAGGTTCATCTCTTGTACTTCGGGTATTCTTTCGAAAGGGTCCTTTACTAAATCGATTGGCTCTCGTCCTATTTTGTGGGAATAATGGGAAAGTATTGTTGAATTACTTCTTGGATATTCTTAGGTGTAGGATCAAGAGAGAGTGAAGCCATTGGGGGGGTAACAATAGGCTTATTTTGGTCTTTTCTCTTGGTCTTTTTACTCGATGAAGAAGTAGGGATATCAACAAGCTTTTTGTATTGTTCTGGAAAAGAGAGGGTTTGTGCAAGGGGGTTTGGAGTTCTTGGAGAGTGAGGTTTGGATGGAGAGGTAGTTTTTAGGCTAAGTTGTTTTTTGTCAGTCTTAACTGTCAAGTGAGGGTTTGCAAATTGGTAGATAAAAGCATCCCAAGTTTTCCCTTGTTTCTCTAGTTCGGCTAGAACAAGGAGTTTGATCAAGCCATGGTGAAAGAGACTATTGTGGGGGTTAGTCACATTTTTCCTCACTTGAGAGGACATCTTCTCCAAGCTTTTGAGAAAATAGAAGGGGAAGTTCAAAGGTTTGTTGAACATAAAATGAGCCAACAATCTAAAATGACAAGCTTTGAAATTGGAGTATCTACCTTTGCAGGTAATCAACCTTGTGATGACGATGAGGGGGTTGATCAATTATGCCTTTATCCACTCCTTAGCATACCCTTTTTCTCCTGAAATTCTCTCAAATTCGGGCTTAAACACCCTGTTATAACTTGAGCGCGGAAATTGGTGGTTTTTGAACCATATATCTCCCATTCTTGGGAGCTTTGTAGCTGCAACAATGGACTCTTCTGAAACTTCAAAGGTAAGAGACCCTGCATGTGTTGTCTTCCCATCGAAACCAATGATGAATTGCATGGAGAGGCTATCATCGTGGCCCTGTAAGATAGACAAAAATGGCCCCCAGCCTGCGTGCAAAAACACTTCCCTGCACTGTGCAAATTTAGGAATGGAAAATAGGTCCGCATAGGAAGAGGTTTCGTACCTCCTGGGCATTGTGGCAGAGGTGAAATTCACCAAGCAAGGGAACGAATGGGCCAAGAGATGGCACAAATTGGGCATGGTATGAGAGTGATTTGAACAGGGGATGAAATGGCAGAGGTTGGGCACGATTTCTTAACACAGGGGAGAGAAAATGGCAAGGGAGAATGAAGATAATGGTTGCCCAGCCCGATTTTGAATGCACCTATAGTGGAGTGGGTTGCACACATGTGCGCATGGGCTGCCATATGTGGAGAATTCGAATTCGACAACTCGTTTTAGAGCAATGTAATGATGCATGGTTAGATCAATTTCCAAGTCTTTTGACTTGGAAATTTGATCATAAACATATGAAGCATCAACAATCAATGTCTACAACCAATTCAATTGAATGTAATTAAGTTCTCGTTACCTGGAATCTAGGAAAGTTACTGGTGTGTAATTCACATGGCACTTTGTTCGACACCTCATACGAAATTTCATATGGCACCTCATACGGTACTTCATATGGCACCTCATACGGTACTTCATCTGGTACCTCTGTGTTAAATACATTTTCACTTCCTGTAATGGATAGCCTGCAAATTTGAAGTGTTTTTGACAATCACAGTGGTAAATGAGCAGAGGCAGAATGTTCCCTTGTTGTTGATTTTTTCGTCATGCTCACTCAACCCTCTTGCATATGACATATAATGTCAAACCTACAATGAACAGGTTATAGAAAGTAAAAACATGTATTATCAAACCTACAATGTACAACTTGTAATGAAAGATAAATCGATAAAAGTGATCTGGTCTGTTAGGAATATGTTCAATAATTTATAGCACACAGGAGTTTAGAATTTTAAAAATAAAATGTCGATTAATGTAATAACCTGTATCATGGTAATAATACAAAAACTTTTGCAAAGATTTATTTCTCTTAGGAAATGATCATTTTTCAGCTCATGAACCCCTCCCCCACACCTAAGTATTGTGACACCTCACAATCAAAAGTATAGAAAACTAGACAGTATCCCCCAATAGCCTAAGATTTATAGTATGTCAAGTGTAAATATAAATTTCATAGATTGGTCTGACGAGACAGTTAGGAGATGGCCCCACCTATAGGATAAGAGATCCTATATTAGATAAGAAGAGATATGCAAGAGAGTTTCAATATAGTCTTAGAGTTATTTCCCAATGGCAAGTTGATGGAGTTCATTAACCTTAGCTTAACCACACATAATTCATGTCAGCTTTGTCGGCAAGTAATGTCGTACATCGGGACAAGTTTTAAATTTATTATTTATTTTTGTCAGATTACCATCCTCGCTAGGTAGAATGCCCCGCTGCCAGCAAGCCTGTTTAGTACTCTGTTGGGTTTACCTATTCATACCACAAGCTAGTACCTGATGCCAACATACCTGTTCAGTATCCCGATGGGTTAGCCTCTTAAACCCTCAGAGACTAGTCCTCCATCTTTTAAGATTTTAGTATAAGATTTCTTTATGCAATAAGATGGGGGAAAAACTCCGAAAACAACTTTTTCTTTCTCTTTTTTTCAATTGGGATGGTATTTATGTTAGAGGATGACTTTCTGTTATATTACTTAGTGATTGTCCCAATGTAAGGGGTACTTAAGCAGATGTGGCCTATCTAAAGATATGATATAATCAATCTATTTAGTGTGTAGTGGATGGTACCATTGAGAAAGAATGGAAAGGTATCTCTAGGCTCAACTTACTTTCTTCCTTTGTAGTTATTGTGATGTTTCCATGCCTAACCACTAATAAGACCTCCTTTTCACTCTTTGATAAAGACACTTGACTCACTTACTCAGGTTTCTTGGAAAAACTATACGAGAGACCTATAGGATTGATAGTTATGGTATCACTTCCTTATACAGTGGTGAAGAGTTTCAAGAGAAACTGCTTTAGAATGCCTTAAAAAATGAGAATGTTTGCAAAAATATGGCTAATTATAGTGAGTCAATATTCATTTGATGCTTTAGCAGACACAAAATTCAAGTGTAACAATTTTTGAAGAAATATCCTTGAAACTGTGTACTCCTGGTGAAATAAATACTTACAAAAATCTCTAGAATTTCCTTATTAACAAAATTCAAAAACTATTTACATATATACAATAGGAAATTCAGAAAAATTTTCAAGAACAAGGGGGGACTTACCCATCTACTAAGGCCAATGCCTTGTTAGTTGACATGACCTGTAGAAAATCCTCTCTGGAAATGGGCTTATGATAAAATTTAAGTCGGTGTCCATTTACCACAAAGGAGACTTGTCCATCGTCAATTGTTTTAATTTTTACAGCTCCATTTTCATATACAATGTCTACCTTGTAAGGGCCCAACCATTGGGTGGTGAGTTTACCTTTGAAGGTCTTGAATCAAGAATCAAACAATAGAGCCCAATCACCAGGTTGGAAGTGTTTCTTCTTAATAAACTTGTCATGCCACTTGCTCCTCTGGTTTTGGACTAATATTGTCCGTTGGATGGCATTTTGCCTCATTTCATCCAACTCATTCAATTGTAGAGCTCGTTGCTTATGATCCTCATCTAGGTTCAATCCTAATTCTACGGCAATACAGAAGGTCCTTACTTGAAATTCTATTGGTAAAAGTACTTGTTTCCCGTACACTAGCTCATAAGGAGTGTGCCCAGTGGTATTTCTCTAGGTGGTCCGGTATGCCCACAAAGCCTCTGGGAGCCTATCAGCCCAATCCTAGTGATGTAATCGAACAGTATTGGTCAATATGGCTTCCAGGACTTTTTTTGTATATTCTACCTAACCATTGGCTTGTGGGTGGTATGGAGAATATTTACAATGTTTAATCCCATATTTCTTTGTTAGCTCTTTCATCAGCTTCGAAGTGAATTGAGTGCCTTTGTCAGTAACAATTTCACGAAGGACACTGAAGCAGGTAAAGATGTCTTCATAGATGAATTCAAAAACATACTTCTTTGTATCCCTGAATAGGGATTTTGCCTCTAGCCATTTGGTGACATAGTCCGTACAAACCAAAATATAGTTTTTCCTACAGGACATGGGTGAAATTGGTCCCACAAAATTGAGGGCCCATTTTTCAAAGGGTTCTATCATAACTTGGGCATGCAAAGGAATTTCGTTAGCTGACGTAGGTCTTCCTATCCTTTGGAAACTATCACAACTTCTCACATATTTGGCAACATCTTTGAAAATGCTAGGCCAATAGTAACTCGAATGTAACACCTTATATGTCGTATGTTTGTTAGAAAAATGGCCACCACATGGTACATCATTAAAACTTAGTAGTATATCAGGTATCTCATCCTCTCAGACACATCTATGAATAATCAAATCAGGACCTGTGCGAAAAAGATCATGACCAACCCAAGAGTAATTAGCACTTTGTGTAATGATTTTTTGTTTTTCATGAGGTGACAGATGAGAGGGTAACTTCCTAGTAGCCATATAGTTTTTCATATTCGCAAACCATGGGGTATTGACAGAAAGGGAAAAGAGGTGCTCGTCTGGGAAAATATCATCTACATGGATATCATTATCATCCTCATTTTTTATTTGGGAAAGAAAATCATCTACTACATTATCCTTTCAAGGTCGGTTAAGAACAATGATATTAAATTCTTGCAATAACAAAATCCACCTGGTCACTCGGCCATTAGTTATGGGCTTATTCATGATGAATCTAATCGTTGAATGATCGGTATGTACAAATACTTCATAACCTGTAATGTAATGACGAAACTTGTTAATAGCATGAACAACTGCCAATAATTCTTTCTCGGTGACTGTGTAGTTCAATTCAGCAGGGGACAAGTTCTTGCTCATAAAATAAATGGAATAAGACTGTTGGTCCTCTTTTTGCTCTAATAACCCTCCCATTGCAGTGTCATAGGAATCAGTGGATATATGAAATGGGAGAGTCTAATTGGGCCCTCTAAGAACTGGTGCCACAGACAGTTTAGCTTTCAGGGTTTCAAAGGAAGTTTGACACTACTTAGTCCAAACAAAATCAACATCTTTTATTAATAATCCAAACATAAGTGCAACAATCTTTGTAAAATTTTCAATAAACCGTCGGTAATATCCAGCATGTCTAAGAAATCTTCTCACCTCTTTCTGAGTCTTGGGGGGTGGAAGTCTGACGATGACCTCAATCTTTGCAGGATCAACTTTTATCCCTTCAGACGAAACATGATGTCCTAGAACCACTCCTTCAGTTAACAATATTTTGCATTTTTCATGACTTAGAGATAGGTTCATTTCCTGGCATCTGATGAGGACTTTTTCTAAGTTGTCTCAGGCTTCCTAGTAAGTTTTTCCATAGAATGTGAAGTCATCCATGTAGACCTCCACACAATCATGAATAAGGTTAGAAAATATCCCTAATATTGCTCGTTGAAATGTGGTAGGAGCATTACACAATCCAAATGGTAAGACCCTATAGGCATAGGTTCCCCAAGGACAAGTAAAGGTAGTCTTGTCCTGGTCCTCAGGTGCTATAAGAATCTGGTTGTACCCACTGTACCCATCTAGAAAGAAAAAATACTTCTTTCCAGACAAGGTATCTAGAACTTGGTCAATGAAAGGGAGAGGAAAGTAGTCTTTCAGAGTGGCTTTGTTGAGTTCCCAGAAATCAACACAAATTATCCATTTCCCAGTCACTTTCTTTGGAACCACTACAAGCAGGGATACCCACTTACTGTCAGAGATGGGATAAATGAATCCAACATTTAACAACTTTTGGATCTCCTCCTTGACTATATCTTTAAGTGTTGGGTTCATCCTTCTCTGGGGTTGCCTAACATGTGTTACTTCCCCTTGGGTATATATGTGATGGATGCATGTGTGGGGATGTATACCCTTCATGTCAGTGTATTCCCAGGAAAATGCTCATGATTGTTCTTTAAGGATATCTACTAATTGTTTCTGTTGGTCTGCATCTAGCCCGAAATTTATATGTAAAAATTTTCCTAGACTAGTCTCGTAGGGCATAGTGTAAGACATGGAAGACTCATCTATTTCGAAGATAAAATATGTTGAAGACAAAATGGACGGATCTAATTGTTCTTGAAATTATTCCCCAAACATGTATTCAAATTGGGGAAAATACCGTGGAAAATCCACACATGTGATAACATAAATAAACTGGTTTAGCACATTTTCTATTGTGTGCTCCTAAAGTGCCCATGCATGGTCACTTGGCAATACGGGTTCTTCCCAATCCTCATTCTCATATGGACATTCGAGCCACCATAGATTCTCCATAATAGGTTGAGATGGAGGGTAAATGGAAAGCTTTTGGATAGAGAGACCAATTGAGATGGTCATTTCTCCTTCTCTACAGCCAATAAATGCATTGGTTGTGGCTAGCCAAGGTCTTCCAAAAATGATGGGATGGACTTTGGTAGGATCCTTTGAGTGAATAACAATAAAATCTACTGGGTACTCCCATGAGGCTAAAGTAACCATGACATTATCTAAAATTCCTTCAGGTATAACCCTAGTCTTATCTGGTAATTCCAAAATGGTTGGGGTAGGCCGAAGAAGAGGTTGTAACTGTAATTGTTCCAAGGTAGTAGCGGTCATAACATTGATGGCTGCCCCTATTTATATGAGAGTATTTCCAATGGAGACCTCATTAATGGTTATAGTCACTACAGGGTTTCTTGGGTTCCCATATTTTGCTAGTTTTGGCTGCTCTGATATGTATTCAGAAAGTCCTCCTATCAAGTGTACCGTAGGGGGTTCCTTTTGCTTCCTACCTGGCTTCTTGATACACAATTCTTTGACTAAATTACTGTAGATTGGAATGTCTTTAATGGCTTGAAGCAGGGGAATATTGACACAAATATTTTTCAATTCATTCAAAATGTCAAATTCTGATCAGGTGGTAGGTTTCTCAATTACCAATCGGTATGGATAAGGAGGGACCTTTGTAATTTGTGAAGGTTAATTTTGGGGAAGCTTGGGTTCTTGATTCTTCGGGATAATAACATCTTCCCACCTAGTGTCATTCGTGGGTTGTTTGGTGGCTTCTTCTTCTTCTTCTTCCTGGATGACTACTGAAGGTCTCTGCCTCTCTAAAATTGTTCCCTATCTTATTCGAATTTCCTGTAATGGAACAAGAGTGATAACATATGTTAGGAAGGCTTGCATCTCAACCTTGTGAAGAGGTTGAGGGGGATTATTATTGGGATTCGACACTGGTTGTGCCGGTAATAGTGTTGGTCTCAGGGAGCTTAGATTTTGATATTGTAGCGGTTTTTGTTGTGGAATAGGAGGTAAAGGTGTTGGAACAAAACCTGGCAGAAGCTGTGGAGTGTTCGGTGGGAACTGAGGATAATGATGGTTGGACATAGGGATAGGTGGAGCTTGAGGGTTTCCTTGGTTATGTCCTCCTCTTCATCCTTGAAATCAAGGATGTTGGTATTGAGTAGACCGATTTTCCCAACCTGGTGAGTTCCACTCTTGTTGTTGTTGATAATAAGGTGGAACTTGAGACTGTAGATATGGGTATGTGGGTTGATTCCTAGGCTGCCATGGCCTCCTAGGTGCATAAGAAGACTCCCCAGGATCTCCACTCCTATATATGGCTAATAAACCGGGAAATGATGGACATTTTTCAGTCACATGGTCTTCTGTACAGAAGCCACAAACTGAAATGTTATCTAATGGGCGTTCCCTTGATGAATGCTTTCTCCTGCATCTTGGGCAATATATGCTCATTGCTATATTTTCCTCCTCCTGTTTCTTTTTTATTTTTAGGGTGTCCAAATGGGAAACTATTGTTCTTAAGATATATGTCTTGAAGTTTTCTAAAAGGTTCCCTATCTCTGCTCTTGTGATACCACCTGAACTAATTGGTTTTGAGCTTCTATTGTAAGGGTCCCGAACATTCTTTCCTGTTTTGGCTCTACTCCTTGAGTAATTTTTACACATTTCACATATTTCAGCAAATGGTTTATGAGATATGTCACCTTATGTCATCAGGTTAAGCATCTCTAGATATTCTTCTGAAATTCCTTTAAGGAAAAGATCCCTAATTGCATCCTCTGGGAGGTCATGGTATTTTGACTTTTGGGAGATATAACAAAATCTTTCCATATAATCTTCGAGGGTCTCGTATTCTAATTGTTGGATTTTAAAGATGTCATTACAAGACTCTTTGGTCTTGTAGTAGTCTTGGTACTTCTTAAGAAAGATGTCTTTCATGGCTTCCCAAGACCTAATACTGGATTCTCCCAACCCCATGAACCATCTTAGTGTCGAGTCTTTAAGGGTGACAAGAAAGAGTTTTAGTTCTTGGGCATATTGTATGTAGTTTTAGCTCCTACACAAGATGTCAAACTCAAATAGGAAGGTGTTTGGATCTTCACTGTTTTTACCGTAAAAGGTAGGTAGTGCTGAGAGAGGAATATTCTTCATGTTGACATTTGGAGTAGTGTCTAAAATTGGAAGCCCGAAGGTAGTTTCGGTTTGGTTTCCAGTTTCTTCTTCCTCCCCATGTCTTTCATTTTTATGGTCCTCCTAATCATCCATATTGGCTTGGTTTCCAAAAAGAGAGTACCTGGGTGGTTTTATCTTTGAAGAAAACAAGGTTTCCCTTTGATGGAAATGTCTTCCTATGGATTGGATGTATGGGACTCTACTTGATCCGGTTGAGACTATTGGTGCCAAAGTTTCTGTGTCGATTTGAGAGATAATCACATTGGTTGAACTACCAAACAAAAGATTCACCTATTCAGGGTCTATGATATCTTCAAAATTAGGATCTCCTGGTGGTGGTGTAAAATCAAAGGTTGTATTGTTTGGTTCTACGGATGGTTCTATGGAAGGCTCAAGTGGTCTTGCCTCCTTTCCTAATATGATTGATGCTTCAATTTCTTGTTCTATAGTGCTCCCTGTGTTAGTCTCTTCAGAGACTATTTTATCTCTTTGAGTTGAGTTATCTCCTGTATTTTGGTATCGGTCTATGGATTTTATAAGCGGAACGTTCCTTCCCCCAAAGAGATCGGAAGGAACCTTGGTTGAAAGTTCTGATTCAGATTTAATGTATCTACCTTGTGGGTCTCTAGGCCTATTCATGAAAAAAATCAAAAACAAAAGAAAAAGCTACCATTTGGTTTCTAGGTCTATTCATGAAAGTAAACAAAAACAAAAACAAAAACAAAAACTACCATTGGGTTTGGGGGAACTTGCTATAGCATATGTGCAGGTACTTACCTCTCGTCTTAAAGCTCCCCCACCAAAAATCTAATGCTAAGTTCTAATAATGATCTATCTCCTAACTACTTCTTACCTTGAGCAAACTCCCCAACAACGACGCCAAAAACAATGGGTCTTATATATGCACTAAAAACACACTAAAAACCCTCAATTAAATTGTCAACCTGAGGTAAGTAAACTTAGAGTTGTAGCAAAAGATATGCCAAAGGTAGAAGGGATGGTAGTAGTATAGTATAACTAAGGAAAGTAGCTATCTAAGGCTAATCTACTCAATCAAAGCTATCTAATGAGAAAACCCTACTAAGGAACTTGAAACTATGTAACCTAAGTACTTTTGGGCCAAGGATTGATGGATAGTGCTAAGAAGACACATAAAAACCCTATGTAAAGCAAACTAGTTCATAACAATAAGCAACAACAACTATTAAGCATAACAATAAGCAAATAACCAAAGCAAACTAATTTAACTTGCCAACCTACATTCAATGAGCAACTACCGTGTACAGCAAGTAAATAAACAAGCAACCAACTCTCCTACTAAAGCAAGCAAGAAAGTTAGCAAAGACAACTAATTAACCTATTAAAGCAAGTAAACAAGTAAGCAAAACAACTAACTAACCTATTAAAGCAAGTAAACAAAACAACTAACTAACCTATTAAAGAAAGTAAGCAACTAACTACTCTAAGATAACTTCTACTGCAAGTAATAAAAACTTCTCATTGAACAACTATCTAGCCTAAGAGGCAAGTGGAATATATTCTTAAAACTTCAAAACTATTTCTAATTCATGAAAGGAAAACTATTTAATTGAAAGCAAGAAAGACAAGCAACTAACCTTTAATCTATGATAAGAAAACTATTATCTAGTCTATCAAAGCAAATACTATCTATCCTACAACAACAATTAAACTATCTTTTGAAACTATGAAAGCAACAAATTATCTCTTATGATCTACAAAAGCAAGAAACTATCTTTTCTGATCTATGAAAACATGAAACTATTCTTTTAACCTATGAAAGCAAGAAAACTATCCTTTAACATATGAAAACAAGAAAACTATCTTTTAACCTATGACAATTCAAATATAACGTTGGTGGTTGTGTGAATGTCTTCGGTGTCGGATAATATCTCGATGACACTTGAAAACAAAGGATAATTCAAGTGGTATAAGTTCAACACTAATCTCAATAGCAAAGTGAAAGGTATGGATTAAACAATCTAATGAGAATTTAGCCATGACAAAAACAATCGTCAATTGCCCTGCATATTTATTAACCATCAACAATATAACGAGATCACCATTGTACTTCTATACTATGTAAGCAAAACTAGATTCAACCATTAACTAAGAAATATAATTGCAATTTAATTCTAGAAAGGAAATTACATAAAAAGAAAACTATGCTATATTTATTCTAACAATTCAAATTGTAATAAGAAAATGCTTAAGAACAGAAATTAAGACATGACATTGAAAAGTAAACTACCAAATGTATTAACCAACAACTAAGTAAGAAAGATCTATATAAAACTGAAATGGGCAATCTATCATTAAAAACTGAAATTAACTCTATCCATCCATCAAATCCTTGTCAAAAAAAACCCAAATTAAAACTTTGTTTTAAATTTGATTCTAAAATCATAAATAAATACATAATCTAATATCTAATTACACATGGGGTTAGTCTAGGGATTTGCAAATCCGTTCCTAACTACAAGATCAATGCATCCTAACACAATCCATCATACTAACCTGCAAAAGAGAGTCAAAGCAATTAAACTACAACAACAAACTAATTAACACAATAAAAATGCATGTACAGGAAATAAAGAGAACAACTAAATTATGAAATGTATAAACAAATACAAAGAACAATTACCAGACTGTTGGTGGGCCCCCCAGCAAGTTGTGGTCACTTTCTAAAAGAACACCACGAACTCAGCAATTTGAATTCACCATGAAAACTCAAAAACACAGTTCTTGTATAATCTGGCAATATAAAATAGTAAAACATAGTAAAATCGTATTTCTATCTATCACACTGATGTTTCTATTGCTTAACAATTATCTGACCACCTCAGTGGTATTTATAATGTTTATAGACCAAGTGGTCGACCACAGGAGCGTCGAACCACTTCTAAATTCGGCAATTTCCATTAAATGATGCCCTAACTGATAAAATAGAGCGAGCGAATAATCGCCCTCTTGAAAAACTAAAATGGAGTTGTCGGGAGTTCAGAAGCTGGAGGGGGCAAGCACGAACAAAAACCATGTTCCTGATTCACCCATCACTGGCTGCCAATACCATAACCACCAAGTCACCCTCCGTTTTTGTGCAATACGTAGTGTTGGACAGAGTGTCGGATCGGGTACCAGAACGAGTGCTGGAAGGAGTGTCAGACTGAGTGTCGGAAGCAGAAACGTGGTGCGTTTTCACCCTGTAAGACCAAAAAACGTGAATTATCTCTTGGTAATCATAGCACATGATGAATTATACTCAATATTGACATCAAACAAAAATCATACATACCCGGTGTAGATCATACCGTTTTAATATAAAATTCTTCAAAAAGCTCCTTCAAAACGTGAAAAACACATATCTACATTTGGCAAAAGTGTCTAATAACTGTCACAAAATTGATCATATCTCGGGCCCAACATTACCCCCACACTTATGATTTTGCAGGTCCCACTGCAAACAAAAATAAGTTACCCCTCGTGACTAGGCTTGCTGAGGAGGATCAGCTTTGGAAGCTTCTCCTTCTTACTGCGAAGACTTAGCCTTGTGCCTCTTGTGTTGCTTCAGTTGTGCTCTAGGGATGCGGTTAGATTTGGTCATGTCATCGAACAAC
Source organism: Picea engelmannii (assembly GCA_009831015.1). Classification (NCBI taxonomy): domain Eukaryota; kingdom Viridiplantae; phylum Streptophyta; class Pinopsida; order Pinales; family Pinaceae; genus Picea; species Picea engelmannii. The sequence continues at coordinate 404,093 of ML779841.1, read as the reverse complement.
CCTTGAAGGGAGTTAACTTTTTCCTGAAGGACTGCATTATCATGATGAAGGTGTGTTTCTATTGTCTTCCTCTCTTCCAATTGTTGGAGAAGCTGATGGTTTTATTTTTGTAGCTTCTCTATGGTTGGGGAAGAATCGTTGATCTCTAAGGAAGGCTTAGATCCTTTGAGGGATGTGGACAATCTATCAGTTTTAGGATCTAGAGTAGGCATGGGTGAAGTAGGAGTGATGGGGGATTGGTAAGGAGAGGTAGGATTTGATTTTTTCTTCTTTAGTGGCTCTAATCCATCCGCAAAAACTTCCTTATGTCTCTTGTGAGGTCTCTCAAGATCGGAGGACACTTGGATAGGATCTGAAGTAGGCATGGGTTTTGCATAAGTTTTGGCTCTTGTACTTCAGGTATTCTTTCGAAACAGTCCTTTACCAAATCGATTGGCTCCCCTCCTATTTGTGGGAATAATGGGAACGTCTTGTTGAATTACTTCTTGGGGCTTCTTAGGTGTAGGATCAAGAGAGAGTGAAGGCATTGGGTGGGTAACAATAGGCTTCTTTTGGTATTTTCTCTTGGTCTTTTTACCCGATGAAGAAGTAGGGATATCAATAAGCTTTTTTTATTGTTTCGACAAAGAGAGGGTTTGTGCAAGGGGGTTTGGAGTTCTTGGAGAGCGAGGTTTGTATGGAGAGGTAGTTTTTAGGCTAAGTGGCTTTTTTCCGGTCTTAACTGTCGAGTGAGGGTTTGCAAATTGGTAGATAAAGGCATCCCAAGTTTTCTGCTATTTCTCTAGTTCAGCTAGAACAAGGAGTTTGATCAAGCCATGGTGAAAGAGACTGTTGTGGGGGTTAGTCACATTTTTCCTCACTTGAGAGGACATCTTCTCCAAGATTTTGAGAAAATAGAAGGGGAAGTTCAAAGGTTTGTTGAACAGAAAATGAGCCAGCAATCTAAAATGACAATCTAGACAAAAATGGTCCCCAGCCTGCGCTAAAAAACACCTCCATGCACTGTGCAAATTCAAGAATGGAAAATAGGTCCACATAGGAAGAGGTTTCGTATCTCTTGGGAATTGTGACAGAGGTGAAATTCACCAAGAAAGGGCGTGAACATGCCAAGAGATGGCACAAATTGGGCTTGGTCTGAGCGTGATTTGAACAGGGGATGAAATGGCAGAGGTTGGGCGCGATTTCTTAACGCAGGGGAGAGAAAATGGAAAGGAAGAATGGAGATAATGGTTGTCCGACTCGATTTTGAATGCACCTATAGTGGAGTGGGTTGCACACATGTGTGCATGGGCTGCCATATGTGGAGAATTCGAATTCGATGACTCATTTTGGAGCAATGCAATGATGTGTGGTTAGATCAATGTCCAAGTCTTTTGACTTGGACATTTGATCATAAACATATGAAACATCTACAATCAATGTCTGCAACCAAATCAATTGAATGTAATTGAGTTTCGATTACCTGGAATCTAGGATAGCTATTGGTGTGTAATTCACATGGCACTTCATTTGACACCTCATACGACATTTCATATGGCACCTCATACGATACTTCATATGGCACCTGATACAGTACTTCATCTGGTACCTCTGTGTTAAATACATTTTCACTTCTTGTAATGGATAGCTTGCAAATTTGAAGTGTTTTTGACAATCACAGTGGTAAATGAGCAGAGGTAGAATGTTCCCTTGTTGTTGATTTTTCTTTCATGCTCACTCAACCGCCTTGCATATGACATGTAATGTCAAATCTACAATGAACATGTTATAGCAATTAAAAACATGTATTTTAAAACCTACAATGTACAGCTTGTAATGAAAGATAAATCGATAAAAGTGATTTGGTATGTTAGGCATATGTTCAATAATTTATAGCACACAGGAGTTTAGCACTTTAAAAATAAAATGACTATTAATGTAATAACTTGTATCATGGTAATAATACAAAAACTCTTGCAAAGATTTATTTCTCTTAGGCAATGATCATTTGTCAGCTCATGAACCCCTCCCCCACACCTAAGTATTGTGACACCTCACAATCAAAAGTATAGGAAACCAGTCGGTATCCCCCAATAGCCCAAGATTTATAGTATGCCAAGTGTGAAGATAAATTTCATAGGTTAGTTTGACGAGACAGTTAGGAGATGGCCCCACCTATAGGATAAGATATCCTATATATAGATAAGAAGAGATATGCAAGATAGTTTCAAGATAGTCTTAGAGTTATTTCCCAATGGAAAGTTGATGGAGTTCATTGACTTTAGCTTAACCACACATACTTCATGTCATCTTTGTCTGCAAGTAATGTTGTACATCAGGACAATTTTTAAATTTATTATTTATTTTTGTCAGATTACCATCCTTTCTAGGTAGAATGCCTCGCTGCCAGCAACCCTGTTCAGTACTCTGACGGGTTTACCTAGTCATACCACAGGCCGGTACCTGCTGCCAACAGACTTGTCTAGTATCCCAATGGGTTAGCCTCTTAAACCCTCAGAGACTGGCCCTCCATCTTTTAATATTTTAGTATAAGATTTATTTATGCAAGATTATGGGGGAACAACTCCGAAAACAACTTTTTCTTTCTCTTTTTTTCAATTGGGATGGTATTTATGTTAGATGATGATCCTTCCAATCTCTGCTTCCAAATTTCCAATGATCCTTTATTTTTCTTCTAGTTGTTCTTTGAGTGCTTATTCAATTCTTTTATCTTCTTCTATTTGAACCTTCAAATTTGTGATCATGTGTTCTAGTTCTTGAGTGTCTTCTTTCTTGTCTAGTTCCGCTTGTAGTTTCTTGTTTTTCTTCTTTTGTCTTTTGATCAATTCTATGGCACATATCAATTCTTCTCGATAGTCAAGTTCTTCCTCTTCATATTCTTCTTCGGCTTCTTCATAATCTTCTTAGACCTATCCATATTCTTCTTCAGAGTCTTCTGCTTCCATGAATAGAACTCTTTCTGTCTCACTGTCACTGGCTTCATCTTCATCTGATGATGAGATGTCTTCTTTGGTGCATAATCTTTTCTTGAAATCTTTCTTTGTGGTTCTTTTTCCTTTATATGTTTGTTTTCTATTTGAGTAACCTTCATCATTTCCCTTTTTCTTATGAGGACATTTGTTAGCAAAATGACCAATACCATCACAATAAAACAAATCAAAGGAAGCTTACCTCTATACCTGTAGTTGGTTCCCTTGTTCAATATTTTGACAAAGTTGGCCACTTCTTCATCATCTTCTGAGACGTCATTGATGTTGCTATGTTCTTTTTCTTTTTGATTTCCCTTTTGCTTTGAATTTTTGGATGCTTTGAAGGCTGCTTCTTTTATATCCAGATTTTCCTGTTTAGTTCTCATTTCATATGCTGTTAAGAACTTGAATAGATCTACAAATATAATCACCACAAATACTGAATACACAATAGATCCACAGAGCAAGCTAGAAGAAACCACACTTTATTATTACCAAACCCTTGAGGTAGGGAAACACCATATAATAGATCCTATTATGGAAGGGATCCTCTCATGTTCCCTTGCCTCTTTGAGGGGGCATCCTCCTATGGAGCTACAACTCACAATATAATACTTCTCTTCATGTCAAATTACATTGCTTGAACCCATTTATATAGTGCTAACATCACTTAAGAACATTTTAGAGGAGGAAACTTCTAGAAGTAGAACCTTCTAAGAAGTCCTCTTACATTTATTATATCTAACTACCCATTTATTATATCTAACTACCATAGTGGACCTTATTTAATAATATACTGGACCTAGCCCACCTTACATTGAATGGCCTCCACTGTTATCACTATGGGCCCTCTGTCCCCCCCCACTACCTCTCTAGCTACCTTACATTCCATCCCCCTTATGAAAACGTTGTCCTCAACGCTTGATGTACAACCATATACCAGGGTTTCATGGATAAGTGTGGACCATATTGATGAAGTAGACTAGAGAACTAGGGTCCCATTGAGAAATGGTAGCCACCATGCTGAAATAGTCCAACCGCCATTGTAAACCAGGGTCCCATGTCCAATTTCTCATGTGAACCCCACATGAAAGATATCAACACCCAATAAAAAATAAGAATATCCATCCACATAGTGGGAGATGATCAAATATGAATATGGAAGGAACAATACCATTGTAGAATGTGCAGGATGGACGCTGGTAACTATCTCTTGATTTGGGACATTGATGTTCTCTACAGAAGGTGGAGAAGAGTCATCAAATAAAATATGGAAGTGGTTGTCATCCAAAAAACGACAACTATCCATATACCAATCATCGCAATCGGCCTCAAAATCATACCAAGCATATATTTTTTGATTATATTTATCCCTGAGGTCCTCCATAAGAAATCTCTCCTGCATGTTATCCAAGGAATCTTGAATACTACAAAAACTATCATTGAGGCCATCTAATATGTCATTCAATGTGTCAAACAATTGGGCTTTGAATGCTTTAGTAATATGTAGAATTTATTTGAGGGTTTGAGAAGAAATAGCCATATGAGCACCCTATGAAAATTTATGAACTTTGCAGTCCTGTCGCCGTCACGAAAAATCCAAAAAATAGAACAATAAATTATTGCAGAAAATCACAACGTTTTCCGAAAAAACCCTGAAAAACTGTTGAATTTAAAATGCTCATAACTTAACTTCCCGAACTCTGTCTCGGCTATTTTTTTTTTTTGAAATTGGGTGAAATTGTGAGAGGAACTTATATATATAATTTTTTTGGGCAAATTATGCCTCCATATGCTGCATAAATAAAATGAAAAATCGTACTGTTGTCCACAGAAAAAACCTCGAAAATTGCAGATTTTAAAACTTCAATATCTTGACTTTCCGGACTCTGTTTCGAACAATTTGTTTTTTTCAAATTGGGTGTTTTTATGAGAGAAACTTAGATATACAACCCGTTTCTACAATTTTTTCACAGAAATGTACCAAAAATTTCTGTAATGTCGCGGCCCTCTTTTTTCTTCTCCAAAAAAAAAAATCTACAAAAATAAAAAATATTTGCCCACAATGTCTGCCAAGGAAAGTGCTCTGATACCAATTGTTAAGAACCTGAATAGATATACAAATATAATCACCATAAATACTGAATACACAATATATCCACAAAGCAAGATAGAATAAACCACACTATATTATTACCAAACCCTTGAGGTAGGGCAACACCATACAATGGATCCTATTATGGAAGTGATCCTCTCATGTTCACTTGCCTCTTCAAGGGGGCATCCTCCTATTGCGCTACCACTCCAAATACAATACTCTCTTTGTGTCCCATTACATTGCTTGAACCTCTTTATATAGTGCTACCATCACCTAATAACATTCTAGAGGAGGAATCTTCTAGAAGTAGAACCTTCTAAGAAGTCCTCTTACATTTATTATATCTAACTACCATAGTGAGCCTTATTTAATAATATAGTGGACCTAGTCCACCTTACATTGAATGGTCTCCACTATTATCACTATGGGCCCTCTCGTCCCCCACTACCTCTCTAGCTACCTTACATATTTTGTGAAGATTCCATGTAATTCATCCATGCTTATTGAGTTCAGATCTGCTCTTTCTTCTAGAGTTGATATCTTAGGGTCAAATATCATAGGAATATATCTTAGTACCTTTTGAACAATTACAGATTATTTGATTTCTTCTCACAATCCCATGAATTCATTTACTGTTTCATCAACTCGCAAAAATTAAGTTGCAATATTCTCATCTTCCTTCATCTTTAGTTGTTCGAACCGACCTCTATAAGTTTGAAGCTCTACTGCTTTGAATTTTGAATCTCCTTCATAAATATTTTGAAGTTTGTCCCAAATATCTTTAGTAGATTTACAATGTGGAACCTTTGTGAATACCGATTCTCCAAGACCATTCAAAAGTCCATTAGTGTCTTTGGAGTTATTCTGACCGAGTTTTATTGCTTTGTCATTTGTTGGTGGAACTGTTGGTGCTGTGTATCCATCTACAATTGATTGCCAAATTTCAAATTCATGTGCCTGTATATATGTTTTCATCCTTATGCTCCAAAATGCATACTTATGTCCATCAAAATGTGGTATTCCATTTTTATACATGTTGTTTCTCTCCATGATCTACCTTTCAGTGGTTAAACTGATTTCTGAAGGAACCTACTCTGATACTAATTGTTGGATTACTAAGAGGGGGGCGAGCCTATAATAGAGAAATTCAATCATTTTTCACCAAAAATGCAAGTGTTATATCAATGTATAATTATGATCCAATAGTTATAGAGTAAATAAAAAATGAACAAATGAGTAATCACACACATTCAAAGTACATCGGTGTTTTTATGTGGAAACCCAAAGCGAGAGAAAACCACATAATGTTTTTTCTTATATGTCTTGAAGAATTACATTCATTGGAAGCACCAACTTCCTTTTTTTTCCAACTGCAACTAGAAGGAGGCTCCAACCCCCTAGTTTCTCAGGATACAACCTGAGGGAATCTCCAACTCCCCAATTCTCTGGCTACAACCAGAAGGAGGATACAACCATCTAAGTTCTCTGGCTACAACCGGAAGGTGGCTACAACCACCTGGCATTGCCCCATCCAACCACCCTGAAATATAAATGTCAAATGTAGACAACTTGTCACTGTCACTGAATCAATCACTACCACTTTCAACCTATCACTGTCAACCTGTACCAATAACCTGTAACAACCTGTACAAATCGACCTGCACCAAACAACTTGTACCAATAACCTGAACCAAAATGTACCATGCATCAACCTTGACTCATCAAGATGTACCAACATCATCAACTATACACCTCATGTATGTGCCAACTCATCAAATATACACCTCATGTATGTTCCAACTCATCAACTATACACCTCATGTATGTTTCAACTCATCAACTACGTGTCTCAACCATGTACCCAACATGTTGCTCAAACATATACCAAAGACATACACCAATATAACCATCAAAAGTTATCTAACAATTCATCACTCTATCCATACCAAATACAATAAACCCTTACATCAAACCATGTGCCACAACCTCAATGTTATGTAGCCTCAAGCTAAACCAACAACTTCAGCAGCACACAACAACCAAAAGAACAATACCCATATGTCAAATACCAACAAAAAAATACCAACTATATCCCTCAACAAATCTGATATATGTAGCGATACTGAACATCCAATACCATCTCAAGAGATAAACCCTAGCTCACAAAACATACCTCAAACAAGATGTGTCATATCTCTCATAAATCGACCCCAACCATGTTGTTGCCGTGAATTTTTTGCCGCACTTTTTCTGCCACGATTTTTCTACCGTGATTTTTCTGCCGCACTTTTCCTACCGCACTTTTCTTGCTACACTTTTTTTGCTGCACTTTTTCTCTATCAATAATACCTGCCCAAATAACCTTTCACAAAATAGATATTCAATAATATTCAAGTGTGATTAAAATGATAGAGCCTTTCCTCTTATTTATACTTTCATGTAGCTTCCTCAAGGGGTTATCTTTTAACCATCTTAACCCACTTTCCTTATTTTGGGGTTAACCAACTTCTAACCACTTGTCCACTTAGTAATTTCTCCATTTACTTTATTATTTAAATAATTTCTTTTGTATCCACTTTGACTTATAGTACACTCATCACTTCACTTTATTATTTACCTTCTAAAATCTCTCAAGCCACTTTCCTTATTTTAGGGATTTCTCCATTAAATTTATTATTTAACTAATTTCTTTTGCATCTTCTTTGACTCATAGTACACTCATCACTTCACTTTATTATTTAAATAATTTTTTCTTTTTAAACGCTTTGACTACTTTGACCTTTTACGGCTTCTAGATGACTCATGAGGGTTCTCGAACTTCACATGGTCATAACTCTCTAACTGTGAGGAGTTATGTGATGTTCCACATACCACTAGAAATGGAATGACATGTACTATCCATCTGGAATAGTCTTACCTACAAATATATTAAAACTCATACCATTATCCATCAAGCAAACTTGGGTCCATTACCCAAACCTTTGTGCTACCGTAATTCTCTACCGGACTTTCTTCAAGGGTTGACATCAATGACAACCAACCCAATTAATCAACAAATAGATATCTATTAGGTGTTGGTTTTCCAGTTAAGGGTTTCCAGGGTAAATCTCTTGTATCTATTTATGTGCATGCTTTCTTGTTGTGTTATGTCTCTTTCAGTTTTTAAAAGTTTGTGACTCCTATTAATGCAACATTCATATCTCGCCATTTAAAAAGAAGAATCTTTATGTTAAAATATAATTTTGAAAAAAAAATGCCACATGTCAGATTTATCATAAATTTGTCCAATTAAAATAAAGATTATTTATAATGGTAAAATTGTAAAAACATACCTTTAAAAGAGGTTTAAGAAAGTGGACATGAGATGATTACAAGAAATTAGCAATTGTGACAACATACAAAATTTGGAGTCTCTATTAAGTATAATTTGAGGTGTGATGGCAGGGAGGCTATCATGATTTGACATTTTAAACATAAATCAAATTGGAGGTTTCCAACTTAAAATATGTTACTCATTAATACATGAAGCTCAACCTCATTATTTGGATAAAATAATCATGTTCACACCATACTTTTCAATCTTCCAAATATTGGTTTCTCATTTAAATTTGAGGTGAAAATGAAATTAGTTTAAGGTAAAGCTTAGAAATGATATAGCTTTTGTATTTGAAATGAATTCATTTTCTTTGAAAACCAACCAGGCAAATTCATTAAAGGGTAAAAGTGACCAAAATCATTAAAGTATGGCTTTGTAAAATTTGATGCTTCATTCAAATTAAGATTTCTTTGCTCACCTCTAAACTTTGATCTATGTTATTTTAAAGCACGTAAATAATGCTTATGAAAAAAATCTTAATTTGGTTGATTTTATTTTTCCAAAGAGTACAAATTTATAAAAAAAAATTGCATAATTTTAAGCAAAAGTTCAAGACTTGTAAAAAATAACGTTTTATGCAAATTTAAAATTGATAGCTCGCTTCTACTCCTTAACATGTTCTTTTAAGGCACATATTGAATTTCTTAAAATTTGACTTTTAATTGAATTATTTCAATATGCCAAAGTGCTCAACTAATTCATTCATGCATCGAAGACCGAAACTTGGAGAGACCGCCAAATTGTCATGATAATCCCTTCTACGCAAATTGAGGCATGGAATCAACTTGAATAATTTCACATGAACATGAAAACATGTTTTGAACAACCAGGGAACAGAAAAATCAAAAGGCACAATCATTACTTATGCAGGAAAATGTGTTGAAATAAGTAACGCAACCAACCCATTATAGAAATCATAATCATTATCTAGATGCATAGGTGGGATTTCACGAATATTGTCACTGCATCCTTATGAAAGATAATACATGAGAATTGATAATAAGAAGTGTTATCCCTAACTCCTATGGATAACTAAGGAGATGATGTCTCGAGGACCTCACATTGCAGACATGGAGTGTCGAGAGACAGCTTGACCAACAATGTCCACTTGCACAAATAGAGACCCACCTCACCACAACAGCTCCAAGCTCGTCATGATTGTATCCACCACATCAAATGGCCTCTAGAAGACATTGGGTCTTTCTCCATGAGGTACATGTCAAGTATTATGGTGAGTGTCATTTCAATATTTGAGGCAGTTGAGTTTGTTGCATATTTTACTACTTTTTATTATGTGGTGTTTGCTTGGACATTATGCTCTTTTCCCTATTTCACTTTGGTGGTTGACATTACACCCTAGTAAGTGGGTCAAACTTAGGGATAGGTATTCCACCGGAAGGTCCATTTGACAGGTCATCGTGTCATTCCCTACCATACTTGTCACTTTCCACACTTCATCCCCTTATCTCCTCACCTTTTGGGATTTTAAGGTGTATTGTGCAAGAAGGGGTTGTCCCTCATTAGATGGGAAGAAGGGGTTGAAGGCCCAGAGGGGAGATAGATGGAAAAATATAAAATCCTACTTATGAACCTTCCATATGATTTCCCAAAGAGGGCTTGAGAGAAATGAAACACTTATCCTAAAAAATCAAAGACCTGCAAAATCAAATTAACATTATATAAATGTCCCCACTTGTTGGGGTGTGTACACTTATGTAGTGTCCCTTTCTTTCCTTGCATATGGAACTCTGTGTACCTCTAGCTTCAAGTGGCCTTGTGGTACTGCACCCCAATCTAATCAATTCACCAATAGGGAGTACCCAAGGTTTTGGATTTCTAATTAATTAATGGAATTAAATGGGTTTGGAAAAAAGATGCATTGAAAACGAAGGTGCAACACACCCTCTTCAAAGGCACCCATAAATGAGACACTACAACCCCTTGAATGCCATGAACCCCATGCCAAAAAGTGTCCCCCCCTTCCATGACACCTCATCCACATCACTTAGAAGGATTTACCCTCGGGAAACACCCTTAAAAGTGAGGTACGATTCACCTAATAGGTCATTTTGTCAACCCTCCCATAACTAAACTTGGAAAATTGCATAGGGTCTTTGAGAATTATTTTATTTTGATGAGGTGGTTTGAATGTACTTGCTTATATGGATATTTTATTGATTTTATTTAGTCACCATGATGATTTGACTTTAGATATTTGGAGGGTGTATCCATTTGTCTTTGCAGGACCCAATTGGTGGACAGTTTTGGAGGAACAAGCCTAGCTTGGGCTTCCATGGGGATTGAATCCCACAGGATGGATGACAAGGGCCTGCATGGTGGATCAAGAAGACATTCCTTTGGAGGCATAGAATACATCATGGAGGACCTAACATAGCCCCTACCACCCAAACATTTTTCCCAAGAAGGCCAAAACGTCACTCTTGAGGGCTTGGCATCATAGTGGGGCTAGAGTTTGGTGGAGGTTGAGGACACTTGGAAAGTTTTGGAAGAAATATCCCATGGATCATGGATGATATGGTTTGGATCTAAGACATTTGGCCTTTGGAGGTTTATCTTACCCATCTCCAACTCAACAACTTGACTTAAAGTGCCAAAAGTTACCCAAAAGGAGGGTGACGTCATGTTTTAGGGTTTCTTTCATGTGCAAAAGTATGAATTAAATAATATTATTTAGTAAAGGGGAAAGATTAGGGTTGTTAACCCCTTATTTTATGGTTTACCCTAAATTATGTGAACAAACTATGTTTAGAACATTTTGTATAAATATATATCATTTGTATCTCAATTTATCATAGCTCTCCCATTGTGAGAAGCCATCCTAATTGAAATTTACGCCTTATTTGGGAAATTTCTATATATTGTGCTCTTGTTATGGTTTCTCTTGGATATTGGTGGAAGAAGTAGTGTGCTACCTCTCTTGGAGCTAGTTTCTTGCATTTGTGGTGGATTTATCTTGGTGGTAAAAGGAGGTTTGTCTTGTCATTGCTTGGACTAGGTAAGGATTTTATCTTGTTGATGCTTCATTTCTTGGTTACAAGTTTGATTTGATAGAATTCTTGGGGAGTATAAGGGTTTACAACCCCACCATATCTATCATTTTTTTCTTGGAATAATTTGTTTCTTAAAGTTTTACTAGGAGAAGTAAAAGGGCTTACACCCTCCTAGTATTTCCTAGTTAACATTTGCTTGCCTTAGGGAGTAAAAGGGTTTACACCCCCAAGGATATAGAATTTGTTAACTCTTCATTCATTTGAATCCATAACCCAATAACTAAAAACACTACATCTAATTGCATTGGAGAAATAAAATCTTGCGTTGGTTAACGTGAAAACTTGATATTTTAAGATTGTCTAAATTGGAATCAATTCTATGCTTTGTGTGCTTGGTTGAGCCACTAGGGCGTCACATTTGGCTAAGTGCTTCTTGCTTCTGTCATAAATTTTTATCTATAACCATTAGGGCTTCAGAAACCCTAATATAACTTTCTTAATAACTCACAACCCATTCGTCAAAAGTTGTTAAAAGTTTGCCCCTACAATCTACTAACCCTAGTGCATGTTTTGGGTGGATTGTTGGCAAGTTTTGGTGGTTGATATCTTTGTTGTAAAAAAATATTTTCTACATTCGTAAGGCTACAATTATATCTCTACAATACTATTTTCTTACAAACTTGTTTCATGCTAAAGTCTTTTTATTTCATACTTGAGTTAAACTAATCATTGCTAGCTTGTCTTTTGCAATCTTAACTACACTTTTAGCAACTTTATTTGCAGATATTATTATTATTTTGTTTCTGATATATATCATTGTTTATTGATTCAATTAGGGACAACAAGATTAACTTGATTGTCCAACATATTATTGGTCTTTTATCTTTGTTTTCCTTGTGTCTCGGACATGTACAATCACTACTTGGCAAGTCTACTACGTTGTGGCATATCTTCTACCATCTATGAGACTCTTTTCAAGCCCTTATTGCTTTCAATCATTGACCTATAGGGGGAATTTTCTTCATCACTTCATCTTCCATCTCATTTCCCCCAGGGTCATTGGGATTCCCCCCTTGAGGTGATTAATTCATCTCTAAAGTGATGAGAATACCTATATAAGGTGACTGTGGGTAGGTTTTCCCTTAGTTGTCACTATTTTGTGGTCTAGGTCAGGCTTCTCCCAACCTACAACCTGTGTGATAACATTTTGGCGTCATTTATAGGGAGGATTTTGAATCATCTTTTGAACCCTGGTGACACTTTGGAAAGATATCCCAAATCATTTCTCTATATTTCCTAGTGACTCCACCTAAAGGGTGTTCCCCTTCCACTCTTTATAAGCTCATTTTACAAATTTGGACTCCACCTTGGGACGGACGTGGAAAAAGCACTACCCAACTCCCAAGCATCACAAACCTTCACCAAAACAATCTAGTCCTCCGTCATCTCCCACTTCTCATGATTTTCCATCCACCTCTCTTAGCCCTCCCTCTTCACCTATTGCCTCCACACCTCCACTCTCATATGTGCCCACTTTTCCAAGTGCTACATGGATCCCATGGGTTAAAGATGCATACAAGCCTTTAGATATGACAAATATCCCTGGGTCTCATCAAAAAATCCCATAGGACTTCAACGAATGTCTCCCCAGATTTATTGATGAAGATATCATTATGAATGAAGACCACTTAGATTCCTTCCTCTACGCTCTTGAACCATATTACCAACATGAATATGTCCAAATGAGACTCTTCTCCTACACTCTTGTTGGAAGGGATAAATATTGGTATGATAGTATTCTTTTAGGAACAATCATGGGTTGGGATCTCTTTTAAGAACATTTTGCCAAAATATTTGGAAGAAACAAAAACTTCCAGTCCCTTTACGACCAAATCTATAACTACAAGAGAAACTCAAGAGAGAGTATAAGGGATTTCAACGATAGGTTCAATACCCTCGTAAGAAGTTTCCCTCAAGATTTCAAATGTTCCCAAAGTACCATCCTCAAGTCTTACATGTCAACCATGAGAGACCCCTGCGTAGTTATTATTGGATAGGGATGCCCTACAACTTTAATTGAAGCTCAAGAAAGGGTGTGTGAGATAGAAGAAAACATAACCTTGTCTCTCAAACTAGAGGAGAATTGTCCTGAAAAAATCATTCGGATTAACCAAGTCGATGACTTTGTCAAACTGAATCCTCCCTGGAATATCAAGACACACTTGTAGAGAAAAAGAGAAGAGAGCGATAAAAAAACTATTGGTCACATAATGAATATGTTGGGTAAAGAAAAGGAGCCAACGTCCAAAAAAGTAATTTCCCCAACAAACAAGGTTTTGCAGAATGAAAGGAAATAAGCAGTGAGGCTAGATGAAGAAAGGATTTTGCAACATATTCAACAAGTCCTTAGAGAGCCACACAAAGAGAATGAAATTGTCGTCACCAAAAGTGAGGAGAAAATTATTTTCCCAGGCAAGTCCAAAAAGGGAGATATAGTAAATCATGTCAACATAACCCATCAAGTTTTGGATGAGGGAATTGGCAAAACCTTCATTTTAGCAAAATCCCTTTTTCTCAATGACGAAAAGAAGGAAGGATCTTGAGACTTAGACTTTGATGGTGCACATTCAAGCTCAAGGTTAGGTACAGGAATAGTGTTGAGATCACCAGATAACGAAACCACCATGTTTTCGTACAAACTTGAATTTAACTGCACAAACAACATTGTCGAGTATGAAGCCCTGATCCTAGGAATAAACCTTGACATTGACATGAACATCAAGTAACTACATGTAAAAGGAGATTCAAACTCGAACATATCACACGTTAACAAAAAATTATCTGCTAAGAACCCAAGGTTGAGACAATACAGAGATGTCGTTTGGGACGCTATGAAGAAATTTGATAATTTTTCAATCGAAGCCATCCCTAGGGAAGAGAATCATTTTGGCAGACAACCTTGCCATTTCCACATCTACCTTATAGATTTCCAAAGAAATTGGTCTCTATAAAGTGGAAGTAAACTTCAGGCCCTCACTACCTGATAACCTTGAACATTGGCATGTTTTTGACAATGAAGACCAGATTATGCATTTTCTCCATAATTTAGGTGAATTTTTGGAAGCCCAGATAAACTTATTGGAAGAAAGGGAAGACATCGAAATCATTGATTTACCTGACGGACCTTTACCTAAGGGTGTCATTACACTGTAGAGACCTTTTGATTGAAATGACATGTATAAGGGGAATTCGTCAATCAAAAGCAATGATGAGATCATTAAATTCAATATTGGCACCGAAGAATCCCCAAGGATGGTCAAGTTTTGAAAGGGAACAATGGCTGACGAAAGAGATAAGTTTATTACCGTCATAAGAGAATTTAAGGATGTTTTCTCTTGGTCTTACAAATATCTGAAGGATTATTGAGAGGATGTCATACAACACACTATTCCCCTTAAAGAAGGCACGCAACCCTTTAGACAAAAGCTCAAGAAAACGAGCCCGAAAATTTCCCCACAAGTCCAAAAGTAGTTGCAAAAGATGGTTGAGGCAGAAATAATTGAGCCTATGAGGTACTGATATTGGGTATCTAACCCCCTCATTGTTAGAAAAAATACTGGTGAGATCAAGATATGCATTGATTTCATAAATTTGAATCAGGCTTTGCTTAAAGACAACTATCCTCTACCAAAAATGGAATACCTTCTGTAAAGGGTCACCAAAGTAGACATGATGTCCATGCTTGATGGATTCTTGGGATATAATAAGGTACTAGTAAAGGAGGATGAACAAATGAAAACTTCTTTTACCACCCCTTGGGGGACTCATAAGTATCTAAGAATTCCCTTTGGACTAACCAATGTAGGGGCCACCTTTCAGCGTGCCATGAATTATGATTTTAGAGATTTGATTGGGAAAATTATAGAGATTTATCAGGATGATCTAACCGATATCTCCAAGAAAAAGGATCAACACATCCAACACTTAAGAACAATTTTCCAAAGGTGCATGGCATATGGAATTTCTCTCAACCTTAAGAAATCAATTTTTGGTGTGGACAAAGGCAAGTTAAGTTACCGGGTCATATTAATTCTAAAGACAGAATCACAATAGACCCTACCAAATTTGAAGCTATCAAAAATATACATTTCCCTAAAGACAAGAAATCCTTGCAATATTTCTTTGGACAAATTAACTTCGTGAGGAGGTTCATTTTGAACTTTGCCAAGATTGTTAAACCCCTAAATAGGTTGTTAAAGAAGGATTTCCTTTTTGAATGGGATGATGAAGGTAAGTTATCCTTCCAACGTATCAAGGAAGCAATAACTATCGCACCAATCCTGGTCAGTCCAAATTTTACTAAGGACTTTATCATATTATCTTTCGCTTCAAAGGACACCATTGCAAGAGTCCTATTGCAGAAAATGACCAAGGGGATGAGCAACCAATTGCTTTCATGAGAAAGAATCTTAGGGACTTAGAGTTGAATTACACCATTACGGAAAAACAATCCTATGCTTTGGTCAAGTCTCTCAAACATTTTCAAACTTATGTGGGGTACAACAAGATCAAAGCCTTCATCCCTTACCCCACCGTAATTTATTTTTTATCGCAACAATATTGCCTTGGATCAGGGGGAAAATGGGTTTCATAGATATAGGAATATGATTTGGAGATCAATCCATCCAATATAATCAAAGGATAAGGGTTGGCTAAGATGTTGACATAAAGAAATTAAAAATCCATCAATAGGAGAGAAGGAACAAATCAACATTGTCATAAGCGAAATTGAGAACAACGAGTGGTATTTGGATGTCATTTATTACTTGAATAACCTCACTTGCCCTGATTATTTGGTATATTACAAGAGGAGATCACTAAGGCTCAAATCTATGAAGTACTTCTTAACAGAGGATGGTTTCAGGTGGAGGAATCCTGATGGGGTGATCCTTAGGTGTGTGAATAAGGAAGAAGTTGACAAGCTAATTGATAACCTTCATCCAGGGTATTTTGGAGGCCATTTTGTAGCTCACACTACTTCCCATAAGATTATAAGGGTAGGATATTATTGTCCCACTATTTTCTTCGACACACATTGATATGTCATATCCTGTTAACCACGTCAATTCTTTGCTAGCAAGCAATGCCTCCCTACCCTTCCGCTCAAGATGAGATTATTTCTTCATATCCGAGGGTAATACTCCTTCAACATATGGATTAGGTATTTCAGTCTTATGTGGTTCCTCTAATGTTCTTATAGCTTTGACGTCCAAGTCCCTAGTGTCCAATAGCTTAGATATGTTTTCTTGTTCTTCCATCAAGTAAGCGATCCTTCTAGTCATAAATTCCATGAGTTCTTGCTTCTTCTGTTCTAGGGCTTCCTTTTCTTCTTTTCTTCAGATCTGGTCTTTTTCAATCTAGATCTTTCCTAACAAAGCTGGAAATGGGGCACGATCCTCAATAAATTTAATAACTTTGAATTCTTCCTCTGTCGAAGCTCCATGTGTACTCATAGCTATATGGGTAATCCTGCCACATAGGGTTACCATTTTTCCTTTAAACAACCCTATTTTTCCTAGTGAAGGAACCATAGCAGGCCTTCCTAGGGTTTCCCAAGTGCTTTATGTCATAATGTTCATCCGTGTTTCCTCATCCAAATCACAGTCAATGTCGAAGTCTCCTATTCTTACTTCAATTTTATCCTTTTCTTTGAATATCTTTGACAAACTGGCATCTTTACGTTCATTCAGGGTTTCTTTCATTTTTAGTAACATAATATATGATTCTTTCTGGGGTTCTTCTATAATATTAGTCTCTTGATCTCCTTCGGGGTTTGCTTGCTCCATATTCATCTTTTCAAGTCTAGCAATCATTCTAGGGCAATCCAGTACTTCATGGTCCATAGCCTTAAAATAGAGGCAACTAGGTTTTCTCCCAGGGAATTCCTTAGCAAGATGTCCTGGTCTTCTGCAACTATAAAAAAGAGTTAATCCTCTCTTTCTCTTCAATGATCCCCAACTTTTCTTGTACTATGCGCTAGGATCATAATGGCTAGCCTACAAAAATTTCTTTCTAGGATCCTGTTGGCAGCCAATTCACATTTTTCATTGTCTCATAAGCTGCCTACACCAATGTTTCACAAACATTGATTTTTCATCGCAATTTTCAAATGAACGACGATTTTATTCTTTGCGCCTTTCCGCACGCTTACCTTCGCTAAGTCTTCATGATTGTAAGCATGAAAATTTCTCCTTTCGAGGTCACATTTCGATCGTTACCTGAGCTGCCAATACCTTTTGTGTCATTATGCATATTGCGCCTATCTTTTTATTGATCTTTACATGATCGGCAATATCCCTTGATCGGTTTTCATACTGCGATGAATTATATAACTCAGTTTTATTGAAGACGTTTAGCCTTTGGATTCGCATTTTATGACTTGCCTAAACATTGATTCATTGGACTACATGGGGGTTATGATTTACCTTTTTTGTGATCCTTATTTTTGATCCTTGTTATAAGCTCTTGGCGTATCAATTTATGCATTTGACACCTTGATAAAACGTTTGATTGACGAGAACATGATTTTGGGTTTTGAACTGCATGTCGGATGTTTGAACATTATGGTATAGCACTCGCACACATTGGTATATTCATTTGACATTCTTATATCGATTGTGTGATTGGATTTCATCGAATTTGCAATGCATTAGTATTTTGATTGGCTTCCTATCTGGCCTACTCAACTTGTGGTTTCATAAGATGTATGGATATTCATGTATAATGCCTATGGTTATTT
>ML779841.1:353627-373521 GCA_009831015.1 Picea engelmannii | reverse complement strand
TATTTAGCTCAGATCACTTTCTCTTTGGTTTCCTTACGAGACCTCAGAGCGGCCAACGGAGCCGTTAAACTCGTCAGGGTGGTCCATACCAAACGGCTTGGGTTATTTAGACAACCCCAGACCGGTTCCACTCTTCCAGTTGATGGATGGACTGTTTCGCCCGTCAACAGATCCTGCATCCACTCATTAGTCCAAACATTCTTTCTATGCATAGTTATAACATATCTTTCATTATTCTTATCAGATCTGTTCATATCAAACGTTATTTCATGTAACAATGCCCTAGATTTCAAGCTAGGACAAAATATATCAAGCATACCTAAATTTATGCTTCAGAAACAAAAATTTCCACTTATTGAGCACAAAGCTTCCAGATCTAAAACCTTTCACTATTCTTACCTTTATCAGAGCACAAAGCTTACAGATCTTACCGCTTTTATTTAGATTTGGCTTCTTTTCTTCAGCACAAATCTTCATAGGTTGAGTAGAGTACTGTGCATCAGAGTGACAGATCTACGCATAGAGTTTTCACAAGTTCAGGATGAATCTTTGCATAAAGCTTATTCTTCCTTAGTTCCCAGCAATCACAGTTTCAGGTCTCGGCAATGGAACCATTTGTTGGCATAGGGGTAGACCCGGGGTTCAATGCTACAACAACGCACCAAAAAAACCCTAACTACCGGCCCTTTCGGCAACACCTGTGAAGCAGATGAAGTCTTACCTAAGGTAGAGGCAGGGGTGATTGCAGGACTTAGGTGTCTGCAACCTTAGCTGGGATACAGATCTGTGATTACACACTTAACAAAGCACTTAGCATCAATAGTTCACCTAGAATTAACTCTTATCTCACTCCACAGATAACACAGAGCATTGCAGTATATACTTATATCTAAGATGATTCAGCACTTAGCAGCATACAACATACCAGATTTGGTAGACCAAGCACTTAACAAATTTATACACATCAAATCTATCATATATACACATCTAATAAGCACAAAGCATAAGTAAATCTATCTAAACATGTCATAGCACTTAGCAAGAGAGGGAAAACACATGTAAGTAACAGCATAAAGCATGACACATAGATTTACGTGGTTCACCCCCACTCTGGGGCTACATCCACCAACTCTTCTTCTCTGTTATTGTTGGCCAATTGGTTACAAGCATAGAGCCTCAAAACCTACTCCGCACAGGACAGGAGATCTGCATAGCTCGCTAGGTCTTCCTTCCTTGAGTAGCTCTAAGCATAAAACCTTCTTACAATCCATGCACTCATCACTTACAATACTTGCACTTATCTATGCAAGTATATCACACAGATCATCTCTTAGCACTAAGCCACTTCTCAAGTGTCCTGAAAAAGGTCCCTTCTTACATAGCCTAGACTTCTACTTATACATTACAAAAATGGGTGTAAATATGGGTAAACCCATGGGACGACATCCCGGTCTTGTTACATTATCCCAAAGAACCCACAAAGGACCAAAAAAGTGGGTCTAGCTTCCATGATCTCCACTTCGCCTTGCGTTCCATCTTTGACAAGCTGTTGAAGTCCCAAAAATGGTCAAATATGACCAAGTGTTCCTCAAAACTTGGTCAAGGGACAACAGGCCCCCAACACTCACCTGTGACTCATTCCGAGTCACTCAGGTCTAGGTAACTTTGCCTCAAAGGTCTCGATCTTGCCTCGAGCTACTTCGACTTGTCGCTGTGCTACTACTTCTGACTCATCAAATTCCTGAATAACCTCTTCGCTGATAGGTCCTTCCAGATGTTTCTCAACTGTAACAACTACTTGTTCTAGTATTGTTCCTTGGCCTTCAATTTATTCAAACAGTAGATAGGCCGCCTCCTGTCTCAGTTGGAGTTTCTGGGTGACTTCCATCACTCTGTTTTGCGTGGTAAGAACGAGTTGTTGGGCGGTGCGTTGTTCCTGGGATCTCTTCATCCTCTTGATGGGTGACAGGAGCTTGAGCTATGCATGTACTGTATCTGCGTGTTGCTTTGCTTCCTGGAGTTGGGACTCCAATTTATTCAACTCTAGGTCTTCGGATAGTTGTTCATATTAATACTTAACTATTTACATTCTACAACAAGTGTTTTAATCCTCTCGAATGCTCTCTGAGGATTCAATTCTCATTGGTCACACACTTATTGTGGAGTACTTGGTATAGTTTGAAGCTCTAATTCCATGACCCTTTGTTGAAGCTGCCAAATAACTTCAGCAAGCTTCATCACTTGACATTCGAAGGGTTCTTCTCTCTTTTGTTCTAAGCCAATGATGGAGCAGAATGCTCGGTTAACTGCTTCTTCCATCCTGATCTTCTTCACGAGTAGTTGATATTTATCCTTTTGGATCTTCACTCTATCTTATTCAAATTTTTCTTGGAGAGCATCCTTCTCTTGTTGTGTGGCTCAACTTTGTTCTATGATTTCCTCTTGTACTTTATTTAAGGCCTGAGTAACCTGTGCTTTTTCTTCCTATGTCTGTTGAAGGCGTACTTAGACTGTATTAACAATCTTATGGAGTTGAACTGATTCTTCTCCCACTTCTGTTGTTCCTTCTGGCATAGGCACAGTAGAGATTGTGCGGCTAGACTGGAGTGCCTGTTGCACTTCTTGGAGCCCAATTTCAATACTATTATATATCTACTCCTGATTCACTTCCTGCTTTTTTGTTATCTCTTCTATGGCTTTATTCATACTTGTGAGGAGTAAACTGAAGTCATCCAGAGTGAGCGTGGTATGCATCTTAGTTACGGTTGCTTTCAATTTCTTCCGAGAGGGAGACTTCGAAGGTGACCCTTTTCTCTTCTTTATAACTTTGACTTCATCTTCCAGTGTCTGTTCGACTTCCTCTAGGTCTTCGCCATTACCTCCTTGATCTTGTGTGACAGAAGCCGTTCTTATAGATCTGCTATCTACATCCTGAACCTCTTCAGGATTTTTCATCTTCTTTGTCTTACTGGGCTCAGGTGTGTCTTCTGCAGCTTCTGGGTTGTTGATGTCTAAAATGTATGTTGGATCTGCTGCAACAAGGAGGTTCACCGACCATTCCTTGGTGATCTCTTGTAGGTATTCTTCTGTCAGCTGATAATAGGATTGAAGTTGTTCTTAGTGCTCATCGGTGCGTGGAGTTAGTTTTATAAAGTGGCGGTCTGTGTTGAACTTTATCAGAGGTCAGAACCTTTGTAAAGTGTTTGGGGTTATGCAAGGTTCACCCCTATGGTTTCTTTCAATTGGTTATAATACATGTGGAAAATGAAATTCGATTGCCATTGCTTGTTCATGTCGGTCGAGTACCATAATGTACTGAACTTCGCGGCTAGTGGCTCAAAGGGGTCGAGGTCCAGGAAGGTTGAGCCTTCCGATAGCTCCCATGCAACAAAATCGATCAGTATTAGGAGCCAGCTAAAATGGAATTCATGCCCATGATCCTGGGCTTCTCTACAGTCAATCTCTAGCTAGTTTACCAGGTACTTCACCCAGTTCATCTGTAGTCCCTTTGCGCATTTTCCTGTGAGGTCAACTACAAAGCCTGATACTTGTGTAGGTTGATTCTTACATACCAACTTTCCTGTGATCAGTTGACATGCGAGGCGCACTACGCCACTTTCGATAGAGGCTACCTTGTAGCCTCACGCGCTCTTCTCGACATTGTCGCAAGCTTCTTTAATCTTCTGTGAAAGAGAATGGTCCACGGTCTTTCCAAGGTAGTAATCCTAGGGATCAGGGCCCTGCATGCCAATACCGGTGATCCTATTGATCAGCATCGAATCAACAGTTATGTGACGATTTAACCATAGGTATCCTCTGTGGTAACTTTCTAGCAACAATTTTACACAAGCATTCACCTCTTGGTGTCTGTCGAAGTGTGGTATTTTCATAACGTTGAGCAAAGTAGACTGCATGAGGTTCATCATCCATTGTTGAGGGATGATCTTTGAATTCTTGCTCTTAGTTCTTATCAAGTATTTATACGGGGTGAGCATGTTGTAAACCTTATGGTCCCCCAGGTTGAAGTCGCAAAACTTTAACGTTGTAACCTTGTCTTGATCTGCGTGGTAGGTGCGTACTCCTTTTGGTAGATATGCAGTGACTAGGGTGTATTCAAAGTCTCTAGGGACATTGTCCCTATTAGTCTCACTGCTCAGAGGGGGTATGTAAGCTGGTAGGATGGATGGCACTAACTTCGCGTTGGTTATATCGTCTTTATGCTTAGTTCTCTTTTCTGTGCTGACTCGAGATGTTCCTGCTCGAGAAGTCGACGAGGAGGCTTTCACTCCTCTCGTCGATGATGCTTGGACTTCGGTGGGAATTCCTCTTTCCGACATGAATCTCTCAGTCATTAAATCGAGAAGGACCTCTGTGAGGATTCCTCAACTATGGTGAGCTCGTCAGAAATACACACTCGGAAAATATAATTGGGGCATGATGATCTCAGATAATGCATTAGGATGAACAATCTACTTGCAAAGATCACTGTGTACAATCACTAGTTCTGCGGGCTTTGAATTTTCTGTTGCCAAAAGTGTTCTTCGGGAACGGTGCGACGAGCTAAATAGGAAATTCATCAATGATCTGCTTGCAATGGGTATGAATCTTCCATTATCGTAGATCTGTCCGTTATGGTGAGGTCCAACGATCTGGTGGTGATCCTTTAATTCTTTTCTATCCATTTGGGGTGGAATTCGAATGGGTATATCGGTCCAACAGCTAGATTGCTTCGCCACGACGAAGTTCCATATGTCGATGTTCTGATATCTCGACGAAGTTCAATTCCTGTGATTTTTCCTTCTGCAGTGTTCCACCTGGGATCTCTTGTAAATTTTTAATCTTCACCTTTTTCTTACTTAATTTTATATCCTTCTTCCTGGTAGTCTTCAACTCGTTTGGTCTTTTCCCGTTCTGATTCCTATCTTCTCTCGACATAGTCACTTTGCACTGCTGAGATTCTTTCTTCATATCTGAGGGTAATACTCCTTCAACATATGGATTAGGTATTTCAGTCTTCTATGGTTCCTATAATTCTCTTATAGATTCTACGTCCAAGTCCCTGGTGTCCAATAGCTTATATATTTTCTCTTGTTCTTCCATCAGATAGGCGATCCTTCTAGTCATACATTCCATGAGTTCTTGCTTCTTTTGTTCTAAGGCTTCATTTTCTTATTTTCTTTGGATCCGGTCTTTTTCAATCCAGATCTTGCCTAACAAAGCTAGAAATGGGGCACAGTCCTCAATAAATTTAATAACTTCGAATTCTTCCTCTGTCGAAGCTCCATGGGTACTCATAGCTATCTGGGTAATCTTGCCACATAGGGTTACCATTTGTCCTTTAAACAACCCTATTTTTCCTAGTGAAGGAACCATAGCAGGCCTTCCTAGGGTTTCCCAAGTTCTTTATTTCATAATGTTCATCTGTGTTTCCTCATCCAAAGCACAGTCAATGTCGAAGTCTCCTATTCTTACTTTGATTTTTTCCTTTTCTTTGAATATCTCTGACAAACTGGCATCTTTATGTTCATTCAGGGTTTCTTTCATTTTCAGTAACATAATCTTTGATTCTTTCTGGGGTTCTTCTATAATCTTAGTCTCTTGATCTCCTTCAGGGTTTTCTTGCTCCATATTCAGCTTTTCAAGTCTAGCAATCATTCTAGGGCAATCCAGTACTTCATGGTCCATAGCCTTACAACATAGGCAACTAGGTTTTCTCCCAGGGCATTCCTTAGCAAGATGTCTTGGTCTTATGCAACTGTAACAAAGATTTAATCCTCTCTTTCTCTTCAATGATCCCAACTTTTCTTGTATTGTACGTTAGGATCATAATGGCTAGCCTGCAAAAATTTCTTTCTAGGATCCTACATCCACTCGTTAGTCCAAACATTCTTTCTATGCATAGGTATAACATATCTTTCATTATTCTTATCAGATCTATTCATATCAAATGTTATTTCATCTAACAATGCCCTAGTTTTCAAGCTAGGACAAAATCTATCAAGCATACCTAAATTCATGCTTCAGAAACAAAAATTTCCACTTATTGAGCACAAAGCTTCCAGATCTAAAACCTTTCACTATTCTTACCTTTATCAGAGCACAAAGCTTACAGATCTTACCTCTTTTCTTCAAATCTGGCTTCTTTTCTTCAGCACAAAGCTTCATAGGTCGAGTAAAGTACTATGCATCAGAGYGATAGATCTACGCATAGATTTTCCACAAGTTCAGGATGAATCTTTGCACAAAGCTTCTTCTTCCTTAGTTCCCAGCAATCACAGTTTCAGGTCCAGCAATGGAACCATTTGTTGGCACAGGGGCAGACCCAGGGTTCAGCACTACAACAACGCACCAACAAAACCCTAACTATCGGCCCTTTCGGCAACACCTGCGAAGTAGATGAAGTCTCACCCGAGGTAGAGGCAGGGGTGATTGTAGGAATCAGGTGTCTGCAGCCTTAGTTCACCTAGAATTAACCCTTATCTCACTCTGCAGATGACACAGAGCATTGCAGTATATACTTAGATCTAAGATGATTCATCACTCAGTAGCATACAACAGACCGGATCTGGTAGACCAAGCACTTAGCAACTTCATACACATCAAATATATCATCTATACACATCTAATAAGCACAAATTCAGCACTTAGTAGCATACAACAGACCGGATCTGGTAGACCAAGCACTTAGAAACTTCATACACATCAAATATATCATCTATACACATATAATAAGCACAAAGCATAAGTAAATCTATCTAAACATGTCATATCACTTAGCAAGAGAGGGAAAACACATGTAAGTAACAACACAAAGCATGACACACAGATTTACGTGGTTCACCCCCACTCTAGGGCTACGTCCACCAACTCTTCTTCTTTATTATTGTTGGCTAATCAGTTACAAGCACAGAGCCTCAAAACCTACTCCGCGCAGGACAGGAGATCTGCACAGCTCGCTAGGTCCTCCTTCCCTGAGTAGCTCTAAGCATAAAACCTTCTTACAATCCGTGCACTCAACACTTACAATACTTGCACTCATCTCTGCAAGTATATCACATAGGTCAACTCTTAGCACTAAGCCATTTCTCAAGTGTCCTCAAAAATGTCCCTTCTTACATAGCCTAGACTTCTACTTATACTTACAAAAAGGGGCCTAAACATGAGTAAGCCCATGGGTCGACATCCTGGTCCTGTTACATTATCCCCAAAAACCCACAAAGAACTCAAAAAGGGGGTCTAGCTTCCACGATCTCCACTTTGCCTTGCGCTCCATCTTTGACAGGCTGTCGAAGTCCCAAAAATGGTCATATATGACCAAGTGTTCCTCAAAACTTGGTCAAGGGTCAACATTATCGATGGGCTTTGACTGCCACTGACTATTTCACCAGATGGGTAGAAGTTATCCCAACAAATAAAGCAACAAAAGAGGTTGTGATGAAGTTCCTTGAGGAAAATATTATCACTAGATTTGGTGTTCCTGCCAAAATAACCATGGATAACGCCAAAAAATTTAGCGAGTTCACATTGAATGGATTATGTTTCAAGTATGAGATTTTTTTATCACACTCCTCAAATCACTATCCTTAAGGAAACAAATTGGCAACATCCAACAACAAAAACATCATGAATGTTGTAAAGAAAAATGTTGGGGAAAATAAGAAGAGTTGGGATAACAAGATTAAGTATGCCTTGTGGGAAGACCACATGACTACCAATACCTCCACTAGAAAAACCCCTTTTGAGTTAGTCTACAGGTTGGAAGCTCGCTTACCTATAAACCTCCAGATTCTAGTGCTACAAATATCCCAACAATTTGCCACAAATAAAGAAGCATTGCAAGGGCAAATTGATCAACTCATGGAATTATACAAAACTCGAAGAATGGCCTTTGATCAAATGGAAAAGAATCAAGAAAAGGTGAAAGGAACCTTTGATCGTAGGGCAAGGAAAAGAGATTTCAAGAAAGGGGACTAGGTCCTAATGTGGGATAAAAGGAGAGAAGAACCTGGAATGCATCAAAAGTTTGATAGTCTTTGGTTGGGGCTCTTCAAAATAGAGGAAATATCTGGGCCAGACTCTTTTTAATTGTCCACGACATAAGGGAGAAGGATGTCATTTCCGGTGAATGAATCCCTCCTGAAAAATTATTACCAAGGAGGCACTTGACTTATTCAGGGCTATGGCCCTAGGTAAGTAGGTAGATCATATTGCTTTCCATGCATTTTCATCTTGATTGCTCATGATAGTTTAGATTCATTTCATTTTTCATTTTTCTATACTTGCATATTGATTTCATTTTTAATTTAGAAGTTAAAAAATAAAAAATAATGCTGAAATTGTCTTTTCTAGATTAGTTTCATTTTTGGTTTTGATATATATGGACGAAGGGTGATAGAACCACCCTAGATTTTGCAGTGTTTTGTTTCAGTGTAGGCACAGGTCCACCAAGAGATACTATGGTTCTCATGCACTCTACAACGAGCACATGTCTCCAAGTAGGAGCCAGATTTTATCCCCAACTCCTATGGATAACTAAGGAGATGATGTCTAGAGGCCCTCATGTTGAAAACATGGAGTGCTGAAAGACAACTTGACCAACAATGTACACTTGCACAAACAAAAACCCACCTCACCACCAAAAGTCCAAGCTCCTCACTAAAGTATCCACCACATCATCTGGCCTCTAGAAGACATTGGGTACTGCTCCATGAGGTACAAGTTAGGTATTAAGGTGAGTGTCATTTCAATATTTGAGGCATTTGAGTTTGTTGCATCTATTACTGCTTTTGATTAGGGATAGGTATTCTATTGGGAGGTCCTTTTGATGGGTCATCGTGCCATTCCTGACCATACTTGTCACTTTTCACACTTCATCCCTTCATCTCCTCACCTTTTGGGATTTTTCAGGTGTATTGACCCAAGAAGGGGTTGTCCCTCATTTCATGGGAAGAAGGGGTTGAATGCCTAGAGGGGAGATAGATAGAAAAAGATAAAATCCTACTTATGAACCTTCCAGATGCTCTCCGAAAGAGGTCTTGAGAGCAATGAAACACTTCTCCTAAAAAATCAAAGACCTATAAAAGCAGATTAACATTATATAAATGTCCCCACTTGTTGAGGTGTGTACACTTATGCAGTGTCCCTTTATTTCCTTACATATGGAACTCTGTGTACCTTTAGCTTCAAGTGGCCTTGTGGTACTTCCCCCCAAGCTAATTGATTCACCAATAGGGAGTACCTGAGGTTTTGGATTTCTAATTAATTAATGGAATTAAATGGGTTTGGAAAAAATATGCATTGAAAACAAAGGTGAAACACACCCTCTTCAAAGGCACCCATAAATGATACCTAATCATGGAGGACCTAACCTAACCCCTACCACTCAAACATTTTTCTCAAGAAGGAAAAAACGTCACCCTTGAGGGCTTCACGTCATAGTGGGGCTAGGGTTTGGTGGAGGTTGAGGACACTTGAAACATTTTGGAGGAAAGAGCCCATGGATCATGGATGAGATGGCTTGGATCGAAGACACTTGGCCTTTGGAGGCTTAGCTCACCCATCTCCAACTCAACGAATTGACTTAAAGTGCCAAAATTTACCCAAAAGGAGGGTGATGTCATGTTTTAGTGTTTCTTTCATGTGCAAAAGTATGAATTAAATAATTCTATTTTGTAAAGGGGAAAAATTAGGGTCATTGATCCCTTATATTTTGGATTACCCTAAATTGTGTGGACAAACTATGTTTAGAACATTTTGTATAAATAGAGATCATTTGTATCTCATTTTATCATAACTCTGTCATTGTCAGAAGCCATCCTAGCTAAAATTTTCTCCCCTAGCTAAAATTTTCTCCCTCTTTGGGAAATATCTATCTCTTGTTCTCTTGTTATGGTTTCTCTTGGATATCGGTGGAAGAAGTAGTGAACTACCTCTCTTGGAGCTAGTTTCTTTCATTTGTGGTGGATTTATCTTGGTAAAAGGAGGTTTGTCTTGTCATTGCTTAGACTAGGTAAGGATTTTATCTTGTTGATGCTTCATTACTTGGCTACAAGTTTAATTTTCTAGAATTCTTAGGGAGTATAAGTGTTTACAACCCACCATATCTATCATTTTTGTCTTGGAATAATTTGTTGCTTAAGGTTTTATTATGAGAAGTAAAAGGGTTTACACCCTCCAAGTATTTCCTAGTTAACATTTTTTTTCCTTGGGGAGTAAAAGGGTTTACACCCCCAAGGAGATATCATTTTTTAGCTCTTCATTCATTTGAATCCATAACCCAATATCCAAAGGCACTAATTCTAATTTCATTGGAGAAATAAAATCTTGCATTGGTTAACGTGAAAACTCAGGATTTTGAGATTATCTAAATTGGAATTAATTATATGATTTATGTGCTTGGTTGAGCCATTAGGACGTCACATTTGGCTAATTTTTTCTTTCTGTGGTCACAACATTTTATCTACAACCATTAGGGTTGTAGAAACCCTAATATAAATTTCTCAATAACTCACAAAGTCGTGTTATTTCATACTTGAGTTAAACTAGTCATTGCTAGCTTGTCTTTTGCAATCTTAACTAGACTTTTAGCAACTTTATTTGCATATTTTATTATTATTTTGTTGCTGATATATATCACTATTTATTTCTATAATTAGGGACAAAAATATTAACTTGCTTTTCCAACATATTATTGGGCTTGTATCTTTGTTTTCCTTGTGTCTCAGGCAGGTGCAATCACTACTTGGAAAGTCTACTACATTGTGGCATATATTCTACCATCTATGAAATTCTTTTCAATCCATTCTTACCTTCCATCATAGAAATATAGGGGAATCTTCTTCATCACTTCATCTTCCATCTCATTTCCCCTAGGGTCACCGGGATTCCCCCCTTGAGGTGATTAATTCATCTCTAAAGTGATGGGAATACCTATCTAAGGTGACAATGGGTAGTTTTTCCCTTGGTTGTCACTATTTTGTGGTGTGTGTAGGGATTTTCCCAACCTACAACTTGTGTGATAAATATAAGTGCGTAAAACCAAACACCAAAGAAACGAAACCATCAAATCGTCTTTTCAAATAAAGCAAGACAAAATCAGATGGAAATGAAAGCAGTGTTTTCCAAAATTCAAAAGGGGCCCCCTTTATTTTTGTAAAAATTAAGGGGATTTTTTGAGGCATCGATAAGAGGGAATCCCTCTAGTGAAATGGTAGGCCATAGAAAATCCTAAAGGTATGAGAGGCTAGGGGATAAACAACATCCACCACTTTGGGAATGCATTGGCTTCTAAGGGCCTTTGAGACTCGTATCAAATGATGGGTTATGGAGCGAATTCATCATCCATAAGTAAATTTATCCTAATGGTGTTGAAGAATGGATTAGAATACCCTCCACAAGCATTTATAATGTGGAAATCCATTGTCTTAGATTTCTTATTGGTGGGGATTTAGTTAGTATGCAAAGTAGGTAATGTTGAAAGGGTAAGGGTGGGAGTTTCTACTTGGGTGGGGAATGGAGAGTATTTTAAACTTTGTAATAACCTAATTATAGCTCTTCAAGGGAAAGGTATTTTCAACCTAGCTCAAGCAACCTCTCAAGAACTCTCCTTTATTTGGCATCAAGAGTGGAAAAATGCAAACCAACTAGGATTAGAGGCTAGTGAAAGTGAGTTGTTTAAGGCTTATAAAAAAAACTAAAGGTTAGTCATGTCATAATTAAGGAGGTGGATGATGAATTGTTTTGGTCCAAAAATCCAACCTTGAGATACTACACTATGGGGTTAGGATACAAAACTACATTTGAAAGTGATAGATCCAAAGAAACCCAATGGTGGTGGAAACCACAATGGAAGATTGAGTTTCCATTGAAGGAAAGAATTTTCATGTGGTTGGTCTTAAAGAATAAGGTCGTCACTTAGTAAGTTTTGTAAAAGAGGAATAGACGTGGTCCTAGTAGGCATGATTTGTGTAAAGAGAGGGAGAAAACTATATGTTGTGGGTTTGGGAGGAAATGGTCAGTTTGATAAGGGTACGATGAGGTTAGTAAGGTGAGTCAATTATTTATTTCTTCAATCAATAACAAAAGAAGTTAGAGCTTAAGGAATTTAAAGCCATTGCCCTCCCTTTGATAGTATCATGTGGCATTTGACTTACTAGGAATGCATAAATATTTGAGGATAGATGCATCCTTGCTTTTCAAAGCACCTCCTAATGTAGGTCAATATTTGCTAGTTGTAAGTGCATTCCAAATATCTCTCTTAGGAGGAAAATTTCTCACAAGCTAATTGATAAGTTTGGGGTAGCTTAGGGCTATTTCAATGTTGTGAATCATGGTAATCCTCCCAATTTTGGAGCATGGGGATTCCTTTTTCTAACTAAGAATCATTTCTTTAGGTTCAAAGTATGCATGGGAGGAGACTCTAAAAAATATATTGAACTTTTAACCTTAAAATTGTTGATCACTTTGGATTTAGATAAAGAGGTTCACAAATTGCAAATGTTTTGGAGATTCTTTTGTTGTAATAAACTGGATGAGTGGGAAATTCCTGATGGAAAACTTGTTTCTCAACCCAAATTTTTAAGACATTCAAAGAATGAAAAATGTCTTTTACTTCACTACTTTCTCTCATGTTTGTAGAAAAATCAACATTGAAGTTGAATCATTATGCAAGAAAAGATGGTTTACAATGGGAAGTTGGGAATTAGATCGTGCTGGAATAAAAGGATGGTTTTGTTCAAGAACATATATAATATATTTTTTAAATTTATCAACACTTCTATTTTTATCTCATGTTTGAACATTTATATCCTTGGTCAATTTAAAGATGTGATGGAAGATTATTGAAGGGTATGGGATCCTACTAAGACAATTTGGTTTTTGTTTTCCTATGGATATTTTCATGAAAAATTTTGAAGGGATTGTAGCCATATATTTTTTGTAATATTTTGATACCATGGAAAATATGAGTTGAAATCTTGAGGGTATATGATCAAACTATAACCTCTGTTAAGAGGTCAATTCAAATATTATTTATCATCTTATGATGAGATATCAAGTTAGGGAACCAATCCATTAGATGGTCTAGAATGCACTTGTGCATAACACCCCCCCCCTCTCCCTCTCTCCCTCTCTCTCTCTCTCTCTCTCTCTCTCTCTCTCTCTCTGAGTGTGCGCACATGTACATATTTTTTTCCACAAAAAAATAAATTTTATTTAAAAGTTAGAATGAAAACTAATGGTTCAAGTGCAAGAAGAACTTTTGGGTAGAGATTCAATTAATTCATCTAAACATGATGACCAACAAGTGAAAATAAATTGAACAAAATAAACATCATAGTCCTCATTAAGTTACATATAATATACTTCATAAAAATACTAAAACTATTATATACTTTACGGTCCTTAAAAACAAAAGAAAAAAAAAAGAGCTATAAAAATGAGTAGTATCGGTTTCACAATGAATGCATAGTGCCATTCATAGACCCATCCTTTATCTCCATCAAGAATATTTGGCCTTCCTCCAGTCTTTGAACTTCCTTATAAAGGAGATATGCCATAACTTTCAACTTACCAAATACACAAGTATACATGATAAAGTAAAAAAGAGACTCGGTCCCTTTTAAAACATCTCCCAATGGTCTAAGCACAATATTATGAAAAAGTGAGAACCCATTCATCCAATTGATTACCAATGTTGAGTCGCCAAATACTTAAAATCTTGTAATATTTATGTTTAAAGGACACTTCACTAGCAATTTTAAATCCAATGGTTCAGTTGAATTGTTGGTACCCTCACCTAGACCTACTTTGAATTTTATAGAGTGAACATAAGAGAAGTAAAGAAATCCTCCATCACTACTATGGTTTTGGTCTCTATGAAATGATCCATAAAAAAAGTCCCAATAGATAGACTCATCAATCTAGAGCTTAGGAATCTGTCTCTGAATATTACTTGGATCTTGAGTGATGCAACTCTATCCCAAAGCTTAAATATGATTGATACTTGAAAGAAAGGGGTGTGCTCATTCTCAAAGACACTGAAGTTTCTAGCCAACCAAATACCCCACATTACTAGATAAGAAATTTATCTAAACTTTTTAAATTATTTTTCATAAACCAAGTTATCAAACATTCTTCAATTGTACTACTAATCCATGCATTCTCCACCCCTATAATATTCTTCACTTCCATTCACAAATCATGTGAGTACAAGCATTGAATGAAAAGGAGGAAAATAGTTTCACCATAATTTCAACACAACATACAAATGCTTGGACCATCTTTGTTTCTCATTTGCAACATATACCAGGAAAGAACCCTATTAATAAGTGTTAATAAAAAAAAATCTAGACTTATTTGGGGCCTTTAATTTCCATAATTATTCTAACCACTTGGAAGGCTCTATGTTAATAGTTTCATGCAAAACCTTATATCCTGGCTTAACATTAACTTCACCCCAAATTTTGTTCTTCGACCATGACAAAGTATCAATTTCATCCATTCGTTTAATATGTCCATTTGTAAGAGTGTTAATAAAATCATTCCAATCATTTACCTGATCACCAACTAACCCAAGCCAACTAGCAATGTGCCAACCTTGATGCTAGATTCTTGTTGATCCCTCATCTGCAACCTGATTTAACAAATATTAACCCCTTTGATGGAAATATTCAATAGTTTTAGTTGATAATTGATACATGTCTTTGTAGCCTATAAACATCAAATTCTAGTCTCGCCTTATTCCTCGAACCTGGTTTCCAAGTTGAATATCCCTGATAGTCAAAAATGAATGCACTAATGTTATCCATTGATTAGAGACATTCATGATACATTTCATTGTATTTCTTATCCAATCTATAAATGAACTTAGAGCTATTTATTTTTTCTCAAGTATGCCCTTTCATAGACCGTGTTTTGCCATGACTTTCTAGAGGTTTTTGGCTACCAAGGATAATATAAATACATTAATATTATTAGGACCCTAGCCCCCATATTCTTTTGGCATATAAATCTTCTTCCATTTGACCAATGAAACACAACCATTTTTACATTTAATAGACCATAAAAAATTGAAGCACGTTGTTTTTATTGCTTTTAGAACACGTTTTGGAATAAGATCTAGGGAGTGCCAAAAGACATGGATTGCCTCTAAAATATATTTTGTCAATGTCAAACACCATCCAATTAAATTCCACTTGTTACTCTAGTGATTACTTCGAGCTTCAATTTGGTCTAGTAATCATCACTACTCCCTTTTCCCATACCCATCAAGTTTTATCAAGAACCCTAGATACTTAAAACTCTCATTTAGATCTAAAAATATAAATGGGAAGTCCTATAGTATCCTTTGTTCATCCAAAATTATAATATGATATAGTATATGGAAGACTTTATAACATTTATTTGCATGTTTGTTTCCTTACCATATAATTCTAAGATTTCCTTAAACTTTGTAGACTCTCTAAAACTTCTATTTATAAACAAAAGGACATCATTAACAAATACAAGATGTGTTAAAGAAAATATTATTCCTATATTCACTCCTATAATAGCTCCAATTATTTTATCCTCCTTGATATCCCTACTGATTCCCTCTATAACCAACAAAACAAAACAATGGTGATAAAGGGAAACCTTGTTGTAGCCCTCAAGAAGATTTGAAGAAGTTTGAAGCAGAGGCATTGATCAAGAGAGTAAAATAAATCATCAAAGCACATATCATTATCCATTGAACCACTAGACAACCAAACCCAATGTGGAGAAGCATGAGCCTGTAATACAACCAACTAGTCTGATCATAAGCCTTCAACAAGTCAAATTTTAAAATTGTGTTCAGACAACTTTTAGTCTTAATAATATGGACACCTTCTTGTACTACTCTTATTGTCTCATATATGGGGATAGCATGATATGGAAAATGCACCATTGTCACATTAGCACAATATCCTCTTCACTTTAGGCCATCTCCTAGAGACCAAGGGGCTATCCCAATCCTTCCA
Organism: Picea engelmannii; assembly: GCA_009831015.1. Lineage (NCBI taxonomy): Eukaryota > Viridiplantae > Streptophyta > Pinopsida > Pinales > Pinaceae > Picea > Picea engelmannii. The sequence continues at coordinate 357,523 of ML779841.1, read as the reverse complement.
ACTACACACCTCAATGTACATTAGATAGATTGATTCCTAAGAAGCCAAATTCATTAAGAAAATTCAACCAGGTGTTATAGAAATAAAGATACAATATAAAGAGGGTTAGGAGATAATTATGAGAGTGTTGAGATATGGAATAAATATTCTATAGTAGAAAATGCAAACCAACTCTATGATTTCACCCTTTAAATGAAGAAACATGTATCTTCTAATACACACAAGTGAGATTTTGTTGCATAAAACAAGAAACAATGATATACATGAGTTATACCTTGGTTTTTTATGTTGTAAAATGGACTATCATTTTTATGTCCAAAGATTCCAGAATCTGATTTATGATAATAAAAAAATTGTAGAAATTGCATATTCTAGGTGAGGAAAAGTGGCCCAAGAGTGCTTAAAAGCACTTAGAATGATGAATCTTGGGTACTTCAGCTAGGGCAATGAATAAATCTTGAAAAAAAATACCATCAATGATAAATTGCAAGTGAAAACGAATAATATCCAAGCAATTATATCAAAATTGCAGAAAATAATGGTGAATCCCCTGAGGGTTTCACCAAAAATATCAAAAATGAAATATGACAATAATGAACTGCTCAGGAGATGAATTTCACCATTAGAATGTGTTATATAAACTTAATAAACAATTTCAAAGTGAAATATGAACTAGGGTAGGGTTAGATTTCACCTTTTGCAGTTAAAACCTAGTTCTAGGGTTTCACCAATTATGATTTTTATTGTTGTAATTAGTTTCTATAATTAATAAACACCTTAAATCAGCCACAAGAATGTTAGATATGACAATAAAGTACAATCCAAGAGGGTATATTTTCCTCCTAGAGTTAGAAAATCATCAAATTAGCACAAACCCTTGGACAAAGATGTATAGATAGTAAAACTAAATCATTAGCTTTATTCTAGACAATGAGATAAATATTTTTTATGGTTAGTGTCTTTTATATTTTTTGTATTTTTGTATTATAAAGAAATAATTGAAAATTTAGGGTTTTGGTTGGTGAATGTGGGGAGTTAGGGCTTAGCCTTATCACCACCTAGGGATTATGGGGTCAAGAAGTATGCCCCTCTAAAAATTGGTTATCCCTATTTATGGATTAGAACTAGAGACAAGGGCCACAAGTCCAACAATCTCTTGTTGATCAAGAAAAACTATGATAACTAATGCCCTGCAAGAAGGGTTTCCTCAAGGGAATAACCTTCACCAACAAGATCAAAAAAATACTTTAAAAGAATACTTGAAAGCCTTGCTAAGGATCATAGAACTAATCAAGACAAGAGGCAAGCACTTACCAAATTGTTTTAGTAAAAAAGGAAGAGATACAAACCCTAGACATCCTCCCTCCAAGTAATTGATAACTCCTCCATCTTTCTCGTTTATGTAGAATCTTGAATAATCATAATAGCCTTTAAAAGTTTCCAAGAAGAATAACCAAGAAAGATAGATCTCCAAAAATTGACACCAATAGAACACCAAGTAAAGATATTCTATTAAATGGTTCCAATAATGATCTCCAACAATTCAAAACAAAGTGAATGAGAGGAGTGCATATATTTATAGGTGAGGTTCTCAACTCATATCCACTCTTTATTCCCCAAAATTAATCTAAGGAATCAAATAAAATGATGTGTCATCCAAACAAATAAGAGACTAAGTCAAAAATATAATTAAATGATGCTTTACATTGTGAAAACCCTCATAGAAGGGGACGACTTAAACAAAATATGCTCCAAAAATGCTCAAGTAATGTCCATAAATCCTTGAAATATATCTCCAAAGCTTGACCATGTCCATACCTATGTTCAAGGTGCTTCAATGAAGCATGGGAGTGATCCTCCAAGTGAAAAAATGGGTCATAAACCCCCCAATAACAAGAATGACATCAAGCTTATAAGAGGGCCTTTTTGGTACAATGTTCCACTTGAAAAGGCTTAGGGAGGGCTTAAAATCTGGCAAGAAATAATCCTTAGCCACTCAAACTCCAACGTCTACCTTAAATAAGGGAGACGACCTCACCCCAAACCAAAATAAAACCCCAAAAGTGGACAACTTCTCTAATTTTCTCAACAAGGCATAAAAATGTGATCATAAAGTACATCCACATCAAAGGGGTAAGTGACAAGTGACCTCCATCAAGTGTTAAGTGACATGAGTGACCTCCACATCATCTAGTTAGGCTCAAAATTTCCCCCACATCCTCATGAAGTGACCCCAAATGAAGTAGGCCCTCCCTTAGTGAGTAAGTTACTTTTAAAAAAGTGCCAAAGGAGGGGGCAGTTCTAGATTTTGACACATGGTGAGTGTAGATGATGTCCATGTGAATGAAAATATTATGTTCATTCCTCAGAGAGGGTGGCCAATGCCTAAAAAACTATGAGATTTCCTTGAGAAAGGTGAAATTGGATAATCATGTGCAGAACAATATCCAAAGGCCCAATTGTGGTACATGCATGAGAAATATAGGGTCCATTTGGGTAAGGTGTGCTAAACCATGGGCATGAAAACCCTTACAAAGAACAATCACCTTTTACATAGCAAAATAATAAGTGAATAGCTAGGACCATGTAAATAATGTACCCTAGTAGATCCACCTTAGAGTGCATGCATATCTACCCAGGACATAAATTCTTGACATCAAAGGGACTTACCACCTCCAAAGGGGTAGTCAACCGAAGCAATGAAACCAAGCACCCTGAGAATGGGGACTAAAAGGACATGCCATGACTGTCCACCTGAGGGGATTTGGGTAACCTCTAACCAACACTTGTACATCAAATTCATCCCATCATGGACACAAAAATAAATAATCACACTTTGGGCACATCAGAGTGGTCACATCTTGTGAAAAAATGTAGGGTACACTTCAGAGAATATGGGGTGTAACATAACCCAAATTGATCTTGGGAGATAACCTCTGAAACAATGTTTTTGACCATAATTGCTAGCACTTTGGATACAATTTTATACAAACAATTACACAAAGATATGGGGCAAAAATCATCCCAAGAATTGTTCTTATCTTTTTTTTGGAAGTAATGCCAGAAATGTAGCATTGACTCAAGCTTGAATCCTATCTTGAGTTTTCAACCTCATCAATCACTCTAAGAAACTTATAATCCAATATCTCATAGAAACCTATGAAATTTTTTATCATCCACCCATCTAGACTTGGAATTTTTTCTTTTTTAAAAGAGGACAATACAATATTCAATTCATCCTTGTAGACTTCTTCCATTAACATTTGGTTGTTTTCTTCTATTAAAAAACTTCAAAAAAAATAAGAAATCTTTATGATTTTCGCTATGTTTTCCCTCTCTTGTTCCTTAAAGAAGTTTTGAAAGTAAGTTAATCCTGCGTCAACAATTCCTAAAAAGTTATTTACATGTCCCTCAAAATTATTCATTTCCCAAATTGTATTATCCTCCTACTATGGTTAGAGAAATTATGAAAGAAAAAAATGTACTTTCATCACCTTTCTCAATCCATATTGTATGGATTTTCATCTTCCATTCCTCCTCCCTCAAAGCTAATATTCTTTGATTTTCCCTTCAATTCTTTCAATTTTATAACCTCTTCCTCTTTGAGAATACCATTCTCTTTCCCCCCTAAGAGTTATTTTATCTCATTTTCTACGTCTTTTAGTTCCTTGTCCATTTCTTGTCATTTATTGGTATTCCATTCAATGGTCACATTTTGTTAAGGTCCTAACCCGCACATAGGTAGATCAATGAATTCGGATGTAATAAAGGTCAATATTAATAAGACCTTTCAATAAAATAGAATAAGGCAGATGTAAGAAGACCTAATAGAAGCTTCCGCTTCTAGAAGGATCTTCCTCTAGATGCTTCTTTTTAGTATAAATAGGAGTCGAGGG
>ML779841.1:313976-349505 GCA_009831015.1 Picea engelmannii | reverse complement strand
GAATGGTGGTACAACACTACATACCATACAACCACTCGCATGACTCCTTTTGAAGCAGTGTATGGACAGAAGCCACTGTCAGTTCTCTCATACTTATCGGGTACCTCGAAGGTCCAGGCGGTCGACCAAACACTTACAGTCCGAGAGGATATCACCTTTCTCAAGGATGAGATGAACTTGAAACAAGTTGAATCCTTTTTGTTGTGGTCATATTTTATCCATACATTTATTATTAAGTTTCTAAATTGTTCTTCCTTTAGCCATATAGGATTAAATTTAAAAGGGGGACAATGGCTTATTCTCTTGTCTTTCCATTTGGAGAAGAATGGAACTATGATCTAAAAATCCAATAGGTTCCACCCAAGTTCTGATATGTTCCACCTCTTCTAGTAATAATTCAAAAGGAAAGAATCCATCGAGTCTCTTTACTACCCCTTTTAAACCTCCTCTATCATTTCACCAACGAATAGAGTTTCAGTGACTCCACATAGAATAAACCCAAGTCTTATAATTTATGCTTGAAATAAGTAGCATCCTATCTATCCTTACATTCACACCCCAAACCTAAGCTTTGGAGATAGTAAAATTTAAATTACCTCCTACTACTACCTTCTCCTCTCTAACATACTATATATCAAATAAATATTCCTAGAACACATGTTTGTTCTCATATGGGCCATAACAATTATATTATGGAAATGACCTATCCCAAATCATTGAAGTTGAACTTGGTCTAAATACTTGAATCAATGACAGTAAAACATATCAAAGAAAGGTCTTGCTTCACCACCTTGTTAAAACACCTCTAGAGTTCCCATTTACATGTAATGACATAAACTCCCAATCTTTTAAAAATCGAGATAAATCTGAAATTATTATTTTTCCTTCACCCATGGTTTCTTAGACCATGAGAATTTTTGGATTGTGCACATCAACCATACTAGCAAATGAAATTGTTTTGGGAAGACTTCCTAGACCTCTAATATTTATAAACAAAATAATCATTTTGAAACCCTCTAGGGGTTTTGTCCTACTCTAAGGACCCCCTTTAGGGATTTTTGTTTCCCTTTTTTAATTTCTTTCAATTCTCTATCTTGAGAATGCCTTAAAAAATATTTTATACCCATAGACCTAGACACAATTTCTAAAACATAATCTTGACCCAATCCTCTAGTTAAATATACAACACCCTTTATAAGAGCTCATTTTCTAGGTCTTAAAAAAATATTTTCTTAATTTTGAAGAATTGTTCCCTTCCCCACTATCATAAAAGGAAGAATTTAAACCCTTATTGTGATTACTAGATGGTTTTTTGGGTGAAGATTTCAAAAATGTGATCCCCTGCCCCTAGAATTTTTAATATTTGGAAAATTTGGACCTTGAGTTTTAAAAATAGATGACACAAAAGCCTCATCTCTCAACCCTTCCCTCCACTCAAAATAAAAACTATTCTTATCCCTTCCTCCTAATCTAGTAATAAAGTGTGAGATCCTACATGTTCTAAAACCATAGGGGTATCAGAAGATGGCTTACTAATTGTTTGTGTTATGTTTACTTCTTGAGGTTTTGCATTAGCTTCATAGGTGCTTCCATCAATTTCTTGAATCTATGGATCCCTATTCTTATCACTTTCTTGCTTGCTTTTCTTTATAGGGATTATATCCAAGTATTCCAACACTGCCTCTTTTGTAGGCTCTTTTACAGGTTTGAAGGAGAAACTTAAGCCAACCAAGTTGTCCTCAACATTTGTCTCTTCATGAGATGAATCCTTGTTTTCATTTTCCATCTTTACACCTCTCTTTTATGCCATGAATTACTTGCAAAAGGTTGCGGGAACACATCCATCACATGACCATACAAAGGACAATGAGCACATTGGAATGATATTTTATAATCCAAAGCTCATGTATGGCATTTATCCACCACCTTGATCAAAAAATATTTTTCTAGGCCCCTTGAAAAGTTGATTTCTACCAACACGCAGATGATAGTCTAATAGGTTTTTGTTTTAAAATGCAAGTCTACCTCCCCGACTCTACCAAGGGAACCCCCTAATAACATAATATCTTTCTCCATCCATAATTCAATAAGAAGGCCTAGTGGTTTGACCTAAATTAGGGCATGTCTTAACAACTCCATCTAGGGTCAAAATAGGAAATCCATGACCACATAGATAAATAAGACAAGTTCCAAAACCAACGCCCTTGCAAAATCCTTATCGCATTCTCCTCCTTGCATAAAATGAAGCCTAACTAGCCTCGAACTAATATATGAAAACTTGGTGCATACCCCAATAAAGGAAAATTCCACCACTGCAACCAATCATTTAAGCTTCTACTACTATACCTCCTTCTCACAAATCCCTCAATTAGTGCTTTACACATGAATTTAGCAACCTAACCCACCCTTACATCTTTAGCTAAAGTCTTTGTCACATAGATAACCCTTTTGTTCTCTACTTTTTTCCCCTCACTTCAATTTAGAATGCTTCATAGGATTTAAGTTCAAACTTTTCATCAAAATCCCCAAAAATGTTTCCAAATCTAGGCTCCTACCTTTTGATGAAAAGGAATGGCTATCCTAATACCAACATTTTCGAATATTGTCAGGTTAAGGCAAGATAGTCGGGACTGTTACCCTATGTTTATAGCCCTTTTGTAAAATTATCAATTAATCTTCAAGAAATATGTTCTTGAGATCGATGTTGTCTTTTATGTTGTTTTATGATAAAGAAAAATAAAATATTTATATCATAAAATATAAACAGTTTGATGAACAATCATGAAAAAAAATATGAAATAAGATCACAAATATAATCCAAAATTAGACCTCGAAATCAGCAAGTGATTTTATTCATTTAGCTCTAGAACACTGCCAAATACATTCTTTCATACCCAAAATGGGTAAGGACCAGGAAAATACTTAGAATTCAAAGGTTACATCATCACAGAGGCAAATTGTGTCTCCTAAGTAAAACCAAGAATGAAAAAATAGATGGCTCAATAAGCCACAATTTTCCACTACCTTGACTCTGCACAAAATTCCTAATTAGCACTGAAAATCAATTTAGAAATCCACTAAGAATTTACATAACATCAAAAATAGATGATCAACCTTATAAGAATGTTAATAATCAATGCTTCTTGGTCCTTCTTGTTACTGCCTTCAGTAAGACCCTGCTATCAACAAGAAGTATTTATCCTTTAAGTATTTTAGAAATGAATGAAGTAGTAATATAATCTCATTCTAGAGAAAGACCAAAGCTTATCACAGTTTTTGTCTCTATCTCTCCTCCTTCTGATTGTCCCTTCAATTATCCTTTTATTCCTTCAAAAGTAGTTATAGTAGTTCAACTACTTTTAGTTAAGTTATTTAAATAACTTTTAGTGGGACTTGGGACTTTAGCTTTTTCAGTGTTTGGGTTGAATGAGCATGAGAAGTTACTCATTCGATGAGTTCGGCAGGCCATTTAGGTGGAGGGGTAGGTAATGGTAGTGAGGTTGTCAACCATCCATGAGCTTGGACTTGAGGATTATTTACAACATCCTCCCAACCATCATTGTTTGGGATTTCCAGTTGCAAATACACATATGGTTGTATAGGTATACCATATATGCTATGGTGGGGTTGAAAATGTGGTCTTTCAAGTGCAAGTTGAGGTTGAATGGCTCTTTGTCCAACTAGATTTAGGAATCCTATTTGCAATAATTTATTAAACTCTTCAGAATTAGCGTCAAAGTGAATGGAAAAACAAAGTCTTTTGTTCCCCCCTTTCCAAAAATCATTTGGCCTTCTTCCTCTACCACTGTTTCCTCTGCCATGGCCACCTCTATTGAAAAATCTCATCTTTAAGTGCAATGTTAAGTTAGAGTATGCATAAAATAGAAAGTGAAACATCAAATATCGTTTGCATAAACATAGTTTAGAAATAGATCTGTCTTAAGAACAAACAATCATGCATACAACCAAGGTTAAAAGGGAAGGAGAATTTTCAAGACAAACTTTCATTTCTTCTATGGAATACTTCATCACTTCATTCAAATGGACATTATTTATGGACATGGTAATTTCAGTGTAATTTGGGAATATGAGGGGCTTGTAATGTATGGGAAGTGAAATAAATGACAAGGAAATCAATGTCACATATTCAAACAATAAGACATCCAACATCAACCATATTTTAATATCCAAATGTCTGTCGACTATCACCTCACATATCTTATGTCAAAAATCCCTTTTCTCCACTGCTATCATGTCCTATTCATTGTCCAAAAAAAATGCTTATGTATCAGGGGGAAGAAAACTAGACCAAAATGAAAATGACATTTGGGAGCTGGGAATAATTCATGAAAAATGAAAATATGAGGGGATTGGCCCTAAAAAGTTAACTATGAATTAATAAAAAAGAGTTCATAAAACATTCAATTGAAAATTATTTTTTCAAATTATGCCTTTGGTCATCATTCTTTATTGATCAAAATACACCCAGCTGTCAAATATACCAAATTGATAGAAAAAACATTTCTCATTTCATACAACAGGGGGAAGAGAAGATGATATTTAAAAAAAAATGATATATGTATTTAGGATTTAAGGGAATAATAAATGGAAAGTGGTATCATGAGGGAATTGTTCTTGTATGCAAAAGAAAAGCATTTCAATAATTTGAGTCATTTCATTTCAAATTTTGTGCTCGAAATTAATGACCAATTTGTATGTACAAGCAATCTAAATTATGCGCAAAATATTAATCATCTTACAACAACTATTTATTATTCCAATAAAATCAATACCTCAATCCTTAAAGTCACTGACATAATCTCTTGATTTCCCTTTCCTTAATTTTAGACAAGCCATAGGACATAAAAATTGGAACCCTTGTCTTTCATTCAAACCTTGTGAAAAGCCCTTAAATATTTCATACACAGGATAATGCATATGTCAAGTACCACCATCCAAACCCAAAAGAACTCAAAACCAGGTTGCATATCACCCTTCATTTTTCCTCTTTGACATATCAATTCTAGCCATAAGATATAAAACTTCTTTGTGTAAAGAAACAAGATATCGACAAAGGAAGAATATTCAAGATTGTTGACAGTCCATTAAATACAAGAAAGATATTTGGACACTAGGTTATATACCATTCCATTACTGTAAGGTTTAACACTGCCAAACAACGTGCAGAGGTCATCGGTTTAGATTAATACCTGAAACCTTTTAAAATTTCCTTGACATGTAAATGTTTTAAACCCTAGGTTTTAGCAATGATATTGTCCAAGACTCCTTATTCTTCCAATGATTTATATTTTTAAAACAAAACATCAACCAACCTAAAGATGACCCTGAAATACATGGGTTCGAAACTGGGTAAGGGATACCCATTTCCTTCATTTGAAATAAAAATAATTATGGCAAGAAATTCTCATTTCCATGTGAAAGGAATGAAAAGATGTTGAATCAATCCAAAATGAAAAAACCCATGTAGGTCGGGCTTCCAGACATGAGACTTGATATCGCACCCGATTTTTTAAACAAACCCATAATTCATCATGAAGCAAAATTACCATGGACTGATAAAGATTGAGAGCATTTCACAATAGGGTAACAAGATAAATTTTCAGGGAGGTCTCGAGTGAATCCAGTGACACCATTACAATTTAGAACCTTTAAATAAGAAACAACACACACACACACACACACACATAGGAAATAACTAGGAGGTATTTGCACCCTTGACCCAGGCTTGGAGCAAAACGAAAGGATAATACAACTGCTACATTACCCTTTGAATATATTTCTTAGGAAAGAACAAAACCAACGAAATGGAAAAAGAGAGTATATAATGAGCTTGGATTGGTTTACATTTGATCTATGAAACTTGACGAAATTCCTTGTAAATAGAATGAATCCAAAACCCAGACAACATGTTCGTTTACTAATCAAACATAGTTAATTTTCAAACTACAACTGCAAATAAATGCATGCATTTGATGGGTATGAGCTATATTAGGATCCTTTCTGAGTGCTTGTATTCCCCTGAAAAGGATGAGTTACAATTGCCAACAATAACCACAACTAGGTCTCAGACAACACTATCGTTCCAGACATCCCAAAACTCAAATGAAAAAATGAAATGCCAAACATTGTGTGGGTGACAAACTCAACTGAATGTTCACGTCCCATGCATTGAATGCATGGGGTATCACATTCTCCAAAAAAATAACACATTAACTCTCCAATCCAAATCATATTTCCACTAAAAACAACCACCAATCATATGCCATATAATCATGCCAAATATGCAAATATCACATGTTATATAACCATGTCATCAAACTATAACTTGATGCTAACCCGAATGACGGTTGAAATCTACCAACTCCAATCTTTTAATTAAAACCACATTCATTATAATAAAACAATGCGAGTATATGCATGTCGAAACCAATTCCAAAGAAAGATTCAAATCATAGCAAGTGTTATACGACAACAATGTCGATTTATAACATATGCACTATGTCAAAAGTCTTTCAACCCTTTAACTTCAACGCACCACCTCTTTATAATATAGAACCAACAATTAACATATGTGATGGAATTTGGATAACAAAATTTTTCATATGTGATGGACTATAAAAACATACCATACACAAACATGCATAAGAGGACTTGCTTTCCTTTTAAATGTGCCATGTAACCAGAGACCAAACTTATGATAATTCCTTGACGGGTCATGCTAGTTGTAAGTAAGAACATTTTGAATGCTTCATAACCTTTTGTAAGCATCACATAGCATTTATGAACAAAAAGTATGTAAGATGGAGGACTCTTTTGAAGTTTTATGAGCAGAACCATTCCCTTTGTGTGATAAAACTCATAATAATGCATATGAAGAAAACAATACCATAATGAAATGTAGATGAGACTGTTTCAATAGGGTATTAATTTTCAATCCTGGAAAATAATTGAAATTAGACATCCATTATTTATCCTTAGGGTGTCCCACATATAATTAAATATTTATATATTATAGATAATAAAATTTAAAAATTATGCCTTGCAACTATTTGCAGGTTGGTGACTATTTGGTGAGTTTGCGAGTCAACATTTGGCTACTCCACAGGGTAGGCAATTTTTAATTGGCTAGAACTGAAGAATCTCTAGTTTTGCTAATATCACATTTTGCAAAAAACTCTAAACTTCCTCGGGCATAATTTTGCAAATGAAATTGTATGGAGGGAAGAGCGGGAAGGAAGAAAATGGGAACAAGCTTGCACATCATGTTTTAGCAAAGAAATATGTAGGCACAAACAATTACTACATAAGTAGTGTTACAAACCCAAAAGAAGATCATCCATCTCTTTCTGTTCTTATCAATTTCATAGCATATTAGCAAAATTTTGCAGTTAGCATGACAAAATAAGTGGCTTGAATGAACCAGCTTGATTTAAAAATCCAAAAATTGAAAACAGAAAAATCAAACCAAAGCAAAACAAAATGAAAACTGAACAAATAGAAAACAAAAATTGTACAAAGTAAAATAAGTACTTGAAATATGAGAAACAAAAATTAAAACAACAAGAGAAAAGAGATTAAGTAACAAAGCAATTGACTACAAAAAACATTTGATTTTTGATGTAGTGAAAGCAACAGAAAAGGAAACAAAGCAACATAACAAAACAAATTTGTTTATTTATGTACAAGGATAAGGATAACAAACCATCAAAAATTCAAATAGGGTGAAACTTGGCATAAAGGAAGAAATCCTTAAGCCCCCATGTAGGATTGATGGTTTGGAGGGCATAAGGAGAAGAATGTCGACCAATTAATGCATACAACGCATGAAGGTGACCAATTAAAATCCAGAAGAATTGATTACCATCTTGCAAGACCTACCAGCCAACAAGATGAGATTTTCACCTTATATTGAAAGCATCAATTGGATCAAGGACATTAGTTTTATGATGCGGGGTTTGAATATCAAAGATAGTGTTTATAGATTCATCACATAACCTAATGTTATCACTTGCAATCTTCTGATCCAAGGAAGCATATAAGGGATTTAAAAACATAGGAAGGCCCTTGAACTCATGATCCAGGATATTTTCATCGAGTGACTTATAAAGAATTGCATTACATGAGCATAAATTAAAGTGCACCATTAAAGAAGGAAAATCTCAATAATGAAGAGACATAAGCATCAAATCCGAACACAAAAAAACTTGATAACGGAGTTCGTCCCCGGTGGACTACGTCTCCGGGTCCTACTCTCAAATGGGTAGGCCTTCTTATTAACTCAACAAAAGAATTTGGAAAAATACATAAGTATACTTCATTCTGAAATTAAGATGCAAAAGTTTTGCTCAGATCAAAAAACATACAACACCACTGAATTCGTGGCATCGAATTACCCAAAAATGACTATCTCCATGCCTCAATCTGACTCTGGCACTCCAAGGCCCAAGAGGAATTCTATCTCGGTTTCTGTGCCCTGCAACCTCCAATAAACATTGAATAATTATCTTGAAATGTGTTCCCATCCGTACCCATGCGCACCCCTCTCTGACATTGGGCGGATTCATGTTTTAAATAATTCAACCGACGTTTAAAACAATGTAAGGTCGTTGGCCTGTTGGTTACAGAGCATATATTAAGGCGTGTATAAGGGGGAAGGTCCCGGGGTCAAGCCTGCGGGCCTCCCCTTTTGGCTCGACCGTTGCAATAATATATATATATATATATATATATATAAACATATAAACATATGTCGTTTTGCTACTTTGGCAACGGTTCTAGTTGTTGGTCGGTTGCCATATTTGGTGGGGTCCTGCCAGATTTGGTGGACCCACCAAATCTTATGTTTTTTTGAAATTTTGATCATGGGTTGTCATTAGGCATTTTTCCACTGCCACTTGGCAGCCCATGATTGGGTCACATGGCAGCCAACCAGGGTTGTCATTAGGCATTTTTCCACTGCCACTTGGCAGCCCATGATTGGGTCACATGGCAGCCAACCATTGGGCCACGTCAACAAGTGTATCATCACCCTACCACGTCAGCGTACGGTCTGCCAACTCATCTTTCCATGTCAATGCCACGTCACTGTACGGAATTACACATTAGTGCCATGTCATTGTATGGACTGCCACATGGTGCAATTTTATTGGTCCCTGAAACAACCCAGAAATGCCAAATATGAGTGATACGTGGTAGCCTCTGGTACTACCACATCACCATGATGATGTCAGCATGACATGTGTCACCTTCTGTACATGCCACGTATGTTGTAAGGATGATGACATCATTCGTATTGATGGTGATGTCAGCAATATGGATGTTGACTCTTCCCCTTGCTGACTGGCTTAGGTTGACCAAACTTTGATCATGATTATCTTTCAATCCATAACTCTATTTGATGAGTTGTTTGCATCGTTGGAAATATTGTGACGTTCTCTTCGCGATGATGTCAGTTTCACGGAGTTTTGAGAACTTTGAATTTTTTCCCTTTCTCTATCTACTGAGGCCATTCTAAGCATAATGTGTTGCTTCTGCGAGTTCTGATCTATCCTTAGTCTTCTCTGGATCCTTTTTGGATCATGCCTTCCCACTAAGAGCTTTTTGTACCACCAAAATCTTTCATCAATCAACAGATAAGTGAGGGAAGAGTTCCATCACATTGTCCTTCTCAATCCACTTTTCCTTCCTTGGATGTGTCCCGTTTAAGCCTACTCGAAGATAATCAACATCACCCTTGCGTGAAGTCCTTATCCTTCTGTCCAAGATGATATATTACTTTAAATTTGTTGGCATGTTTACAAGATCAGAGTGTGCTTGTCATTGATGGCAAGATCAGAGTGTGCATCGATGGAAAAACAGGAACAACGTAAGCTCAGAAGGATTAGTGCAAAGTCGTACGCAGTGCGTAGGTGTGTGCCAAGATCGAGGTTAACTTGTTGCCAAATCTCAAGAGAGATAGTGTAAGGTCGAGGCCTTTGACACTTAGAAATTCTTCCAAGGTAGGAGGATGCGTAATCTCGGTAGGAGAAGTGACAGTGATCGTTGGATCCCATTCAGAATTCCTGATGACTGTCAGATCTGAATTCAGATAGGATGAAGCGTGCAGATTGAGGACAGATCTCGGGCGTTAGATCCGAGTGCGGGGTCCGACCATCATTGGATCCAAGAGAACCTACACATTCTTTAAAGTGAAAAGTGAAGCGGGCTTACAAAATCCCGAAAGAAGGAGGACCGTCCATCTTCGAGCAGGACACGTGGTCATAGATCAACATTTCACTAACTGAAAGGTCAAAGGAAGGAATTTCTCTAACCTTCCAACTCGCGATAATATCTGCACCGTCATATCTGGAGTAATTACAAAGGACCAACAGTCGTTAGATATGGTGAAGTTGCAAGGCTGATAAGACCAAGAGTCATCCAACTCTCCAAAACTATGAAGGAATCCTAGCCATCCATTGAGGACAGTCGTGGATTGTTGGATCTGGAGGACACATGTCTAAAGATCATCGTTTCGTTGACCGAAAATTCAAAGGCACGAAGTGCTCTAACATTCCAACTCGTGATATGCGAAATCATGATATGATCTGAGTTGTTGGATCAAGGACGAATTTGGGCCGTCAGAACCAGGAGGTAGTTCATGAAAAACCACGTCAGAAAGGACAGGTGGCAGCCTACATCAGCAAGGACATGTGGCACAATCATACAAGGAAAAGTGTCAAGGTGATTTGATGTTTCAAGTACGTGAATATTTCAAATCCGAGTGACACATGGTAGTCGCTCGGGTCATGACACGCCATCGAGTGACATCATTCCAGGAGTTCAGTTTCAGGAGTTTTAGTATCAACACTCCCCCTAAGTCCCGAAAGCTGAAGTTCCAAGATGGAGGATAGTCATCTGATCACCATGGATCGTGGACCTTTGATTTGAAGAGCGAAGTGCTCGAATGACTAGCCAATGGTCATATATCGTGGTCACATTGTCGAGAGATGGAGAGCATAGCTAGAGTTGCCAAGATCCTTTTTAGAGATCATGACTTAGAGAGTCGAGATGCCTCATCCCCAGATCCCCGAAAGATGAAGTTGCAGGACAAAGGATATACGTCCGATCACCACGAATTGTGATTCGTTGATCTGAAGAGAGAAGTGCTCAAATGACTAGCCAGTGGTCATATCTCATGGTCACATCGTTGAGAGATGGAGAGCAGAGATAGAGCTACCAAGATCCATTTCAGAGATTGTGACTTGGAGAGTCAAGATGCCTCATCTCCAAATCCCTGAAACATGAGTTGTGAAAGCGCCTTATGGATAAGTGCTTGGCCATCGCCAATGGTCACGTGAATAGAAGGAGATAGTGTAGCTAGGCTCCATTCCGAGTATCAGGAATTCCAGAGGAAGGATTCAAGGAGAGTCACGGGAGAATCCCTAAAACGCGAGTCATGAAAGCACCTTCTAAACAGGCGTTTGGTCACCACCTGAGGGCACATGTGAAAGGAAAGGTGAATGGTGCCAAAGGCATAAGGCTGTAGAGGTTCACACTGTAACTTCTAGAAACCACTGATGGTTTCTATCAAAGGACTCGAAGAGACTTCAGGGTGATTTCTAGAGGAGCCGAAGAGTCTAGAGGCATCTGCCAGTGGAATGAAGACTGATCATAGAGACGATTGACAGATGCAAGAGAGGATGAAGATTCTGGACTGCTAGAGAAGCTAAGGAATCTCAACATAATGCCCAGTGATGATGAACGCATGGGGGTAACCACTAGAGAAGACAAAGAGTTTCCATGATGATCACCAGAGGACTCAACATGGAAAGAGCATGCAGAAGCATTGTGGATACAGGATGCATAAGGTGCACAGAGACTAGAAAAATACAGAACGAAGAAGAGATGGTTGTTGGTGGTTGAGAATGATTCATGTGTGAAGAAGGATCATGGTGCAGCATCTAAAATGCACAGAAGAGGAATGTTTCATAGAGGGGACATGGTGCACAGAGCATAAAAGGAAGAAGAACAGAAAGCGCAAGGCATGTGTGCAGGAAGACACTGATGCAGGAAGAGCATAACAGTGTAGCAGAACAATGATGAGACTGGTAAGCCATTGATGAACATTATATCACTGTAATAAGTTTCAGTAACAAATATTTATATTTCAGGGTGGTAGGGAGGTGTGAGGGAGGATTGTTGTCCTCAGAGTTTCAAGTAGGTGCTTGAACACAGGGAATTGTAGCTTCCATTTGGTTGCATCCAGAGAAACCAGGGTGGCAAGGTGGTGCAAGGGAGAACATTGGTTCTCTGATATATAGGTCGGTGCCTGTATGACTGGAAGTTGGTGCTTCCATCCAGTTGGTGCTGGAACACTCAGGGAGTTGGTGCTTCATTCTAGTGCGTGCTAGAGAAACCAGAGAGTTGGTGCTCTTAGCAAATAGCATCTTGCAAAATAGATGTGGTAGCCTCATTCTGAGTTGGTGCTCATAAAAATGATAATGTACATAAAGTAATTATCATGTAAAGAAGAAGAGGTTTTCACCCTTTATGGGTTTCCTCAACAATATATGTCTCTGCATTATACATGTGTGTGATTGATGTTGAATACTCTATTGCTTATTTATTGTGATCATCATTGAGTGTTCTGTAATGAGTTTAAAAATGGATATAATTGTTTAAGCACAGTAACAAGTAATTCACCCCCCCCCCTCTCAGTTGTCTAACAAACTCATCCAAGTACTCAGGAGAAAACTCATCAACTGAAGGTATTGAAACTTCCTCATCTTGATCCATGATCATGGGAGGCTAAAAAAGTTTCAATTTCTCTACATTCACAACTGATTGAATCTGCATATACGGTGGAAGATCCAGATGAAAAGCATTGGTACCACTTTTCTCCAAAATAATTAAGGGTCCATAATGAATGGGCTTGAGTTTCTTTCCTTCACCCTTCAATCTCTCCTTGTTGATGTGAAGCCATACCTGGTCACCAACCTGGAATTGATGATCAACCTCATGCTTGTCATGTCGATCTTTGTATTGTTCTTGAATTTTCTCCAAATGTTCCCTGACTGCCTGGTGCACCTGTTGGATCCTCTGGATGAACTTGCAAGATCTGTCCTCTTTTCTTTCTTCATTTGAATCAACATCTCTCCCATACATCAAGTCCAAAGGAACTTTAGGTAGGTACCCAAAACATGTCTCAAAAGGTGAGCACTGAGTGGAGGAATGTAAGGCTCAATTGTAAGAATGTTGTACATAGGGTATCTGCTCATCCCATAACTTGGGATGCTTTTTGTAGTAGCCTTGAAGCAAAAGAACCATTGTTCAGTTTACAACCTTTGTATGTATGTCAGTCTATGGATGGAAAGCAGTGTTCCTCTTCAATTTGGTGTCCATCATTCTCCACAAGCTTGTCCAAAAATCCCCAATGAATCGAGTATCTCAATCTGAGATAATGAATGTGGGTAACCCAAAGTGAAACCAAACATATTGAAAGAAGATATTAGCAGTCTGCTTAATAGTGATCTTATTTTTACATGGCATCAAGATACACATCTTGATGAACGTATCCAATACAACATACAAATAGTCATGACCCCCTTTTGACATTGGTAAACCCCCTAGAAAATCGATGGAGATACTTTCCCATGGATGGGATGGAACAGGTAGTGGTGAGTACAACCCCAATTTTCTATTAGTGGGCTTACAACTAGAACACATCACACACCCCTTTACATATTTAGTTACAATTTCTTTCATTTGAGGCCAGTAACAAAACCTCTGCAAATGAGCCATATTTTTTCCTACCCCAAAATTCCCAGACACAAGAGAAGTGTGAGCTTCTCGTATTACATGGACTCGTTCACTTGTAGGAATACATAGTTTTTCAAGATGGTAGAGTAGTTTTCCCTGCAGACAATAGTTCTCTACCTGTGCACCATGGGTTAGATTCTCATATACTTATTTAAAATATTCATCAATGGCATATTGTTCCACGTAGCTATCATGAGATAAATAAGTATTCCTCAAAATAATAGAAGCAACAATAGGAGGTCTAGAAATCATATCAGCTACCTTGTTACTTGTACCCTTTTTGTACTTGATTACCAAATGAAATTGTTGTAGAAAACCCATCCATTTGTAGTGTCGAAATTGTTGTATTTTGGTTTGTGCTTGGAGATACTGTAAGGGTTGGTGATCTATATGTATGATTGTTTCCTTCCCTAACAAGTAGTGTTTCCATTTATTTATGTGTTGAACTAATGCATACAATTATTTATCATATGTAGGATAGTTAACAACAACTTGGTTAAAAGTTTCAGAGTGGTAACAAATAGGCTTACGATATTGCATCAATAATGCACCCATGGCGTACCTGTCTACATCTATCTCAATCTCAAAGGGTTGTTGAAGATCCAACAGTGCTAATACTGGTGCGGCACTGATCGTTTCCTTCAAAGTGTTGAAATCTTTTTGTTGCTTTCCTTCCCACTGAAAATTGTTCTTCACATTGGTTAAGGCATGCAAAGGAGTTGCTATAAAGGAGAAGTTTGAAATGGAACTCTTCCAATACTGGATTGCACCTAAGAAGCTATGGATCTCAGTTACACTTTTTGGCTCATGCCAATTTAGAATTACATCAATCTTGGAAGGATCAATTTTTAATTGTCCTCCTCCTACAATATGACCTGAGTATACAAGTGCAGTCTTGCGAAATTCACATTTAGAAAATTTTACATACAACTTTTCCCTTTGCAAAGTATCCAATACTTGCTTTACATGCCTCACATGTTCATCCCAAGTCCCGCTAAAAATAATAACGTCATCTAAATATTCAATCAAAAAATCATCTAGGAAAGGCCTGAATACATCATTCATCACACACATGAAGGTTGTCGGAGCATTTAAAATACCAAACGACATAACTAACCACTCAAACAATCCTTGTTTGGTTTTAAAGGAAGTCTTCCATGCATCTTGTTCTGCAACCCTGATCTGATGGTATCCACTACGTAAATCCAACTTAGTGAAATAAACATCATTCTTTAATTGATCAAGTAAATCATATATACAAGGAAGAGGGTATCGATTTTTCACCGTGATTTTATTTAAGGCCCGATAATCGACTCACATTTTCCATGTGCCATCTTTCTTTGGCACCATCATGATCAGAGAACCACAAGGAGATGAGCTGGGCTTGATGACCCCTTGATCCAATAAGTCTTGTACCTGCTTCTTGATCTCTGTCATCTCCACAACTGACATCCCGTACATGCCCACATTAGGAAGAGGAGAATCTCGTTGAATATGTATCTCATGTTGGATTTCCCTCTTGGGAGGTAATCCATCTGGTTCCTAAAAAATATCATCATACTTAGAAACAATATCAATTAATTCTTTCTTATGAGAAGGATTGTATCCTTGGAAAGTGTCGGATGTTCCAACATCTTTCTCCCTTACAACCATGAGTACATATCTCTTATTAGTGTTTATGAGTCTCTTCATTTGCCTTGCACTAACAAGTGTTGTGTTTACCCTCATGTTGTGAGATTTAACAATATATTCCACTCCCCCCTTAGTAAGGTGGTATTTGTTCTCATGATGAAAGAATACTACTTTTTTATCATAAAGATAAGGACTCCCCAACACTATGCCACATATATCAAGTGATACAACATCCAAATCCACTTCATCAATCAACTTTGAAGCAATAGAAAATACAACCCTGCATTGTTTGGTGACATTAAGTTTTTCTTTATCACATACCCAACCAAGAGGATAAGGATTTGGATGTGGTTTCGTTTGAAGACCCATATTTTTGACAAGTGCTTCAGATATCAAGTTTACTTGGGAACCCAGATCAAATAATGTATCTATCTTAGTGTGTTTAGATACAACTCTTATGTGAAATAATCCATTCCTCTTTTGTTCATTATCATGAGATTCATTATTGGAATTTGAACTAGCATGAAGGGAATATTTACCTTGTACTCCAACTGTTGTGATCTTTCCTTCGTCTCTTGAATCAGAACCAAGATCTTGTTGCACTGTAGCAACAGTTTGTGTCTTTCCCTTTCCACCAAACTATTTCAGTGTCTTCTCTGGATGTAGTTTCCAATAGTGTTCATCATCGTGGCCGATTTTATTGCAATGAGTGCAAGATATATTTCCTCATTCTCTTGTCACTATGGTGGTATTCTTGTCCTTCCTTTTAAACTTCTTAAAAGGTTTATGTGGGAGATTGGAAGGATTCTTTGTGGTATTTTCTTGAACATGCTTTCCCCTGTTCTCAAGGTGAGTGGTTTGCACACAAACTTCGTCAAGATTGGTGGGGTTAAACAAGAGAAAAGTATGTTGAATATAACTCTGAAGTGCACCAATATATTTCATTAAAGTTTCATAAGAATCCAAAGGAATGTTTAATGCAAGAGCTTTCTTCCTAAATTCTTTTGTGAAACTTTGTACAGTTTGACCTTTACTTTGCCTTAAAGTTTTCCATTCCATCATTGCTTTATGTAAATAACCCAATGGATAAAATTTCTTCCTTATCGTTGATTTAAATTCCGACCATGAGAAAAGAAGATGACCACACTTGCTTCTGTCTTGAAGTTTTCTCTCCCACCATACGAGAGAGGTGCCTTCCAATCGAAGAGAAGCTAGTTTCACTTTAACTTCCTCTTCATTAATATGTTGAACACATCAATATACTTCAACTTGTCGGATCCAATTATCTAGATTTTCACGATCAACATCTCCATTAAACATAGGTAAAGCAAATTTTACATCAATATTTAATAATGGTTTCTTGATAGAGGCTTTATGGCTAGAATGATGAGAATGATGAGAATGCTCAGAGGAAGAAGAACTAGAACTTGATGGTGAAGATGGAGGCTCAGGAGGGTCTCCTCTAGCCCCTTGATTTACCGAAGCATCATCATCAACATGTGCTTATTTTTTATTCCCTTTCTTCTTCATCCTCTTCTCGTAGTATCCATACCTTCGTTCGACCATTTCTGACATGTGATAAAAGACCCTATAAAAAAATTTCTCATGTTCATCACTCTTGTCCTATTCTTCCATTTTCTTCCTTCGAGATGCACGACCAACTTCAGGATTCAAAGTCTTAAGAGTTCCTTCACCCTCTTATGATTGGCCTTAGTAAGCATTAACACTCAACAATTCAAGTCAAAGATGACTTCTCTGATACCAACATGATCTAGGATCTTTTCATCAAGTGACTTATAAAGAATTGCATTAAATGAGCATAAATTAAAGTGCACCATTAAAGAAGGAAAAACTCAATAATGAAGAGACATAAGCATCAAATCTGAACACAAAAAAATTGATAATGGAGTTTGTCCCTAGTGGTCTACGTCTTCGGGTCCTTCTCTCGAATGGATATGATTTCTTATTAACTCAACAAAGAATTTGGAAAAATACATAAGTATACCTCATTCTGAAATCAAGCTGCATAAGTTTTTCTCATATTAGAAAACATATAGCACCATTGAATTCGTGGCATTGAATTACCAAAAATGGTTGTCTTCATGCCTCGATCTGACTCTAGCACTCCCAGGCCCAAGAAGATTTATGTCTCAGTTTTTGTGTCCCACAACCTACAATAAATAATGAATAATTGTCTTGAAATGTGTGCCCATCCATACCCATGTGCGTCCGTCTCCAACACTGGGAAGATTCATGTTTTAAATAATTAAACTGACATTTAAACCAATGTGATGTCATTGGCCTATTGGTTATGGAGTATATATTAAGGCGTGTATAAGGGGGGAGGTCCCAAGGTTAAGCCCGCGGGCCTCCCCTTTTGGATTGACCATTGTAATAATATATATATTTAAACATATGTCATTATGCTACTTTGGCAATGGTTCTAATTGTTGGTCGATTTCCAGATTTGGAGGACCCACCAAATCTTATATTTTTTTGAAATTTCGATAATGGATTGTCATTGGGAATTTTCCCATTGCCACGTGGAATCCTATGACTGGGCCATGTGGAGCCAACCATTGGTCCACGTCAACCACTGTACCATCACCCTACCACGTCAGCATATGGTCTACCAACTTGGCCTACCACATCAGTGACACACCATTTTACGAACTACCACGTCAACCTGCCACATCACTGTACGGATTACCACATGGTGCAATTTTATTGGTCACTAAAATGACCCAAAAAGGCAAAATATGAGTGACATGTGGCAGCCTTTTATGCTTCCATGTCACCATGTTGATGCCAGCATGATAGGTGTCACCTCCTACACATGCCATGAATATTGACATCATCCGTACTGATGTTGATGTCTACGGATGCTCACTCATCCCCCTGCTAATTGGGCTAGGTTGACCAAACTTTGAATGTGAATATCGTTTGATCCATAATTCCATTTGATGAGCCATTTGCGTCCTTTGAAATCTTGCGATGCGCTTTTCGCAATGATTTCATGTTCACTGAGTTTTGAGATCTTTTAAATTTTACCCTTTCTCTATCTGTTGAGGCCATTCTGAGCGTCCTGGGTTGCTTCTGGGAGTTATGAGTTATCCTTAATCTTCTCTGGATCCTTTTTGGATCAAATCATCATCATTATCAAAAGAGAAAGTGCACATAATGGGAGTATGCATATTGGTGTCACACTCTTTGACTTCTCCTGGTGATTGAAACAATGGATTTGAAAAAGCATTATCCAATTCAAGATCTTGATCAAATTCATGAGGATCTTCAAAAGGAGAATCATCTTGTATATCAATAAAATAAAAGAGTCCTGATCAATTATATTTGACCATTCACCATCATAACAGACTTTATGATAAAGGAAATTATAGAGGTCAACATTGACTTTCTTTCCATAGTAAACTTCTTCATTGTATGTATACGAATGAAATATTTGGGATAAACCATAATTTTGAGGTTGGATTTGTCTATTAGTTTCAACAAAGGCAATATTTGGAATGTGATAAATGGATTGATTGGTCGAATCATCTTCTAAAAAAAGAGTTGTGGTTTGAGGGTTATCTTCATGATCAAGGAATAGATGCTCGGTTTGGACTTGTTCATCGATATATTCACTTGGCAGAGAAATGTTTTCAGGTTGATTGGTGTTAGCAAAAATATATTCTACCATGTCCTCAAAATAAAAATCATATGAATATACACCATCCTCTAAATCCTCTTTCTCACTTTATTTGGAATGGTCATGAAGAAGAAGGATGTGAGGGGCAATGCCATGTAAGACAATATTGTTTTCTTCAAGGGATTTGTCCTCTAAGAGTGTTTTATCAGATAAATTATGATCTTGCTCAAAATTAATTAAGAGTATCATCAAATTGAAGGGCATGAAATAAGTTTTCATGAACATGATCATATTCATAAGAGAAAGACTCATTACAAACCCCTAAATTTCTTGATAAAATGTTGTGAGATACAAAATTATTTTCTTGACCATTCAAGAAGAAGTAAGGGTTTGCTTGGTAAGCTTGCTTGGAATCCAAGAAAAATCTACACGTTAATTGCGCATGAGGACCACCACAAAAATCACATTGAGGAAGGGTAGGAAGAATTTGAGGCAAAGGTTCAAAGTGTTGTGAAATAGGTGGAGAAGGAAAGTCAGAAATGAACTTTGTAAAAATGTCATTTCCCACTAAATTAGGGTTAGGAGTTATGAACCTATATCGATCTCTTGCTTGGCCACTAAGAGTAAGAGGGAAAACGTCAGAAGAAGTATAAACATCTTGTACCCCAACAGATTGACAAAACTGGATGAACTTGTTGACATGATTGTGAGAAGACTCCCATGGGTAACCTTCGAAAAGAGGGAAACCAACCATGGATAGACTGGTAATCAAATTAAAATCAGGTTTATTCATGATGAGGTTAGATAAACAAATGCACTATTGCTTGAAGGAAATATGAGCCTTAAATCAAAACTGGCGAAAAACCATTGAATGGTCTTCCCCAGTATGGTCACCAAATAAATGTTGATGAAAAGGAATGGCTATCCCAATACCAACATTTTCGAATCTTACCGAGCTAAGGCAAGATAGTTGGGATTGTTACCCTATGTTTATAGCCCTTTTGCAAAATTTTCAATTAATCTTCAAGAAATATGTTCTCAAGATTAATGTTGTCTTTTATGTTATTTTATGATAAAGAAAAATAAAATATTTATATCAAAAAATATAAACAATTTGATGAACAATCATAAAAACAAAAAAATTTGAAATAAGATCACATATATAATCCAAAATGAGGCCTCAAAACCATCAAGCAATTTTATTCATTTAGTTCTGGAACATTTCCAAACACATTCTTTCGTACCCAAAATGGGTAAGGACAAGGAAAATATTTAGAAGTCAAAGGTTACAACACCACAAAGATGATCGGTGTCTCCTAAGTAAAACCAAGACTAAAAAAAAATCGGATCAACAAGCCATAGTTTGCCACTTCATTGACTCTACAAAAAATTCCTAATTAGCACTGAAAATCAATTCAGAAATCCACTAAGAATTTACAGACTATCAAAAACGTATGATCAACCTTATAAACATGTTAATCATCAATGCTTCTTGGTCCTCCTTGTTACCATCTTCAGTAAGACCCTACTATCAACAAGAAGTCTTTATCCTTTAAGTATTTCATAAATGAATGAAGTAGTAATGTAATCTCATTCTAGAGCAAGAGCAAATCTTATCAGAGTTTTTGTCTCTATCTCTCCTCCTTTTGCTTTTCCCTTCAATTCTTCTTTTATTCCTTCAAAAGTAGTTTGTGTAGTTCAAATACTTTTAGTTAAGTAGGGACAACTCATAATTAAATATTAATAATAATAAATGATAAGGGTATAATAAATATTAACTAATATGTGGGGACCCCCCAACAACTCTTTTGTTTAATTTTAAAATTATTCCCTTGTTCCTCCAAAAATAATTATACCATTAAACATCATTGTGCACGCATTTCCCAGCCAATCAACATATTAAATATCTCAAACACATGCTTGTGAGTCCCCAAATACCACATATATGCAAGTATATTTATCAAAAATAAATATGTTAATTTGTTGTCCCACAAAATACTGTGGTAAAATATCCAACACAGTGATTCATAAATCTGTCCAAAACATATTGTTGTCCAAACATGAAAAAATCTGTCAAAAAAAATAAAATTATATCCCAACAGTGAAACCATCATAAAATAACACCATGAAATAAAAAATTAGATTTCTTATGTGAGGCAGTTTTCCTCTATCCACTTCCTTGAGATTTGGTTACTTTGAGGACCTCTGAATCTGCATGGATAGATACTTTACCCTTTACTACGGACACTCCTGGATTCATATCTCCAAAAGATATATCTTTGTCCTCAAGTTTTTGGCATTGGGAGTGAGAAGTGACTGAGTGAGAGGATGTGACATATTGGTTAGACTCAACAGAATGGGCAAGTCGTTTGTCTTTGCTAGGCTCTTGTTCTTGGACTTGGGACTTTAGATTTTTCAGTGGTTGGTTTGAATGCACATGAGAAATTATTGATTCGATGAGTTTTGAAGGTTGTTTAGGTGGAGGGGGAGGTAATGGAAGTGAGGTTGTGAGTCATCCATGATTTTGGACTTGAGGATGATTTACAACATCCTCCCTGATGGGTAAACTATACACTTTAATTTCCCTCAATTAAATTATCAACCAGGGTAAGTAAAATTAGAGTTGTGACACAATATGAGTCAAGGTAGGGCAAGGATTAACTACTTGGAAAGTGGGTTTAACTAGGCAAGAAGATGGTTTATCCTAGGGATCTGTCTTCAATTTACAATTCTATTTTTAGAAGAATATTATAAACAAAATGAACTCTATTTGGACAACAAACTTTCTTTTAAATATACAAAGTAATATGTGACTATGAACAATGAGCTCATTACTCTAAGTAGCAATTATTGAATAAAAACAAGCTAGCCTTCCTTAAAAGCAATTCTTCGAAGTGAATTCTATTCTTAAAGAATATTTTCAAGAACTCACAATTACTTTTATTTTATAGGAGATAAACCATATCATTACACTAATATTGCTGACTGAATGTAAACCACATCATCTAATTCAAACTATTGTGCTGAAGAAGGAAGACAACATCATTTATGTCTACAATGGAAAATGATGACATCTAGAAATAGTGGTTGTGTCTACGATGGTGAATTATATCATGATGCCATATTAACACTACTAATAATTCAAATGGGATGTATGCAATACTGACTGCTACAGAGATGTGTAAAGTAGAGATAAAACAATCTAAGGAAAACTACTCCATTAAATAAATATCAATTGATTAAATGCATATCCGTGTAATTAACATAATCTATAAACATTAATTGAAAGAGGTTTGAAATTAGCAACTATCCTACCACATTAAGACTAACACATCGATACACATATATAATAATCTATGCATCCCTGCAGGGATTAATTTAAACCAAAACTAAATGAATCATAGATGATTGTTATGTACACTTTCTAGATGACTAGTCTGCAAAGAAAAATGCATCTTATGCGAATGAGAAAAGAAAGATATGTGCATATGAATAGTGAGATGATCAGGAGCATGTATATGGAAATGAAACTTCTCCTAAGTAAATAACCTGCATAAGAGAGTTATACATAAGAGAATGCACATGTAGATGTCTAGATATGGAAAATTACAAATAACCTAGAAGTCGGATAAGGAAACACAACTTAAATAAGAAACATGCACAAGAGATTTATATATGCAAATATGACTATACATCAAGTTAAAAAAACACATAGACCACTGGTGGGATCCCCCAGGTATTCGTGGTACTACTCCAACTTAAGAAACAAACACAATCTTAGTGCATCAGATTGTATTAATATCATAATTGAGTTATAGGGGGGAACTCAGTACAATAGCTATATTATCATGATTTTTCTTGTACTGAGAGACTTCTAGTATTTATAGAGTTTAGATACAACTGAGAGGTCGACCACTGAAATGGTCGACACTCTCCTACAAAAAAAAATCATTAACAACTAGTAACGAACAACATCTTCTAGTAACTTCATGCGCTCAAAATAGAGGCCAAACACAACTGTTTGAATCAAAATATAATGAGACCCATAGTTGGAGGGTTCGAACAGGTATGAAATCCATGTTTCACATTCACCAGGAATGGCCCACCGATATACCAACCCACACACTTATTGTGCTCCAAGTTCTGTATCGAGGGTCGAATTAAGGGTCAAATCGAGGGTCAGATCAAGGATCAGATTGAGGGTTGGATGGCGTTTTCAACCTGTTTCAATTGAAATAAAAATGTCAGTGGATTATGCTCATTCTATTAAGGATAAACTCATAATAAAATCATCAAAATGAATATGACACATACCTTATGTTGATCCATAGAAAATTGATAGAAGAAACCTGATAATACCTTCAAAAAGGGATAATAGAGGTATGAATTATATGATTCCCATGTTCAAAAAGACACTTGGATGAAGGAGAAAATGGTCAAAACATGGATTCATCATCTCCCAAACTCCTAAGTATTTGCAGGTCCCTCTGCAACGTAATATGAAATTGCCAAAACATAATTATGTTCTTGAGGTAGTGACCTGATATTGAGATAGGAGATTGATTAAGATTTAGGGGCTTCTTCCTTGGGTCCTAGAGACTTCTGGTTAGGCCTCTTTCGATGCTTTAACTTCATTCTTAAACTATGATTGGTAGTAGTCATATCATTAACCAAGCGTTGTAGAGTATTCACCTTGGCTTGTAGGACATTGTTGTCATGGTGTAAATGACGATCCAATGTTTCATACTCTTTAAGACATTGGGTCAACTGAGCATTTTCTTATTGCAATTGTTCAACAATTGGGGACTGATTAGAATTTTTAATAAGAGAAGGATTAGGATTATCAGTGGACATGGAAGGTGTGATAGTGGCCTTTTGAGGGAGACAAAGAATGGAATATTTAGATTCAGATTCCTTGGTAGGCCTAGAATCTTCTGCAGAGGGTTCTTTAAGATTCTTGTGAGAGATCTCATGATCAGAGGATAATTGAATAGTGTCTGAGGTAATTGGAGGATTTTCATTGAATTTTCCAGTCATACTTTAAGCGCTCCTACGAGATGGTTGTCCTTTGAACCGGTTAACACCTCACCTCCTTGGAGGAATTGGAGGAAATCATGGTGAAAAGAGCCCTACAACTTCTTCTATTTAGAGTTAATAGGAGTTGTAGGTAACTAAGGACCAACAATATGCTTCTTGGATTTATTAGTTGATGAGGGAATGGGATTAGTTGGAGGGTTTGTGGTTTTAGGAGAATGAGGTTTTGATGGATTAGCAGTCCCATAATCAATTGACTTCTTGTCTATTTTAACTGTCAAATGGGGGTTCAAGAACTGGTGAAGGAAATCATCCCAGGTTCCATCTTGTTTTCTTAATTCTAAGATAACCAGCAGCTTGATAAGGCCATGATGAAATAGGCTATGATGAGGGTTTGTCACATTCTTGTGAACCTGGGAGGAAATTTTCTCAAGACTCTTTAAAAATTCAAAGGGAAAATTCAAAGGTTTACCAAACTGAAAGTGAGCCAAGAGGCGAAAGTGGCAGGCTTTGAAGGTGGAATACTTACCCTCGCAAGTAATTAATTTGGAGATGATGATCAAAGGATTAATAAATTCATATTTAATCCATCCCTTTGAATATCTTTTAGCCCCGGAAACATTTTGATATTCTGGTTTAAAAATCTGATTATAACTCTATCGTGGAATCTGGTGATGCTTGAACCATCTATCTCCAACTTGTGGGAGTTTTGTGGCCACAACAATAGACTCTTCAGAGACTGGAAAAAATAGTGACCCAAGGCGAAAATTCTTTCCATCGAATCTGAGGGTGAACTAGAGAGGAACATCATCATCGTGCCCCTGTAAGTTGGCGAGGAATGACCCCCATCCCGTGCGGAGAAATATATCTCAATAGGCTTCAAACTCAAGGATAGCTAACAATTCGGCATATGAGGAGGGTTCGTGGTGATTTGGCATGGCTATAGAGTAGAAGATGAGTGATAAGAAGAACATGAATAGGATGGGCGATAAATAGAACAAGATGCTCTATTCCAAATGCAAATGATATAGGAGGTGTTACACGTCAAAATTTCTCAGCTGGATAAGTGTCGCATTGTCCCTATCAATCGTCGTAAGTGTCTCATCTTCCTTACAACTTTCGCAAGTGTCGCAAGTTGGTCACTAGTGTCGCAAACGATGTTCAGACATAATGCCATGATAACGACACAAAGGGGGCACTTATAACATCTCACATGACTGATTTGAAGGAGGAGAACTGGTTTACTGGAGTAAAATAACTCTTGACACCTGAAAGAAACCCTGAAACAAAGGTTTGGAGGGGGAACGCTCCCCTACTTCAGTTGCAGAAGCGTTGGCACTCCCCTATAATGCTTCAGGGAGCGTTATAACGCTCCCCAGCCCATTTTGGAGGAGCGTTGCCCATATTGAGAGCGTTGGCGCTTCCCCAAGGCTTACCAGGGAGCACTACAACGCTCTGAGGCACCTTCTGAGGGAAAGCTCCCTATTCTGGGTCAGTTGTTAGGCCGTTGAGGAGAATGAGGAAAGGATCTTTCGAGATTAGAAGGCAGTTGTGCTCGAATTCTTATTTTCATCAAGAGATCCCTGATCTAAGGAGAAGGTTCCCAACTTGTTCTAAAGATAACTCAAGAGGTTAAGCCCCTCTTGACCTATATAAACAGGCTCTATGATGGTGGAAAAGGGGGAGAATTGAACATATGAAACTTATGATATTGGAGGAAACTCACAGTCAGCCAAAGGAGAGTGATCAGTGAAGCTGTTGTTATACAGGTTGTGGATCTTTCAGGCAAGGGTTAGACGAAGGGGACTTGACGAAGTTGTCGCATTTGCATCTACGATTGTAAGTACTGCTGTCATTATTCTCATTAATATGACACGCTTGGCCTATTTCTTTCTAGTTTGTGTCTGATGTTACACGAACTTGTCATTTATTGATAGATCTGTTTTCAAGCTAATGTCAATAGAGTAGGAAGAGGTCGTATCTTGTTTTTTGCACAGAGCTCAGCGAGGAGCAAAGGATTGGAGTGCAACTCGGAGCGTGCAGGGACAAACGTCGATTAAGAGGTACTTTTTTTATCCTTCCTTCTCATGTATTAGTTTAGATAGATTTGAAAGGAAGTCAGTGTCCACGTTAATCATTTTTCTGTCTAGGGTTAAGGTCAAGCTCTAGAGGCGATCTACCTGTCCGCGGGGAGATTTTCCTACAACAGGAGGGTCAAGTTGTGGGTGCATTTGGCAGATATGAATTCCATGCGTAGTAATTATTACACATGGATTTGAATTTTGAATGATATCGTAGATCTGACTCTTAACAATCATATTGCATGAGAGTTTTTATCAATGTCTAAGTATACGTATAAAATAAATCATAAGTTTAAATTCACCTCTTTAGCAAGTGTGAAAAATAGATATAATACCTTTAGCAAGTTTAATTCATCACTTGACAAATGTAATTGGAATCTAGTGATTATACCTAAACTAAAGCATTAAAAATCACAATCGTAGTTGCAACACTTCATACAGTACCTCATATAGCACTCCATTTGGTGAAAATTATATCATAGTAAACATGTATTCGCCCAGATGGCTAGGATTGGAAGACTCATGGTTGCCAAGGTGAATGAGAGGGTGGATATGATTGTAGTATCCATCTTAGTTGCCTTTTTTATCAAAATTTAATTTCCACAAAGAATAATCTGGTTTAAACAATCCTCCCATGTATTGGTCATAAGAAGAAGCCCATAAACTGTAAATTATGATGTAAGAACAGGCTTATCAACCATACACTTAAGAGGTTAAAAAATTATTCCAACAGTATATATGTAATAAAAAATTATGCAAATATGAATGCATGATGGCATAATAGCCTGAGATATTGTAGAGAATAGTTTCATGGCAAAAAAAAAATTATGATAGAGATTGACAGAAATCCTGTTGCCTCTTCTCATAAACTTGCTATACAAATGAACAATGTTTAGCTCAAGAAACCCTCCCCCACTCCTAAGTATTGTGACATTTCACAATCAAAGATATAGGAAATGGGCCAATCCTTCCAATATCCTAACATTTATAACTTCCAAGTGTATAGATAAATTTCACATATTAGCCTGGAAAAACGGTTAAGAACATGGCCCCACATGTAAGACAAAACATCTTACATATAGTTAAAAAGAGTTAGGAAAGAGAGTCTTAAGATCATCTTCAATTTAATCCCCAATGGAAAATTAATGGATTTCATTTACCTTTGCTTAACTATGCATACTTCTTTTTAGTCATGCCTACAAGTAGTGTTGTAATTAGGACAACTTTTAAAAATCAGAAATTGATCTTTATTTATTGTTGTCAGATCATCACCCTCTCTAGGTCGAATGCCTCGTTTCCAACAAGCTTGTTCAATACTCTGACGGGTTTACCTAGTCATACCATAGGTCGGTACCCGCTACTAGCAGACTTGTTCAGTATCCCGACGGGTTAGCCTCTTGGACCCTTTTTATAGCAGAGACTAGTCTTTGCCACCATATTTAAGATTTGTATATGAATGTTTCTTTTTTCAAGAATATGGGGAGGCATCTCTGAAAATATTTTTACGGACTGGGATGGTATTTAAGTTGGAGGATGATTTTTTTTTATGTATTAATTTTTAGAGATTGTCTCGATGTAAGGGATACTTAAGTGGGTGTAGCCAATTTGAAGATATGGTACAACAAAGAATTTTTAATGTGTGGTGGATGGTACCATTGGGAAATAACAAAAAGGTATCTATAGCCCCTACTCACTTTCTTCCATTTGAAATTATATTTATGTTTCCATGATTAACCGCTAGTTAGACCTTCTTGCTACTCTTTTATAAAGATAGTTTACTCACCCACTCAGAGATCTGGATGGATTGTACTAGTAACCTCTAGGTTTGATAAGATAAATGTCACTTCCTTATATTTTTTGGTGGTTGAGGGTTATGAGCAACTGCCATGAAAGATTGAGAGAGAGGAAGATAGAAATTTTGCAAAAAAAAACAAACTAAAAATGACTAATTTAAATCAAGCAATTTTTAATCATGATAAAAAAAAGTATTCATTACTCAATTGGTGCTCGGGTAAAGGATGAAATTTAAGTACAGTAATATCTCCTTTTGAAGTAAAATACTTATTTTTTCTTTGTCTCTTTGAAATTGTCCACTTGTAAATGAATACTTTCAAAAATTCTAAAACTGTTTGTCAAAAATCACACCAAAAATATTTACATATGTACATCAAAAAATAAAAATATTTCAAGAACAGGGAGAAGGAGAAGAAACTTCCCCATCCACCAATTTCAGTGCCTTGTCGGCTGACATGACTTGTATAAATTCTTCTTTAGAAACAGGGTTATGGTAAAGTTTAATTCTATGCCCATTTACTACAAAAGAGACATGTTCATCATCAACTGTTTTTATTTTTACATCCCCATTATCAAACATGGTAACCACTTCATAAGGACCTAACCATCGAGTGGTAAGTTTGACTTTAAAAGTTTTAAACCTTGAATCAAACCATGTAGCCCAATCTTCGGGTTGAAATTGCTTTTTTTTAATGAATTTATCATGCCATTTGATTCATTGGTTTTGAACTAAGATTGTACTTTGGATAGCATCCTGTCTAATTTCATCCAATTCATTCAATTGTAGGACTCGTTGTTTTTGTGCCTCATCTAAATCTAATCCCAACTGTGCATCAATATGAAAGGTTCTTACTTGGAATTCAATAGGTAAGAGTACTTTTTTTCCGTAAACCAATTCATATGGGGTATGTCCAGTGGTGTTTCTCCATGTGGTGCGATATGCCCACAAATCCTCTGGAAGTCTATCAGCCCAATCTCTATGGTGTAGTTGGAATATTTTAGTCAATATAGTTTCCAATACTTTGTTTGTTGATTCCACTTGGCCATTATCTTGTGGGTGGTATGGAGAGGACTTATGATGTTTCATCCCAT
Organism: Picea engelmannii; assembly: GCA_009831015.1. Classification (NCBI taxonomy): domain Eukaryota; kingdom Viridiplantae; phylum Streptophyta; class Pinopsida; order Pinales; family Pinaceae; genus Picea; species Picea engelmannii. The sequence goes on along the minus strand of ML779841.1, from coordinate 320,411 downwards.
ACTTTTCTATTAATTCTTTCATCATCTTAGAAGTAAATTGTGTACCCTGGTCCGTGACAATCTCATGAGGAACACCAAAGAGGGTAAAAATATCTTCATAAATAAACCCAACAACAGATTTTTCAGTAGCCCTAAAAAAGGCTTTTGCCTCTACCCACTTAGTGGCATAATCTGTGCAAACAAGAATATAGTTCCTTTTACAAGACATGGGGGGAATTGGTCCTACAAAATCAAGGGCCCATTTCTCAAAAGGTTGGATAATAACTTGGGCATGTAAAGGAATTTTATTAGCTGATGTGGGTTTTCCTATCCTCTGACAACTATCACAACTTCTTACATATTTGGCAGCATTCTTAAAAATGATAGGTTAATAATATCCTAAATGTAAAACCTTGTATGTTGTATGTTTATCGGAAAAATGACCATCACACGGTCCATCATGAGAAATTTGTAGGATTTATGCTATCTCATCTTCCTAGACAAATCTACGAATGATCAAATATGGTCCAGTACAGAAAATATCATGGCCAACCCATGAGTAGTTATTACTTTGTTTTATTAGTCGACTATTTTCATGAGGTGGCAAATGAGCTAGTAATTTTCTAGTGGCTAAATAATTTTCCATATATGCAAACCATGAAGTGTTTATAGAGATGGCGAAGAGATGATCATATGGAAAACTATCATCAATAGGAATACTATCACCTTCATGATCAATGTGAGAGAGAAAGTCAACTACTAAGTTTTCTTTTCCTGGTCGATCATGGACAATAATATTGAACTCTTGTAATAAAAGGAGCCACCTAGTTACTCGGCCATTGGTAATAGGTTTGTTCATGAGAAATATAATGGCAGAGTGGTATGTATGTACAAATGCCTCATATCATGTGATATAATGGAGAAACTTTTTGATGGCATGGACGACTGCTAAGAATTCTTTCTCAATGATTGTATAGTTTATCTCAGTAGGAGTCAAGTTCTTACTTACAAAGTAAATGGCATAAGATTGATGGTCTTATTTTTTTCCTAACACTCCTCCTATTGCAGTATCAGAGGTGTCAATAGATATATGGAATGGAAGGGCCCAATTGGGTCCTCTAGGAACTAGTTCCACGAATAATTTAGCTTTTAAAGTTTCAAAGGCAGTTTGACAATGGTCGGTCCAAATAAAGCAAACATCCTTTGTGAGCAATCCAAACATTGGTGCGACAATTTTCGTAAAATTTTCAATGAATCGTCGGTAGTATCCATCATGTCCGATAAATCTTCTCACCTCCTTTGGAATCTTTGGAGGTGGGATTTTGACAATTACCTTGATCTTAGCAGGATCTACTTTAATCCCTTCAGATGAAACATGATTCCCTAAGACTACTCCTTCAGTCAATAACATTTTACACTTCTCATGAATTAAGGATAAATTCATCTCTTGACATCTAATGAGAACTTTCCTCAGGTTATCTAGAGCTTCTTAAAAAGTATTACCATATACTGTAAAACCGTCCATATACACTTCCACATAGTCATGAATGAGATCATATAATATCCCTAATATTACTCGTTGGAATGTGGCAGGAGCGTTACACAGACCAAATGGTAGGACCCTATAAGCATAAGTGCCCCAAGGACAAGTGAAAGTAGTCTTGTCCTGATCCTCGGGTGCTATTAGAATTTGATTATATCCGCTATATCCATCAAGGAAGGAAACATATTGTTTTCCTGACAAAGTATCGAATACTTGGTCAATGAAGGGAAGAGAAAAATAATCCTTAAGAGTGGCCTTATTAAGTTCCCATAAGTCAACACAGATTCTCCATTTTCTGGTTACTTTCTTCAGAACCACTACAAGTGGGGATACCCATTTGCTGTCATAAATTGGATAAATAAAACCAACATTCAATAGTTTATGTATTTCCTCCTTCACTATATATTTTAGTGCCAGATTCATCCTTCTCTTAGGTTTCCTAATAGGTATTACTTCTACCTGGGTATAGATATGATGGATTCATGTATCAGGATGTATGCCCTGCATATTGATATATTCCTAGGCAAATGCTCTTGATTTGTCCTTAAGGATGGTCACTAATTGTTCTTGTTGATTTGCATCTATTCCTGAATTGATATGTAGGAACTTTCCAGGACTAATCTCATAAGGCATGGTATAGGATCCAACAGATTCATCTATTTCAAAGATAAAAAGATGTTGAAGAAAGAGTTGATGGGTCCAAATGTTATTGAAATTCTTCACCAAACATATAATCAAATTGAGGGAAATATTGAGGAAAATAAACACATTTGATTGCATAAATGAATTGATTTAACACATTCTATGTTGTTTGCTCCTGAAGTTCCCAGGAGTGATCACTAGTCAACGCGGGTTCTTCCCAGTTTTCGTTCTCATATGGAAATTCAAGCCACCATAGATTTTTTATAACAGGGTGAGTTGGTGGATATATCGTAAGTTTCTTCATAGAAAGTGCATTAGAGATAGTCATTTCACCTTCTCGATAGCCAATGAATGCATTGGTTGTAGCCAACCAAGGTCTTCCCAAAATAACAGGATGCCCTTTAGTAGGATCCTTTGAATGAATGATAAGGAAGTCTACCGGATATTCCCATGATGCTAGTGTGACTATGATATCATCCAATATCCCCTCATGTACAACTTTCATTTTATCTGCCAATTCCAAAATAATCGGGGTAGGTCGAAGGAAGTGTTTCAACTATAATTCTTCTAAGGTAGTGACAATCATAACATTAATGGTCGCCCCTAGGTCTATGAGAGTATTTCCAATGGGAATCTTATTAGTTCTCTTTGTTACTATTAGATTCCCATGATTTGCATACTTTGTGACCTTAGGCTTCTCTGATATGTATTCAGACAACTCTCCTACCAGATGCACTGTTGGAGGGTCTTTTTGTTTTCTACCTAGATTTTTGATACACAATTCCTTAATTACCTTACTATAAATTGGGATATCCTTTATTGTTTGTAACAAGGGAATTCTGACACATATATTTTTTAATTCATTTATAATTTCGAATTATTGTTGAATCATTGGTTTTTCGATTGCTAATTTCTCCAGATAGGGAGGAACTTTTGTAGTTTGCAAGGATTCACTTCGAGGAGGCTTTTGTTCTTGATATTTGGAATAATAAAATCCTCCAATTTAGTGTCATTCGTGGGTTGGTCAGGAGTTTCATCTTTGTCTTCCTTATGGATGACTACTGAAGGTTTCTATTTATCCAAAACTTTCCCTAACCTTAGTTGAATCTCATGTAATGGAACAGGAGAAATAACATATGTCGGAAAAGTTTTCAACTCAACATTATGAAGAGGTTGATTTGGTTTATTGTTTCGGTTAGGCACAGGTTGTGCTGGTAATAATGTTGGTCTTGGGGAACTTTCATTTTGAAATTGTTGAGGTTGTTGTGGAATAGAAGGTAAAGGTGGAGGGACAAAACCTGGCAAAAGTTGTTGAATATTTGGTGGAAATTATGGATAAGGATGAGTGGGCATAGGAACAGGTGGAATCTGAGTGTTTCTCAGGGTGTGTCCTCCCCTCCATCCTTGTAGCCAAGGATGGTGTGAAGCATATTGTGGAGACCGTTTCTTCCAATTTGGTAAGTTCCACTGTTGTGGTTGTTGGTAATAAGGTGGAGCTTGAGGTGGTGGATCCTGGTACATATGATGACTCTTAGGCTTCCATGGCCTTCTAAGTGCGTAAAAAGATTCCCCAGGATCCCCACTTTTATAAATGGCTAATAAACCAAGAAGTGATGGGAATTTTTCAATTGGATGATCTTCAGTACAAAAGCCACATACTGAGATGTTGTCTAATGGGCATTCCCTTGAGGAATGCTTCCTCCTGTACCTCAGACAAAATATGTGTTGGCAAATCTTTAATAGATAGCACATGCTTGTATACTTGTCATTGATGGAAAGTACAACAGTGAAGATGGCATGGGTACAGAAAGTATGAAATAGATGGGCACTATGAGAAAACGCTACACAGAGGATTTGTAGGGTTTGGTCATAACAGATTCCATATGTTGTAATGCATCATCTTTTCCTTTTCAACTAACGAAAGCTTTCAAAGCTATTACTTTCGTGTCTGGCGCTCATGGTTATTGGAGTTTCGGGCTGTATTGATGTCTCTGGAGGGGACATGAGTTGTGCCAGATACTCGGAAAGGACTTGTTCATGTAGCTAGGGGAGATGAGGGTTTTTTGCACTTTCAATGGCTTAATCGAACAAGTAATGTGGTAGAAGTTGATCAAATTGTATTTCCAAATGAAGTTGTATTTGAAAAGGTCTAGGAAACCCCCAAGCGAGTGTACATTTTTGAAATTCAAGGAGGATGATCGCAAATTCTTTTTCTGGATGCAATTTCCCAATGACCGTCAGATCAAGTGTTGATCGGGACTGTTAATCTGGACCGTCAACTCCATTTCAGATTTTCGCAACTCGCGTCTTGGAGAGGCAAGAAATATGACAATTGAAATTGTGATTTAATCACAGCCGTCAGATCAAGGTTGATATGGACCATCGAATCCATTTCGGAGTTTCGAAAATCGTATCTTGGAGAGGCAATAAATATGACAATTGAAATCGTGAGCGATTTAATCATAGCTTTCAGATCAAGGTTGATCTGGACCATCAACTCCATTTCGGAGTTTCGCGACTCGCGACTTGGAGAGGTAAGAAACAAAACCGTTGAAATCTCTATATGCGAAATCGTGATTTAATCCCAGCCATCAATTCATGATGTGTTTTGGACCATTGATCTGAGCTCCAACTCAGAGCTTCGCCTATCGCAACTTGGAGTGAAAAGGACCTCTATCGAAGGAATTGCAAGATGTGAATTCACGATGAGATCTGGACCATAGATTCATCGAGATCATGGACCGTTGATCTCAGCTCCATCTCGTGGTTTTGAGGATTGCGACTTGGAGAGTCGAGATTCCTCATCTCTAGACTCATGAAAGGCGAATTCGCGAAAATCACTTTTTGCATAAGTGCTTGGTCATGGCCATGGTCATATAGAGGAGGGAGCTAGTGTAGAAAAGCTATGTATCAGAGCTTCGGAGATCGCGACATGAAGTGTTGAGACACTTGGCCACATGATTGTCGAAATGTCGAAACCCGATTTAAAGGCAAGATTAATAAAATTCATCTAACGGTGTAGATAAAATGGAATATGATCGGAGGGTTACTGTTCTCTCTCGTAGTTAACTCCTCAGTTACGAATCTATTAGTGAAACGGACTCATGATTACCGATCAGTTGGCGTTTCAGTTGCTCGGATAATTGTTTTTCTTTTGCCAAAGGAGATGCGAAGCAGGACCGTTGTGGGTGTGTGTATAAAAGGAAAATAAACGGACTGTGCGTTGGGTGTTCTGGACAAAAAATGAATGAAACTGTAAGAAAGGGAAAATCATAGAATGTGCAGTGTGAGACTGAGAATATGTGCAGTGTGAGATAAAACTCAGAGAAGAGTAACAGATGAAGAAAAGACTTGAAGCAGAGCAGAATAACAGAACAAGTTAAAGCAGAGCTGAATGATAGAACAAGTTGAAGCATAGCAGATTTGCAGAACAGACAAAGGAAGAGAAGAATTTCAGAACAGTTAGAAGAAGACCATATTTACAGAACAAAGAAAGATTGGTAAGAATCGATTTATCTGTGTAGTTGTATGTTTATTTATTCATTCATATTCCAGGGTGGTTGGGAGGTGCTAGGGAGGACTGTTGTCCTCAAAGGTTCAAGTGGGATCTTGAACACAGGAAGTTGTAGCTTCCATCTGGTTGCAGCCAGAGAAACCAGGGTGGCAGGGTGGTGCAGGGGGGAACAAGTGTTCTCTGTTATACAAGTTGGAGCCTGTGTAACTGGAAGTTGGTGCTTTCATCCATTTGGTGCTGGAACATTAGGGGAGTTGGTGCTTCCTTCTAGTGGGTGCTAGAGAAACAAGAGAGCCGGTGCTCTCAAACAAGTTGCATCTTGTAAAACAGAGGTAGCAGCCTCACATTGAGTTGGTTCTCAATTATAGATGATGTACAGAACTTAAAATATTGCCTATCATTCAGAAGAAGAAGAGGTTTTCTCCCTTTATGGGTTTCCTTGTGAAAATTTGTCTCTGTGTATACCTTATGTGTGACTGATGCTCTTTACTTTTACTGTCCATATGTTGTATAATGTTGATGATCACTTGAAGAAATATTAAGAATGTTTTAATAGACTTAAATTGTTTAAGCTCAATAACCACTGATTCACCCCCCCCCCCCTCTTAGTTGTATTAGTAATTTCAACAATTGGTATCAGAGTGGGTTCCTTTTATTCAAAGGTAGATCTGTAAGCTTAAACATGACAAGTCATGAAGGGACTTCAGCCTCTAATCCCCCTCTGTTTGATGGAACAAATTTTTCCTTCTGGAAGATT
>ML779841.1:300921-310936 GCA_009831015.1 Picea engelmannii | reverse complement strand
TCAAAAATGTAAGCAGTGTTGAACCAAGAACAGAATATATAGTTGAAGATGAAGATGAACAGGTCCAAGGATCAGAAAAGGATGAATCTGAATCAGATGAAGATACAAATACTCAGACTGACACAAATCAGTAGAAAGAAGCAAAATCACCCCTCAGAATTGTTAAAAAGAATCATCCTGAAAATCAGATAATTGGAGATATAAATAAAGGAGTTCAGACAAGAAGGAAATTGATTAAAGACTCAGAACAATCTCAGGTTGCCTTTTTATCTATGACTGAACCTAAAAATTTTGATGAAGCCAGCAAGCATGATGATTGGATTAGAGCAATGAATGAAGAGCTTGATCAAATTGAAAAGAACAATACTTGGGAACTTGTTCCTAGACCTGAAGATAAAAATGTAATAGGTTCCAAATGGGTGTTCAAGAATAAAATGAATGAAAAAGGACAAGTTGTTAGAAATAAAGCCAGATTGGTCTGTAAAGGATATGCACAAGTTGAAGGTCGGGACTTTGAGGAAACTTTTGCACCAGTGGCAAGATTGGAAGCCATCAGAATGTTTCTTTCTTATTCATGTCATAAAAACTTTAAAGTTTATTAGATGGATGTTAAGTCAGCATTTCTTAATGGAGATCTAGATGAAGAAGTATATATGGAGCAACCTGAAGGATTATCATTGACAGATAATCCTAATTATGTTTGTAAGCTGAAGAAGGCCTTATATAGACTAAAACAAGCACCATGAGCTTGGTATTATAGACTGGACAAATTTTTACAAGAAAAAGGGTCCAAGAAAGGTATTGTTGACAGTAACCTTTATATTAAGTCTGAAGGTGATAATTTACTAGTTGTTTTGGTTTATGTAGATGATATTATTTTTGGTTGTACTAATGAATCATCTGTCCAGTGGTTTTCTAATTCTATGCAAACATAATTTGAAATGTCCATGATAGGATAACTGTCATATTTTCTTGGTTTACAAGTAAAACAAAGTTCTGCAGGAATATTTATTTCTCAAGAAAAATATTTGAAAGAGATGTTGAAGAAATTTCAGATGGAAGATTCCTCTCCAGTTAGCACACCTATGGTGGTTGGTTGCAGGATGATTAAATATGATATCTCACCTGATGTTGATCAAAGGACATATCGCCCTATGATAGGTAGTCTTCTGTACATCACATCATCCTGTCCTGATATAATGCAAGTTGTTGGAATGGTAGGTCGTTATCAGTCTGCTCCTAAAAAAATTCATTTGGTAGCCGTCAAAAGGATATTTAAATATTTGAAGGGAACAATGAATTATGGTCTGTGGTATCCTAGAAATCATAATTTCCAATTAATTGCTTATTTAGATGCAGACTGGGCAAATTGTGTTGATGAGAGAAAAAGCACCAGTGGAGGAGCATTATTTCTGGGCGACTCATTAGTTGCATGGCTTAGTAAAAAGCAAGGATCCATTTCATTATCCACTACAGAGGCAGAATACATTGTTGTTGCTACTTGCTGCACACAAATTTTATGGATGATACAAACTCTTGCAGATATGAAGGTTACTTACACTGATCTCATTCCAATTCATTGTGATAACACCAGTGCCATTAGTGTCTCCAAGAATCTTGTTCTTCATTCCAAGACTAAGCATATTACAATAAAGTACCATTTTCTCAGAGAACAAGTTGCAAACAGAATTGTTCAACTGAATTATAGACCTTCTACAAAACAGATTGCAGATATATTTACAAAACCATTAGCAGCAACCCCTTTTGGATATCTTCGTAAAAAGTTGGGGGTTATAATTTATTGTGTCTAATCTGTTCACCTGGTCAGGGGGAGTACTTATTGAATATCTGGTGTATTTCCAAGATGCTTATAGTTGAAAGGAGGAGTATGTTTTGCAACAGATCAGGGGGAGTATGTTTCTTCTTTAACATTGATGTCAAAGGGGGAGAAAAGAGTTCGGGAGGAGAGTCTGAATGCATGTGGGTGCTTGAGTTTCCATCAATGCCAAAGGGGGAGAATGTTAGCAAATCTTTAACAGACGGTGCATTCTTATATACTTGTCATTGATGGCAAGTACAACAGTGAAGATGGCATGAGTACAGAAAGTATGAAATAGATGGGCATTATGAGAAGACGTTGCAGGAAGGATTTGTAGGGTTTGGTCATAATGGATTCCATATGTTGTAATGCATCATATTTTCCTTTTCAACTAACGAAAGCTTTCAAAGCTATTACTGTCGTGTCCGGTGCTCATGGTTATTAGAGTTTTGGGCTGGAATGATGTCTCTGGAGGGGACACGAGTTGTGCCAGATACTCGGAAAGGACTTGTTCATGTAGCTAGGGGAGATGAGGGTTTGTTGCACTTTCAATGGCTTAATTGAACAAGTAATGTGGTAGAAGTTGATCAAATTGTATTTCCAGATGAAGCTGTATTTGAAAAGGTCCAAGAAACCCTCGAGCGAGTGTACATTTTTGAAATTCAAGGAGGATGATCGCAAATTCTTTTTCTGGATGCAGGTTACCAATGACCGTCAGATCAAGTGTTTATCGGGACTGTTAATCTGGACCATCGACTCCATTTCGGAGTTTCGTGACTCGCATCTTGGAGAGGCAAGACATATGACAATTGAAATCATGATATGTGAAATCGCGATTTAATTGTAGCCGTCAAATCAAGGTTGATCTGGACCGTCCACTCCATTTCAAAGTTTTGCGACTCGTGTCTTGGAGAGGCAAGAAATATGACAATTGAAATCACGAGTGATTTAATCATAGCCATCAGATCAAGGTTGATCTGGACCGTTGACTCCATTTCAGAGTTTTGCGACTCGTGACTTGGAGAGGTAAGAAACAAAACCGTCGAAATTGCTATATGAAAAATCACGATTTAATCCCAGCCATCAATTCAAGATGTGTTTTGGACCATTGATCTGAGCTCCAACTCGGAGCTTCGCCTATCGCAACTTGGAGTGACAAGGACCTCTATCGAAGGAATCGCGAGATGCAAATTCATGATGAGATCTGAACCGTAGATTCATCGAGATCGTGGACCATTGATCTCAGCTCCATCTCAGGGTTTCAGAGATCGCGACTTGGAGAGTCGAGATGCCTCATCTCCAGACTCGCGAAAGGCGAATTCGTGAAAAGCACTTTTTGCATAAGCGCTTGGTCATGGCCATGGTCATATAGACGAGGGAGCTAGCGCAGAAAATCTTTGTATTGGAGCTTCGGAGATCATGACATGAAGTGTCGAGACACTTGGCCACAGGATTGCCGAAATGCCGAAACCCGATTTAAAGGCAAGATTAATAAAATTCATCCAATGGTGCAGATAAACTGGAATATGATCGGAGGGTTACTGTTTTCTCTCATAGTTAACTCCTCAGTTATGAATTTGTTAGTGAAACGGACTCATGATTACCAATCGGTTGGTGTTTCAGTTGCTCAGATGGTTGTTTTTCTTTTGCCGAAGGAGATGCGAAGCGGGACCACTGTGGGTGTGTGTATAAAAGGAAAAGAAACAAACTGTGCATTGGGTGTTCTGGATGAAAAATGAATGAAATTGTAAGAAAGGGAAAATCATAGAATGCGTAGTGTGAGACTGAGAATATGCACAGTGTGAGATAAAACTCAGAGAAGAGTAATAGATGAAGAAAAGACTTGAAGAAGAGTAGAATAACAGAACAAGTTAAAGCAGAGTAGAATGACAGAACAAGTTGAAGCAGAGTAGATTTGCAGAACAAACAAAGGAAGAGAAGAATTGCAGAACAGTTAGAAGAAGACCAGATTTACAGAACAAAGAAAGATTGGTAAGAATCGATTTATCTGTGTAGTTGTCTGTTTATTTATTCATTCATATTCCAGGGTGGTTGGGAGGTGATAGGGAGGTATTTTGTCCTCGGAGATTCAAGTGGGAGCTTGAACACAGGAATTTGTAGCTTCCATCTAGTTGCAGCCAGAGAAACCAGGGTGGCAGGGTGGTGCAGGGGGGAACAAGTGTTCTCTATTATACAAGTTGGAGCCTGTGTAACTGGAAGTTGGTGCTTCCATTCAGTTGGTGTTGGAACATTAGGGGAATTGGTGCTTCCTTCTAGTGGGTGCTAGAGAAACAAGAGAGTTGGTGCTCTAAAACAAGTTGTAGCTTGTAAAACAGAGGTAGCAGCCTCACATTGAGTTGGTGCTCAATTATAGATGATGTACAGAACTTAAAAGGCTACCTATCATTTCGAAGAAGAAGAGGTTTTCTCCCTTTATGGGTCTCCTTGTGAAAATTTGTCTCTGTGTATACCTTATGTGTGACTAATGCTATTTACTTTTACTATCCATATGTTGTATAATGTTGATGATCACTTGAAGAAAGATTAAGAATGTTTTAAAAGACTTAAATTTTTTAAGATCAACAACCACTGATTCACCCCCCCCTCTCAATTGTATTAGTAATTTCAACAATATGCACATCACAACATTCTCTTTCTCCTATTTTTTCTTAATCTTTAAAGTGTCCAATTGGGAACCTATTGTACTTAAAATATTAGTTTTAAAATTTTCTAACAAGTTTCTTATTTCCATCCTTCTAATCCCACCATAACTAAATCCTTTTGAGTTTCTACATAGGGATCCCAAACACCCTTTCCAGTTTTATCCCTTCTTCTCAAGTAGTTTCTACACTTCTCACAAATCTCAACAAATAGTTTATGGGAGACATCTCTTGATTCCATCAGATTAAGTGTTTCCATATATTATTCCAAAATTCCTTTAAGAAAAAGAGTTATGATTGCATCATTTGGAAGGTCATTATATTTTGATTTTTGTGAGATATAGGCAAACCGTTCCATGTAATCTTCAAGACTCTCATCTTATAACTGTTGAATTTTAAAAATATCATTCCCAGAATCTTTAGATTTTCAATAGTCTTGGTATTTACTAAGGAATATGGTCTTCATATCTTCCCAAGATCTAATACTAGACTGTCTTAATCCCATGAACCATCCAAGTGTAGAATCTTTAAGAGTGGCAGGAAATAGTTTCAATTTTTTAGCATCTTGCAAGTAGTTATAAATTATGCACAAGATGTCAAACTCAAACAGGAAGTTGTCTAGATCCTCATTGGTCTTACCTTAAAAGGTAGGTAGTGAAAAAATTTGAATGTTCTTCATATTAACATATTTTGTGGTATCCAAAATTGGAAACCCAAAAGTGGTTTCTATTTGGTTTCCTACTTCTTCCCCCTCATCATGTCTCACATGATTATGGTCCTCATGGTCATCCATACTAATCTGATTCCCAAAAAGAGAATGCCTTTGTGGTTTTATTCTTGGAGATAATGAGGCATCCCAATGTTCTTTTTTAGGAGAGATATTTTGTAACATCCACAGCCACCCATGCCGAGGCATGCTACACATTGTAACATCCTCGGCCACCCACGTTGAGGCATGCTACATGAGAGAACGTGTTTCTTCTCTCTGCGGAACATATTGTAACATACCCAACATCCAACTAAGCTATGCCACATAATTTTTCTCGAACTGCATGCCAATTAAAACATATACACACAGAACTCTTGCAGAACATTATATATAAAATGTAAACAGACAAATACATTTCGTAAATGCACGGATTCATACTGAAATAACAGTAAACATATACATGCAACGTATACAAGCAATACCCATAAATATAAAGATAGTTATAACCACACATAAGATAAACCCATAAAAATACACAAGTAAATAATAATGCAACATTTAATTTTATCACATAGTTGACACTTATCTTGGTAAGAATATCACCAACTGCATGCATACCTTCCACGAACCTCCCAGCCTTATACCACACTGCTCATCACTCTCAGCAGTGGGTCACCCCTGAGCTGGGACTAAACTCCAACCGAGTAAAGGGATTACTAGCCAGGCTAATGGTTCATAGACAACATGAAAGACTCTGTCACAAGAGCCAACTCAAACTAACAACCTATAGTCCCTCATTCCCCACATGCTTGTCCCACCCCAGGAAGTGTTCCCCTTCTCTGCTCAACAGTCCTTCAGCTACCCCACTTCCTTTCTGGGCTTCAGCAACAGGTCAGACAAGAAGTCTCAGAGCACTATAGCTGCAGTTTAGCACCTTCAGGAAATCAATTTCCAACAATTTTCTCACCCAGAGAGAAATTTCTCATGGGCCTGACAACCTACCTCTTCAATATTCAAAGGGCCTGACAACCCACTTCTTCAGTCCAACTCCCAAGCTAACCAGATACATAAACAGGTATGGCTATGGATATGGTTCAAGTACAGTGACATGAAAGTACGAAGGATAACTGAGTGAGTGAGTGAATGATCATGCCATGGTTGAATGATGGAAGGAATTATGGATGAATGATAGGAAAATGAACTAAGTCACAACAATATGTATGCATGTCCCCAACTTGACACTTGTCATGTTGGGAGCTACTTTGGCCCACTTGTCCCCATCTTTAGAACTTAGGATAAAATAATTATCCATACTTTACACTTTAAGAAATATTAATATAATATTCCTTTTTGGCTTAAGCTCCCTAGATTGGCCCCTTTTCCTTAACTTTTATCCCCCTCCTTTCCCTAACCAGTGGATTTTAGTCCCCCATACTATTCTATCATGGTCGTTCTGTGTGCAACGATGTATTTTATATTAATGATGAGACATATACAAAAATAGGCACACTTGCCTTTAGCATCTAGGCTCTCTGGCGTAATACAAACATAAGCCTCCTAGCTTATAATAACTAGCTCACCAGCCTATAAAACACAACATATACACAAAGGTTCCCTGGCCTCAAAATCATGCGCACTTAAGTTGCTACGCCCAGTATCCTGGAATGTGCACACTTCATCATTTTACTGCGTAGTACATGCACGCACTATGCCATGAAAGGTGCATACAAAAATTATATTAAATAGCTCACCAGCTTAAGTACATTTTCATTTACATTACAATTGGGTTTGGCCTAGGGATATTACAATCCCCTCCCCTTATTTATGCATTGTCCTCAGTGCATTATGTACACATATACAAAACGATTTCAAAAATCCTCAAAAAGATGTAGGTATTTTGCTCGCATTGCATCCTCATGCTCTCAAGTAGTGTCCTTGGGACTGTACCAGATCCATTGAACCTTTATAATCCCTATGGCTCAATTCTGGATCTGTTTGAATTTTTGGTCCAGAATGCATACCGGATGCACTTGGAAAGTGCCTTCTTGTTCCACTTGAATCACATTCCAATCAATAACATGATTAGCATCAGATATATATTTCTTAAGAAATGATACATGGAATACATTATGAAAAGACATAGATGCAAGAAATGCAATCATATAAGCTATTGGACCAATCCTCTCTAGGATTTCAAATGGCCCACAATAGTGAGTTGCCAACTTTGAACAATTTCCCAACTTCATAGAACATCTGTTGGCTTTCACTTTCAAGAATACATGGTCTCCCACTTTAAATTCCCTGTGAGTTATGCCCTTGTCAGCATAGTTTTTTTGCCTGTCTTGGGCAGCCTTTAAATTTTGTTTTATTTTCAACATTTTCTCCTCCATTTCCCTAAGAAAATCTAGCCCGACCATTGCTCTATCTGTTGGGTTATCCTAGCTTACCGATGTGTTGCACTTTCTACCATAAAGTGCCTCGAATGGGCTCATCTTTAGAGATGTTTGGTACCCATTTTTATAAGAAAACTCTACCAAGTGTAGGTAGTCTTCCCATTTTGATGGTTTATCCATCACATACATCCTCAACATATCCTCAATCACTTGGTTCACCCTCTTTGTTTGTCCATCTGATTCTAGATGATAAGTTGTACTAAGATTCAATTTTTTTCCAAATCCATTAAATAATCCCTTCCAAAAATTTGAGATAAATTTTGGATCTCTGTCAGACACAATTGTCTTGGGTATGCCATGTAATCTAGCAATTTCTCTCATATAAATATCAGCAATGTTGGATGCCTTGTGACTTAGCTTAACTGGAATAAAATGCATATCTTTAGTAAGCTTATCCACCACTACCATGATAGAATCATGTTGCTTGTTTGTTATGGGCAGTTTGGTGATCAAATACATTGTTACAACTTCCCATTTCCACTCAGGAATGGGTAGTGGTTGTAGCAAACCAGTTGAGTGTCTATGCTCAACCTTTACCTTTTGACATTCCAAACAATTGGCAATAAAATCTGCAACTTATTTCTTCATTCCCGGCCAATAATATTGTATCTTGATAGCTGCAATAGTTTTTTGATATCTTGGGTGCCCGGCATAAGGTAGATTATGCATTTCTCTCAATATCAGATTTTTCAATTACTGGGAATTTGGTACATAAATTTTTCCCCTGTACATGAGAATTTCATCATTATCTAGCTTGTATTCTTCATTTTTTTGTTGCAAATTACTTTGTTGTAATTTTTCCACTAATTCCTTGTATTGCAAATCCAATTTGGCAGCCTCTATAATTTTGTCTTTAAATATGATTGGTACATGCTAATGGTTGTAGCATGCAATTCATGCACTCTTCTATTGAGTGCATCAGCCACTTTGTTCTCTTTCCCCTTGATATGCTTTATATCAAATTCATATTCACTTAGAAATTCTAACCATCTGCTTTTCCTAGCATTTAGATTTGGTTTATCAAATAAACATTTCAGACCATTATGGTATGTCCTCAGCTCAAACCTTTTCCCCATGAGGTAGTGTCTCCATTTCCTCAAGGCATGCATTATCGCTACCAACTCCAAATCATGAGTGGCATAGTGTCTTTCATGCTCCTTCAACTTCCTTGATTCATAACATATAACAAACCCATTTTGACTGAGGCCTCCACCAATTCCTTCTTTACATGCATCTGTGCATACAATGAAGTCTTCATTTGGGTCTGCAATCCCTAGTATTGGAGCACTTGTTAATAATTGTTTCAAGTGTTGAAACTCTTTTTACAATCCAATGTCCACTGAAACTTCACACCCTTCCTTTCCAAGTAAGTGATTGGGTGTGCAATCTTTGAGAATCCATCAATAAATCTCCTATAGTAGCCAATAAGGGCCATGAATGATCTGAACTCTATCACATTCTTTGGTGCTGACCATTCTCTAATGGCTTCTATCTTCTCAGGATCCACAGCTATCCCATCCTCTGAAATGATATGTCCCAAATAATTAATTTGCCTCTGATAAAATGAGCACTTTCTCAATTTGGCATACAACTAATGCTCCCTTAATACTTGCAACACCATCCTCAAATGATGCTCATTCTCTTCTTTTGTCTTGTCTAAATATTCTCGGAAAACACCATTCATTAAGCACATGAAAACAACTGGTGCATTTGACAACCCAAATGGCACCACTGTGAACTCATAATGGCCATACCTGTAGAAATTTCGATACAAATTAATGTATTCCTGCGATTCTCCTGATCTAAAAATTTCCACCACTTGTTAAAAACATAATTGCTTCTACTCTTATTATTGCGGAAGCAATTAAACCACGATCACAACCACAATGCACAAAGTGAAATATCAATAACACACAACACAGAAGTTTTACCGGGAAAGCGTAAAGCTAAAAAAACCACTATCATATATTATGTATATCATGAATCGTGAAACAATCTCATACAAAACTCTAATCCAAGAGCTCTCAATACAATACAATCGTCTCACACTGTCATACACAAATTAGCAAATACATGCACCAATTCCTGTGTCCAGACAGCTTGCCTCCTCTACACAATCTCTGCAATTTGAATTCTCTCAATGAATCGAATGAATGCAATTACCTCGTTTTCACATGATCATAAGCATATTCACTGCATGTGTGAACAAATCACAACTGATAGCCAAACTATCCCTTTCACCTGTTATCTCAACTAGATCTCCATTGGAACTGACATGCATGTAGTTAATCGTGGTGAATCTTCAGTTGCATGTGAGTTCACTGATTAACTGAACTCTCACTAGTGCATGTTTAGTTACAACTAGTACAACTGA
>ML779841.1:271349-297616 GCA_009831015.1 Picea engelmannii | reverse complement strand
GCAACTGAGACCAAGTTTTTCTTCAGACCTGGAACATGCATAACATTTTTCAATTGAAATGGTTTACCTAACTCCCTCTGAAAGGTAATGGTACCAATACCAGTTGCACTATATTTTCCATCATCACCCATCTCTATATGCATCCTGAGATCTTTCTCCTCCAAGTCAATGAAAGACTCTTTATCTCCCTTCATGTGGAAGGAAGTGCCACTATCCAAATACCACACCGATCCTGATGCACTTGAAGCCATGCATGCGAACAAAGTGAAGTCAAGCTCAAATTGTGAGACAAGAGCCTCACCAGTTGCAACTCCAGCAACCGTCTTGTTCTTCTTCTTATGCGGACAATTAGTAGTGAGATGCCCACGTTCGTGACAGTGAAAACACTTCACTTTGGAAAAATCCAGCTTCTTGACTTTAGACTCAGAATTTGATTGGAATTTCTTCCCTTTCCCTTTCCTTGCCTTGGCAGTCAAAGCACAATCCTCTTCATCATCACGCTTTGATGAAGATCCATCTCTGGTGTTCCGCTTGAACTCCTCTTGCACTAGATCCAACCATAGTCGTTCCCAATCTGGTAATTTTTCCCTTCCATTAACAGAGTCTTGATAACTGTGCCAACTCTTAGGAAGCCCTAGGAGCACCAAGCTCACCAAATCATCAGCAGCGAATGTTATTCCCACACTTCCAAGCTCATCACGACATTGGACAAACTTTGTGAGATATTTTGGAATGGTGTCGCCTTTCTCCATCTTAATCTTCCTGAGTTTATCTTTGAGCGCCAATTTCCTATGGTCACTACTGTTTTGGAACAGATCTATCAAAACCTTCCACATTGCATATGGTGTGGTTTTCCCATGGAGACTTGAGACAATGTGGTCTCGTACTCCCTCCAACAGAATCCTCCTCGCCTTCGCCACTTTCTTTTTCCATGCATCAATATTTGCAGTATCTTTCGCAACCGGATTAGGAACATCTGCATCAATGTAACCCTTCAAGCCATTGTCTTCGAGCACTGCTTCCATCCTGTCCTTCCAAGCAATGTAGTTAGAGCTGCCCTCGAGTGCATACTCCAACCTCAAGCCATTGAAAGACATTTTGATCTTGAATCAAGTGTCGCACCAAGAAAATCTTTCAAATTCGAATGTTATCCAACCCAAAACTCAACCCCTTCACTTTCCTCTTTCCCTGGGAGGTTCGCACCCTACCTGAGAGCAACCTGAGGGAAGTTTGCACCCTGCCTGTGTATAGCCTGCGAACTTGCCTGTCAAGTTCGCACCCTGCTCCATTGTAGCCTGCGAGAATGCCCTGGAAGTTCACACCCTGCTCCACTGTTAGGGTGAGGGAAGTTCGCACCCTGCTAGTGTATTTTCCTGCGAGAATTATAATGAATTTCACACCCTGCCTTTGTCTAGGGTGTGAGAATTACTGTTTTTGAAAACACCAGAAATTTTCAGTACTACAGTTCGCACTCGGCTAGAGGCGAGACCTGTGAGAATGAAATTATGTTCGCACCTCACTTTCATGACTCTGTGGCCTCCGTGGCTCTGATACCATGTAGAAATTTCGATACAAATTAATGTATTCCTGCGATTCTCCTGATCTAAAAATTTCTGCCACTTGTTAAATACAGAATCGCTTCTACTCTTATTATTGCGGAAGCAATTAAACCACGATCACAACCACAATGCACAAAGTGAAATATCAATAACACACAACATAGAAGTTTTACCGTGAAAGCGTAAAGCTAAAAACCCCACTATCATATATTATGTATATCATGAATCATGAAACAATCTCATACAAAACTCTAATCCAAGAGCTCTTAGTACAATACAATCGTCTCACACTGTCATACACAAATTAGCAAATACATGCACCAATTCCTGTGTCCAGACAGCTTGCCTCCTCTGCACAATCTCTGCAATCCAAATTCTCTCAATGAATCGAATGAATGCAATTGCCTTGTTTTCACATGATCATAAGCATATTCACTGCATGTGTGAACAAATCACAACTGATAGCCAAACTATCCCTTTCACCTATTATCTCAACTGGATCTCCATTGGAACTGACATGCATGTAGTTGACCGTGGCGAATCTTCAGTTGCATGTGAGTTCACTGATTAACTGAACTCTCACTAGTGCATGTTTAGTTACAACTAGTACAACTGATATTAACTCACTTAACTACACTTATAATTCTATTACAATTCCAAATCACTCAGTTATGAATGAGATAATAGATTAATATTTATTGTCTAATTTAATTAAGGGAAAAGTAAATTAGACACATGTTTCTTGTTGACTTTTCAACAATACCTTGTCCTGAAGGTAGTCTTGTTGATATCATCCTCTTTAATCCTTACCTGATGGTATCCTGACCTAAGATCTATCTTTGAAAATATTTTTTCATCCTTCAATTGATCAAAGAGGTCATCAATCCTTCGCAAAGGATACTTATTATTCACAGACACTTTATTCAACTGTCTGAAATCAATGAATAATCTTAATGTCCCATCTTTCGTCTTCATGAAAAAGACTGGGGCACCCCAAGGTGACACACTTGGGCATATATACCCCTTCTTCAAAAGTTCTTCAAGCTGCATTTGCAACTCCTTCAGCTCTGGTGTACTCATTCTGTAAGGATTCTTTGACACTAGAGCTCCTCCAGGCATTAAATTTATAGAGAAATCAATATCTCTTTTTGGGGGTAGTCCTGGAACCTCCTTGAACACATCTTCAAAATCTTCCAAGACTGCATGATCATTTAATTTTGGAACCTTATCTTTAGGTTTCTCTTCCATATGAGCTGCAAATATTTGACACCCTTTTCTATAACATTTCCTCAGCTGCAATGATGAAATTTCTCTAATGGTTACTGCCCTGGGAATTCCCTGCACTTCCTTAGGTTTCCTTCCTCATCCAAGCAAGTGAATGTCTTGTTATGAAATTCTAGGATAACATGATGTTGAACCAACCAATCCATCCCAATTAGACAGTCATAGGAACCTAAAGGCAAGATGTTCAAATCTGCCCTAGTGTTCAGTCCATTCATGTCCATAAGACATGACTTAATCATCTCATTAACTTTTCTTTTGGCTCTGGTAGCTAGTTGCACCAACCAAGATTTTCCATGCTTTCTTCTTGGCAAATGCAAACTATCCACCATCTTAGGATCTATATAAATATGAATAGCTACTGAATCAATTAAAATAGTAATGGTTTGGTTGTTGATCATACCTTCCACTTCAATCATATGTGACTGATACTATGTTTTCTTGTTGTCTAGGGCTGCATAGATCCTTGGTACATTTATGCCTATGTCCTCAATTGTTTCATCTTGTTGTACATTGTGAACAATCCTCACTTTTTCACCTCTGTGGGGACAATATTTGAACATATGAACTCCTTTACAACCCCAACATTGAATAGGTGGTTGCCTTGGCTTTTGACCCCCTGTCTCAATCATTATGGGTCTCTAGAAGTTGGTTGTCCTTGTGGATTATTTCTGAAGAATGGTGGCTTAGTTCCCTTCTTCCTCTGATCCATCTTGAATTTAGTTTTTTCTTCCCAAGATTTTTGGAAAGTTGGCCTTTCTTTTAACTGATCATATAGGCATTTAGCTCGCCTTGTGGTCTCCTCCAATGTCTTGGGATCATCATATTGTATTTTGTCACTGATGAATGATGGCAATCCACTCAAATACCTCTGAATCTTAATTGTCTCATCCTTGATGAAAGAGACATACTTCAGCAGTTCTAAAAACATTCTCTCATATTCATCTATGGTCATACTCCCAAGCTTGAGTTCAAAGAACTCTTTCATTTTCTTGTCATAGCATCTTTTAGTCAACTATTTCTTCTCAAAATACTTCTTGAGTTCTCTCCAAGTAATACTTTTCTTTTTAATGTGTTGCACATGCACAAGTTGATCCCACCACATGGATGCCTTTCCCTTGAGTTGATAGATGGAAATTCTACCTTCTGCATGAGAAGAATAATTATGTAATTGAAAATACTTTCTCATTCCCAAGAACCATGTCTCTGTATCTTCATCCTTCTCCATGTCCATTGGAGTTTGTTCCCTCAATGCCCAAATGGACATCCATCACTCTGATCTCATCTTCCTGGTTGTAAGTTCCTTGTGCCTCTTCCATTACTATGGAACCTATGTTGATCTTGATCTGATATATATCTTGTTAACTCTGCAAAATGTCAAGCCAACAAAACTTCGTCAGGCTAATTGTTTCAACAATTTCATGAAAATATGAACCATTATGGTTCAATAATATATCTGAATTATTTCTTATGATTTCCTAGAAAATTGAATGCCCAGATTTTTCTGGGTGAATATTTATATTCTATTGTCTGAGATCTTTCCAATGCTTGCTCCCATTCTCAATTATGAGACTTGAGCAAAAAGTTGTGGTTATTTGAAAATTGTCCATTAATTTTTTTGTTCATTCTTCAACTTGGCGCAACTCTGTGCAAAAACTATGCATTTTTGCACCTAATCCATTGGATTTTTCATAGGAGTTCAATTGGATTTCTTCATATACATATTATGTACACTCTATCCAATTTTCACCTTTTCTGGGTTCTGGGCTGCTAGTTATAGCCTGCTGAAGTTCTAGGCCAATTCGTGTTTTTGGTCTGGAATGCTATAGGTACCTTCTTTGCCATATTAAACATTTTTAACATGCCCAGAAATTTAATTTAACTCTAGGAATTTCTTCTATGGTTCAATATATTTCCATTGAGTGCTCTTGCGCCTCAATTGGATTCCAAACCAGAAAGTTATGGCTCTTTGAAGTTAGTTGGGTCTTAAAATTTACCCTCTATTGTTTGTGTTGTAACTTTCTCATAAAAGATATGTTTGACAAATGGTTTACACCATTAGAAATATCTCTCCGATCTCTTTTATTTGAGTTTAAGAGACAAAGTTTACATTGTTCATGTTTTTTGAGTAGCTAAAGACGCTCTTAAGGGCCTAAAAAATGCGCTTCAAAAAGATGGCGTTCAAACAGTATAAAACGTCGTAGAAAATCACTAGTTTTTTGTTGTTGTTCACCCTCCAAACGAATTCATGCACACAAATTTCAACCTATACACCCATATTTAGCATGTGTAGCAAAACCAACAGTTAAATTGTTCTTCGCGCACCATAACTACCTTGCATTAATTATCTATTGCGCCAATAACTAGCGCGAACTACTTTTGTGTCGCGCGCCAATATCCACCGTGCAAAATTTTGGTTCTTGCACTATTACTTGTTGCGCACATTTTTTGTAATGCATGTTGATATTCCACACGTGTTTCACTCTACGCGTTGCACCATGCCAATTTTTAGTACGCCCCCACTACGCACCAATAGTCCACGCGCACCATTAACTACACTGTCGCGTGACAACATATACTCATATTGTGCGTGCACCAACCAAAATCCTATGCACTCTACCAATATTGCGCACACCATGTGCACCATTATTATGTGTGTGTGCACTGCGTGCACCTTATTATGTGTATGCACATCGCACACCAGTATTACACATGCATCACTCAATATGCACCGCGCAATGCTAAATTTAGTGCGCGCACCCGCACACTAATACTTTTCAGCATGGTGCCAAAATTTAGTGCGCATCCGCACCCCAACATTTTTCTGCGCGACGCCAAAATTTAGTGCGCACACTAGCACGCCAACATTTTTTCACGCAGTGCCGAAATTTAGCGTGCACACCAGGACGCCAACATTTTTCCGCGCGGTGCCAAAATTTAGCGCACACACCAGCACGCCACTATTTTTCTGCACGACACCCAATTTTTACATATCACAAGTTTTTTATTGTGCATCACGTATTTTTAGTGCATCCACTTGCGCACATTCATTTTTATGTGCATCAATTCCTCGTGAATTCTGATGCAGAAATTGGGGCTTTTACTTAACTTTTTCCCAATTTCTACCATAGACATTCTGCAACTATGAAATTTGTTCAATTTCACCTTGATAACACCAATTCAACCTTTGTAACAACAAATTGTTATGGGTTGACATTTCTGGAATGAATTTTTCCCAAACTCAATTTACGAAATGACAATTTTAATTACAAAACTCGCTCCATTTGTCATGGCTTCATTGTAACTTCAAATTCGACCAATTCTAGGTCCAAATTTGCTAGAACTGATATTAAATCAATAATATCTCACCACATGGCCGAATTTCTCAATTTCCCATGAATTTAACAATAGAAATTGGGGATTTTTCCCAATTCCGCCCAATTGTTGTTACTTTTTACCATGGACGATCTACAAACTGAAATTTGGCCACTTCGAAATCAATCCTCTATAAAATTTTGCTTCAACCCAACTTACTTGGCCTATCAAGGCTCAGTGTTGAAATTGAAGCTCTAATACCATATTGTAACATCCCCGACCACCCACGCCGAGGTATGCTACACGTTGTAACATCCCTGACCACCCACATCGAGTCATGCTACACGAGAGAACGGTTTACTTCTCTCTGTGGAACATACTGTAACATTCCCAACATCCAACTGAGCTATGCCACATAATTTTTCTCGAATTGCATGCCATTTAAAACATATACACACAAAACTCTTGCGGAACATTATATATAAAATTTAAACAGACAAATACATTTCGTAAATGCATGGATTCATACTAAAATAACAGTAAACATATACATGCAACATATACAAGCAATACAAAGGCCTCCCTCTGCAAAATATTCAGCCTGCACCCTCACACAGCCAGTTTGTAGACGATACCCTCCTTCTGAACTCTCCCTCGGCTCAGGAAGCTATCAAGCTCAACTCTATCCTCATTGATTTCACTGAGGCCTCTGGCATGACCCTTAACCTGGATAAATCCAAGCTTTACTTCTTTAATACGCCAGCCCCTGTGCAGAGGCATATTTCTAGACTTTTGGGGATACCCAGGAGCTCCCTTCCGTCCAATTATCTAGGAGTATCACTTTCAGTAACAGCGGCCTCTTCCATTTCTTGGGACAGCCTCCTCCTTTCCATCTCCAATAGACTGTGCAATTGGACCTTTAGACCCCTCAATATAGCTTCACGATTGGTTCTCCTCAAGTCAGTCCTGCAATCCCTACCTACTTACCTCTTCACGGCCCTGGCAGCCCCCAAGAAAGTCATCAGAGCCATTAGAACCATGCAGAGAAATTTTCTCTGGCAAGGCCTCCAACCCAAAAAGAAATGGGCTCTAGTCAACTGGGATCGGTTATGCATGCCAAAGAATCAAGGCGGATTGGGGCTCTGCAACCCTGGAAAACTAAATCAAGTGATGGGAGCTAAAATCTGGTGGAGATGGTTGAAAAATCCTTCAGCAGCTTGGGCACAACTGTGGCAACGCAAGTATGCCCCCCACACTGTGGAAGACCGGCTAATTCGACACAACAACCGCATACAAGGCTCCAACATCTGGAACACCGCTTGGCAAAATCGCACTCTGGTTCAGAATCACGCCTTCTGGGAGCTAAGAGATGGAGGAAGTGCCCTCTTCTGGCAAGAATCCTGGTAGCAGCTTAAACCACTGGATTCAATGGAGGAACTAGCTGACCTCAAAAGAGCTCTCCACCAGCACACCCCTCTAAAATTCAAAGATCTCTGGGCAGCACAAACCCCACAGCAACGATGGCACCGATGGAAAATCTCACATCAAGAGCTCGGGATCCCCGAAACTCTTAATCTACAGAGCTGGCAAGCTCAAGCCTCCAACAGGAAAATACGATATCGAGAAGGATCAGACATCCTGCGATGGGGGTACACCCCGGCTGGAAATTTCACCATCAAGGAAGCTTACTCACTGCAAGGAAACCAACAGGAATCAGGAACAGAACACATCTGGAACAAAGTTTGGAATCCTACTCTCTGGCCTAAAATCTCCACCTTCCTTTGGCTAGTGGCGCACAACAGAACCTTGACATGGGACAACCTCCAAAAGAGAGGCTTTATCGGACCCTCCCGCTGCGTTCTTTGCCTACAAACGGAGGAAACCAAAGAACACCTCTTCAATGGCTGTCATTACATCCAAACAATTTGGGACCACGGTGCGCAACTTATGCGCAAATCCAGCCGGAATCGGAGCAGCATCAATGACACAATCAAGAATTGGGACAGCATCTCCTTCAACAACCCCATTTTAAACTACATATGGACCCTGCTACCGGGATTCACACTTTGGCAAATTTGGAAGGAGCGAAACAAGAGAATATTCCATTCCCAATCCTCTCCACCTGACGACACTTGGGAGAAAGTCAAATCTCTAATCAAAGAAACAATCAGAAGTAAGCCCTGGAATGAGGAAGATCAGCAGTGCATCCCTGAGGAGCATAGCATTCTTCAACACTGGAAACCCTTAACTAGCAACCAACCATAGCAAAAATGCAACACGGGACTAACTACCAGTCCTACCAACTGGACTCCCCCTCCAGCACACTTTATCAAAGTCAACTTTGATGGAGCCTCCAAAGGTAACCCAGGACCGGCAAGCTATGGGGTCGTGCTCAGAAACTCAGGAGGGGAAATCCTTAATATGGAGGTAGGCTTCCTCGGAGAAACAACCAACAACGTGGCCGAGCTAACAGGACTCCTCTGAGGACTCCAAATAGCCATTGCTAAAGACCATCACAAGGTAATCCTAGAAGGAGATTCCCAAGTCATCATCAGGATAGCCACTAGAATACTCCATGGATGCAACCCAGACAAAATCTCACCAAGCTGGCGACTCCATAGCCTGCTAGCTGACTTCACTCTTCACCTTCAACTGTACTTCAGTATCATTACTTCTCATGTGAAACGAGAAGCAAACAAAGTGGTAGATTGCCTAGCAAATGAGGCAGTGGACACGGGAGGGGAACGCTTATGCTGGGATGGCCTTGGCTCACCAGCCTCAGAGGTCCTCAAGTGGTGCCAAGTCCTGGCCAACAAAGATCTTCACTCCCTGGATGGGGTGACACGGAGGGCAATGCAGCCACGTGGTAGCGAGCTGGGACGGGGTGTCATGGTGTCAATCGGCTCACATCAAACGCACATTAATTCGACATGAATATGCACAGGCGCATTCAACAGCCGAGCCTTCTCGCACAAGGGGAGGGTACCCGCACTAAGCTTCAGAATTTAATGGAGGAAGTGATGGTGGTAGTTATCGTAATTGGCATAGCGTTTGGGCTCATTGTGGGAATTGTAACACCAGGTAGCAAAGCGCTCCCGAGAACCTCCGTCTCGCAGAAACACTGGCATTGCAACAAGTTCTTTCTCATCCCACTGGTGCAGCCGCTTCCCTTGGCCACACTGCCCACCCTCAGCAGCAAACCGACTCCAATTGGTCGCTCCAGGCTCAGACATTGGAGCCTCACCATGCCAAGAATCAGAGGGACACCGCGAAGAGGAGCGGCTTGGTATACAGCACAGTCACGACGAAAGAGAAAGGAGGATTTTGAAAAAGCAATTGCAATAGATGCCAGGAGACGAAGGGAATGACCATGCCCGCCTCCAATGGCGGTCGTCGAGGAGGTGATCCCGGAAGGAGGACTGGAAATCCCTCCTGAACACACCTTGTTCATGGTCCCGGAAAACTGTAACCCCCGCTCACATTTTGGTTCGGTTAGCACTCCACAGGTGGAAAGCGGCACGCGCAACCATGGCGACATCAGCATAGAAAGACCTTACTCTCCCTGCTATGTGGAGGAAGAAATTCCTCCTGAACCCACCAGAGGAGCTGCGGGATACAACACGCAGGGAGCGACAACGGCCACCAGCCAGGCACAGTCACCCTCAGTTGACTGGGGTTATCTCAATCTCATCTTTGACATGAGAAATCTCTTAGAAGATCAGGTCTTTCACATCGCAAGACTGGAGCAGAGACTCGACATGTTCTTTGCAGCGCACTCCAGAGCCATGCCAAAGAAACAACGATTGACCTGTGCCTGAGCATATGCATTTCCAGCAAGATGGAGGCACACCGCGGTCGACGACACTCACCCTGGCTCCGAGGTTATTTGATGTTCAGACCTAGACTCTTCTTGTGGTTTTGTTCTAATAGTCTATGCCTGAGGACAGTTAGCTTTTTATATTTCTTAGTTTTAGCTGAAAAAACCAGTCTCATGCTGATGCCTGCTATTCCCGGTTTCCTACGGGCGGTAAATAGCAACGTAAATTTTGTTAAATTTTTCTTACTCTGCAACTATGATGACACATGGACAAGGATGCCCAGCTGTCCCGGTTTCCTGCTCAGGCGGGACAGCTGGCATCCCCAACAGCTTTGTATTTTGTCAATGATAATATAATAGGCTCCAACTCTTTTTTACTTAAAAAAAAAAAACATATACAAGCAATACCCATAAATATAAAGATAGTTATAACCAAACATAAGATAAACCCATAAAAATACACACGTAAATAGCAATGCAGCATGCAATTTTATCACACAGTTGACACTTATCTTGGTAAGAATATCACCAACTACGTGTAGACCTTCCATGAACCTCCCAGCCTTAGACCACACTGCTCATCACTCTCAGCAGTGGGTCACCCCCGAGATGGGACTAAACCCCACCTAGTTAAAGGGATTACTAGCCAAGCTAATGGTTCATTGACAACAGGAAAAACTCTGTCACAAGTGCCAACTCAAACTAACAACTTATAGTCCCTCATTCCCCACATGCATGTCCCACCCCAAGAAGTGTGTCCCTTCTCTGCTCAATAGTCCTTTGGCTACCCCACTTCCTTTATGGGCTTCAACAACAAGCTAGACAAGAAGTCTCAAAGCACTGTAGCTGCAGTTTAGCACCTTCATGAAATCAATTCCCAACAATTTTCTCACCTAGAGAGAAATTTCTCATGGGTTTGACAACCTGCCTCTTCAATATTCCACGGGCTTGACAACCTGCTTCTTCAGTCCATCTCCCAAGATAACCAGATACACAAACAGGTATGGATATGGATACGGTTTAGGTACAGTGACATGAAGGTATGAAGAATAACTGACTGAGTTAGTGAATGATCATGACATGGCTTAATGATGGAAGGAATGATGGATGAATGATAGGAAAATGAACTAAGTCCCAACAATATGTATGCATGTCCCCAACTTGACACTTGTCATGTTGGGAGCTACTTTGGCCCACTTGTCCCCATCTTTAGAACTTAAGATAAAATAATTATCCATACTTTATACTTTAAGAAATATTAATATAATATTCCTTTTTGACTTAATCTCCCTAGCTTATCCCCTTTTCCTTAACTTTTATCCCCCCCCCTTTCCCTAACCAGTGGAGTTTAGTCCCCCATACTCTTTTATCATGGTCTCTTTGCGCGTAGCGATGTATTTTATATTAATGATCAAACATATACAAAAATAGGTGCACTTACCTTTAGCATCTAGGCTCTATGGCCTAATACAAATATAAGCCTCCTAGATTATAATAACTGGCTCACCAGCCTATAAAACACAACATATAGACAAAGAAATCGTGTGCACTTAAGTTGTTGCGTGCGGTATCCTGGAATGTGCCCACTTCATCATTTTACTGCGCAGTACATGCATGCACTATGCCATGAAAGGTGCATACAAAAATGATATCAAACATCTCACTGGCTTAAGTACATTTTCATTTACATTACAATTGGGTTCGGCCTAGGGATATTACATATTTCTCTGATAGGAAAAATTGTCCGCTATTTGGATTTCAAGGACTTTGCTTGAGCCTGGTTAAACTATTAGTTTAGAAGTTGTTGTTTCAACTTGAGACACAACTAAATTTGTTGAACCTCCAAAGAGGGCATTCACTTGTTTAGGGTCAATCATATCTGTAAAGTTTGAATCCCCTAATGGTGGTAAAAAGGAAAAAGTTGTGTTGGTTGGTTTTGATGATGAGAATTTGGAAGGTTCGAGTGGTTTTACCTCCTGTCCTTCTATTGTTAGTGTCTCAATTTTTTGTTCTATGGTTTCCTCAGTTTTTGTCTCTTCTGAAACTTTTTTAGCTTTTTGGGTTGATCTATCTCCTACTTGTACTTTTCGATACAGTTCTGCAGAATCTATAGATGGAGTATTTCTTCCTCCAAAAAGGTTAGAAGGATCTTTAGTTGGAAGTTTTGGATTGGTTTTAACATATCTACCCTTTGGGTCCCTAGGTTTGTTCATGAAAGAAAAACAAAAAATAAAACTACCATTGGGTTTGGGGGAACCTGCTATAATAGATGCACAGGTTCTTACCTCTCGTCTTAACATTCCCCCGCCACGAAACTAGCACTAATGTTCAGAATTAATATACTTCCTAATTGGTTTCTACCTTTGGACAACTCCCCGACAACGATGCTAAAAATGATGGGTAAACTATATACTTTAATTTCACTCAATTAAATTATCGACCAGGGTAAGTAAACTTAGAGTTGTGACACAGTATGAGTTAAGGTAGGGCAAGGATTAACTACTTATGAGATTTGGAAAGTGGGTTTAACTAGGCAAGAAAATGGTTTATCCTAGGGATCTATCTTCAATTTACAATTCGATTTTTAGAAGAAGATTATCAACAAATTGAAATCTGTTTGGACAACAAACTTTATTTTAAATATACAGAGCAATCTCTGACTATGAACAGTGAGCTCATTACTCTAAGTAGCAATTCTTGAATAGAAACAAGTTATCCTTCCTTAAAAGCAATTCTTCAAAGTGAATTCTATTCTTAAAGCATCTTTTCAAGAACTCATAGTTACTTTTGTTTTACAGGAGATAAACCATATCATTACACTAATATTATTGACTGAAAGTAAACAACATCATCTAATTCATACTATCCTTGTGAAGAAGAAAGACAACATCATTTATGTCTGCAATGGAAAATGATGACATCTAGATATAGTGGTTATGTCTACGATGGTGAATTATATCACGATGGAATCTTAACACTACTGATAATTCAAATGGGATGCATGCAATACTGACTTCTACAGAGATGTGTAAAGTAGAGATAAAACAATCTAAGGAAAACTTCACCATTAAAGAAATATCAATTGATTAAATGCGTATCCTTGTAATTAACATAATCTATAAACATTATTTGAAAGAGGTTCGAAATTAGCAATTGTCCTACCACAGTAAGAATAACACAGAGATAATAATCTATGCATCGTTGTAGGGATTAATTTAAACTAGAGCTAAATGAATCATAGATGGTTGTTATGTACACTTTTTAGATGACCAGTCTGCAAATCAAAATACAACTTATGCGAATGAGAAAAGAAAGATATGTGTATATGACCAGTGAGATGATGAGGAGCATGTATATGGCAATGAAACTTTCCCTAAGTAAATAACTTGCATAAGAGAGTTATACATAAGAGAATGCACATGTAATATAATATGGCAAATTACAAATAACCTGCAAGTCAGATCAGGAAACACAACTTAAATAAGCAACCCGCACAAGAGAGTTATATATGAAAATATGATTATACAACATGTTAAAAAAACACACAGACCATTGGTGGGCTGCCCAAGTAGTCATGGTACTACTCCAGCTTAAGAAACAAACATGATCTCAGTGCATCAGATTGTATTAACATCATAATTGAGTTATAGGGGCAAATTCAGTATAGTAGCTATATTATTATGATTGTTCTCGTCCTGAGAGACTTACCATATTTATAGAGTTTAGATACAATTGAGTCGTCGACCACTGAAAGGTTCAACACTCTCATACAACCAAAAAACCTTAAGAACTAGTAACGAACAACATATTCTAGCAACTTCATGCACTCAAAATAGAGGCCAAACACAATTGTTCGAATCAAAAAGTAATGAGACCCATAGATGGAGGGTTTGAACAGGTATGAAACCCATGTTTCACATTCTCCAGGAAATTCAAGCCGATATACCAACCCACAAACTTATTTTGCTCTGAGTTCTGTATCAAGGGACGGATTAAGGGTCGGACCGAGGGTCGGATCAAGGGTCGAATTGAGGGTTGGATGGCATTTTTGACCTGTTTCAATTGAAATACAATTGTTAATGGATTGTGCTCATTCGATTAAGAATAAAATCATCATAAAATCATCAAAATGAACACGACATATACCTTATGTTGATCCATAGCAAATTGATAGAAGAAACCTGATAATACCTTCAAAAAGGGCTAATAGAGGTATGAATTATATGATTCCCATGTTCAAAAATAGACTTGGAACAAGGAGAAAATGGTCAAAACATGGATTCATCACTCCCAACCATCATTGGTTGGGATATCCAGTTACAAAGTCACATGTGGCTATACATGTATACCAAGTATATCGTGGTGAGGTTGAAAAGGTGGTATTTTAGGTGCAGGATAAGGTTGAATGGCTCTTTGTCTGGCTAGATTTGGGAATTGTTTCTGCAAGATTTGATTAAACTCTTTAGAATCAATGTCAAAGTGAATGGAAAAATGAATTATTCTATTTCCCCCTTTCCAAAAATCATTTGGCCTTATTCCTCTACCTTTGTTTCCTCTGCCATGGCTACCTCTACTGAAAAATCTCATCTATAAGTGCAAGGTTAAGTTAGAGTATGCATAAAATATCAAGTGAAACATCAAATACCATTTGCATAAACATAGTTTGGAAATAGCTTTGTCTTGAAAACAAACAAGCATGCATACAACCAAGGGTAAAAAGGGAAGGAGAATTTTCAAGACAAACTTTCATTTCTACCCTAGAATACTTCATCACTTCATTCAAATGGCCATTATTTAAGAACATGGGAATTTCATTGTAATTTTGCAATATGAGGGGCTTGTAATGTATGGAAAGTGAAAAAAATGCAAGGAAAGCAATGTCACATGTTCAAACACTAAGACATCCAACACCAACCATATTTAAATATCCAAATGTCTGTCGACTATCACCTCACATATCTTATCTCAAAAATCCCTTTTCTCGACTGCTATAATGTCCTATTCATTATCCAAAAAAATGCTTATGTATGAGGGGGAAGAAATCTGGACCAAAATGAAAATGAGATTTGGGAGTTGGGAATAATTCATGAAAAATGAAAAAATGAGGGGATTGGCCCTAAAAAATTAACTATGACTTAATCAAACAGAGTTCATAAACCATTCTCTTGAAAAAAAAAAACTCAAATTTTTCCTTTGGTCATCATTCTTTATTAATCAAAATATACCTAGATGTCAAATATACCAAACTCATAGAAAAAACATTTCTCATTTCATAGAACAGGGGGAGGAAAAGATGAGATTTAAAAAAAATTATACATGTATTTAGGATTTAGGGGAATAATGAAAGGAAAGTGGTGTCATGAGGGAATTGTTCATGTATGCAGAAGAGAAGAATTTCAATAATCTGAGTCATTTCATCTCAATTTTTCTGCCTGGAATTAATGACCAATTTGTATGTACAAGTAATCTAAATTCTGCACAAAATTATCAATCATCATCCAATAACTATTTATTATGCCAATAAAATCAATACCTCAATCCTTAAAGTCACTGACATAATGTCTTGATTTCCCTTTCATTAATTTTAGACAAGCCATAAGACATAAAAAAATTGGAACCCTTGTCTTTCATTCAACCTTGGTAAAAATCCCTTAAATATTTCATACCCAAGATAATGCATATTCCAAGTACCTCCATCCAAACCCAAGAGAACTTGAAATGAGGTTGCTTATCACCCTTCACTTTCCTCTTTGTCATACTGATTCTACCCATAAGATATAAATCTTCTCTATGTAAAGAAACAAGATATCAACCAAGGAAGAATATTCAAGATTGTTGACAGACCATTAAATATAAGCAAGAGATTTGGACACTAGGTTATATCCCATTCCATTATTGTAAGGTTTAACACTGCTAAACAACGCATAGAGGTCATCAATTTAGATGAATATCGGAAATATTTTAAAATTTCCTTGAAATGTACAAGTTTTAAACCCTAGGTTTTAGCAATGATACGATCCATGACTCCTTAGTTCTCTGCGATAATCTTGTTTTTTTTTTAACAAAACATCAACCAACCAAAAGACGAACCTGAAATACACGGTTTCGAAACTAGGTAAGGGATACCTATTTCCTTCATTTGAAATAAAAATAATCCTAGAATTCTCATTTCCATGTGAAAGGAACACATAGATGCTGAATCAATCCAAAATGCAAAACCCATGTAGGTCGAGCTTCCAGACATGAGACTTTATATCACGCCCAATTTTTTAAACAAACCCAGAATTGATCATGAAGCGAAATGACCAAGGACTCATAAAGAGTGAGAGCATTTCGCAATAGGGTAACAAGATAAATTTCCAAGGAGGTCTCGAGTGAAGCTAATCCAATGACACCATTACGGTTCAAAACCTTTAAATAAGAATATATATATACAATGGAAATAACCAGGAGGGATTTGTGCCCTTTACCCAAGCTTGGAGAAAAACGAAAGGAGAATAGAACTGTTACATTACCCTTTGATTATATTTCTTAGGAAAGAATAGAACCAACGAAATGGACAAAGAGAGTTATATAATGACCTTGGACTGGTTGACATCAGAGCTATGAAACTTGACGAAATTCCTTGTAAACAGAACGAATCCAAAACCCAAACAACATGCTCATTTAATAATCAAATAGAGCTAATTTCCAAGCTACAACTTCAAATAAAAACATGCATTTGATGTGTATGAGTTATGTTAACATACCTTTCTTAGTGCTTGTATTCCCCTAAAAAATATGAGCTATAGTTGCCAACAATAACCACACCTAGGTCTCAGACAACACTGTCGTTCAAGAACTCCCAAAACTCAAATGACAAAATGAAATGCCAAAAATTGTGAGGGTGACAAACTCAACTGAATGTTCGCGTCCCATGCATTGAATGCATGTGGCGTCATGTTCTCCAAAACACTAACACATTGACTCTCAAATCCAAATCATATTTTCACTAACAACAACCACCAATAATATGCCATATAAACATGCCATATATGATAATATCACATGTTATATAACCATGTCATCAAACCATAACTTAATGCCAACTCGAATGACGGTCGAAATAAACCAACTCCAATATTTTAATTAAAACCACATTCATTACAATAAAATGATGCAAGGAGTGTATGCATGACAAAACCAATGAACCGGGTGGATATCAATGGCCACCCACCTATTCCACTGGCTAGAAATATAGTTTTCCACCTTGGCAGTTTTTCTACAATTTTTTGGATCCCAAATTTTCAGGGTCGTTTTGAGGCCCTAAACAACGTTTTTTTGACGTTTGGGAGCACAAGCAAGCTTGTTCATACTCAAATTGTGTTCTTCTTGGCTAGACCTTTCCAATGAGCTACCATGCACCCCAAACAAATATTGTATGCAAAAGTTACGCCCTCGGGAAGTTGACGTATCAACTACCCCCATCGGGGCTTGCAAACCTTTTGGTATTTCATCTTTTAGGTTTAGGGTTTTGGATTTTCTTTATGTTAAAAAGGAATTTGGAGACTCAATGTAAACATCATATTCTTTCAAATGAGCGTAGCTATCACATATCTTCTCAAAGATAAGGTGTCATTGTTCTAGCGAGTTCATTCACTCTATATTTTTATAATTTTTGTACATTTTTCTCATTAATAGAAATTTCGTATTATTGTATCTCTTTGTTTCTTACAATATTTATGTGTGTTTCATTGTTATATCTCTGCCTTCATTTTTTTCTCAAGATAATCTTGACCAGTGGTATTAGATAAAGACACTCCTTTTCATTTCTTAGTGCATGTCCCTGACTAGGTCAGGATATAAAGAGTTGGGTCTTGAGTTAGTTTCTCTTAATGAAAACCAGCTCAATCGGCCTCCCATGGTGGAAGAAAAGAGAGACAAGGGAGTAGGATATTCTATTCATTTATTGCTCGAGGAAGCCCTCATGCGATAGGGGGACAAAATGATGGAGAATTTTTCCCAAATCCTTCCACGACTACTGACAACAATAGACACATCTTCGTCAAGAAGCCACTTTGGAAGTGTCGCCCCTTTTAAGGTACAAGTTAATTTTGATATTCATGTGTTTGAAGTTTAGATAGATGCAGATGATTTGGAAAATTAGTTAAATCTTCTAGAAGGTTATTTCTCTATCCACAATTTTTCCGATAGAGAAAAGATCACGTTTGCGCTCCTTAAGGTTGTCCCCCATGTCGAACATTGGTGGGAAAATTACTCTGAGCAAAATTCCACAAAGGAGTCTGGAATGTTGGAGGCCGAACCCACTTGGGATTTTTTTATGGATGTGGTTAAGGAACAATATTACCCTATTGGAAACTATGACGACCAATACATGAGATGGACCACACTGCATCAAGAGAGGGGCCAAACAGTGTTGGATTTCACAAATACCTTCCATACCTTGCACACCAAGTTGGGTATCAAAGTCTTCAAGAGACATCTGGTTCTAAAAAACTACGGGGCTCTACACAGGTACATCCAAATCAAAATGGAATTTTTTGACATCTCATCATTGGGAGCCACTTATCAATATGCTATAAAAATCGAGCAGAAATTTAAGCAACAGAATAAGCAGGAGTTCAGGTTTTCAAATCCATAATAGTCGAAGTATGGTAAATGCATCCCTAACTCAGAAAACAACCAGCCTCAAGATAACCAGTCAGAGCCACATGAAAAGAAGGGTATCGAGAAGACAAAGAAGGACACTGGAAAATGGTACGAATTACACAAAATCCCTTGGCACAACACTGAGGAATGTTGCTCAAAACAATCATTGGCGACCGAGCTCAAAGAAAAAGAATTGAACCATGACTCAAACTCTGATTCAAAAAATAATAAAAGGAAACGGATCATTGATGCATAACCCATTATTACTTTCATGACCACAACAATACAATTAGAAGAACCAGAGGATTCTGAGGATGGGGAGTGCCTCTTCCATTCATAGATGTGGGTGAAGGGGAACCCACTGCATTTTATTATTGATATTGGAAGCTAGAAGAACATCATCTCAACAGATTTTTTCAAGCATCTGGGATTGTCGACAACACCACACCACAACCATACAACATCGGGTGGCTTCGCCAAGGTTGAGATCTTCGCATTAGCCAGTAGTGCCACTTGTCCTATGGCATAGAGCCCTTCAAGGATGAGGTACTATGTGATGTTTCCCCAATGGAAGTATGTGATGTTCTTTTAGGCCAACCATATATGTGGAAGCATCATATTGTTTATGAGTCTCGACCCCATAGTTCCATTGTTACTTTGGGGAATCAACTCTACAGGGTACCAGAGGTAGTTTTGACTATTGTCTCACCAAAAAAGTGTCGCAAAGTAGTCTCCCATATGAAAAATTTTAGCTTCTTCGTGATCTAGTCAGAAGGTAAACATAAGGACACTGCAACCACTATAGCCTTGGCCTAGGACCTTTCTATCCAACAAAAGTTTCCTCGGGAACTTGATGCAATGGATATTATTGCTTTCTAAGGGGGGAGGAATGATCTAGGTGGATATCAGTGGCCATCCACCTATTCCACTAGCTTGAAATACAGTTTTCCACCTTGGCAGTTTTTTAACAGTTTTTTGTGTCCCAAACTTCCGGGGTCGTTTTGAGGCCCTAAACGATGTTTTTTTTATTTTTTATTTTTATTTCATGTTTGGGGCTTAACAAATGGTTGAAGGATTTAGAATTGGCCCAATTGAAATGTGTTCTTCTCTTCTAGACCTTTCCAACAAGCTATCGTGCTCCCTAAACAAAGATTGTATGCAAAAGTTACGCCCTTGGGAAGTTGACATATCAAATACCCCCATCGGGGCCCGCAAACCTTTTGGCATTTCATCTTCCAAGGTTAGGTTTTTCGATTTTATTTATGTTAAAAAGGATTTTAGAGCCTCATTTTAAACATCATCTTCTTTTGAATGAGTGTAGCTATCACATCTCTTCTCAAAGATAAGCTGCCACCATTCTAGCGAGTTCATTTACTCTGTATTTTTATAGTTTCTGTACATTTCTCTCATTAATAGAAATTTTGTATTACTGCATCTATTTGTTTCTTGCAATATTTATGTGTATTTCATTGTTATATCTCCACCTTCATTTCTTTCTCAATATAATCTAGATCAAGCAATGCCAAAGCAAGATTCAAATCATAGAAAGTGTTATACGATACCAATGTCAGTTTATATCATATGCACTATGTCAAAAGTCTTTCAACACTTTAACTTCAACGCACCACCCCTTTATAATATAGAACCAATAGTTAAGATATGTGATGGAATTTGGATAACAAAAGTTTTTGTATGTGATGGACTATAAAAACATACCATACACAAACTTTCATAAGAGGACTTGCTTTCCTTTTAAATGTGCCATGTAACCCAAGACCAAACTTATGATAATTCCTTGTTGGGTCATGCCAGTTGTAAGTAAGAACCTTTTGAATACTTCATAACCTTTTGAAACTTTCACATAGCATTTATGAACACAATGTATGTAAGATGGAGGACTCTTTGAAGTTTTATGAGAAGAACCATTCCCTTTGTGCGATAAAACTCATAATCAGATTGATGAAGAAAACAATACCACAACAAAATGTAGATGAGAATGTTTCAGTAGGGTATTAATTTTTAATCCTGAGAATTAATTGAAATTAAACATCCATTCTTTCTCCCTAGGGGGTACCACCTATAATTAAATATTTATATATTATAGATATAAAATTTAAAAATTATGCCTTGCAACTATTTGCAGGTCGGTGGTTATTTTGGTGAGTTTGCGAGTCAACACTACCTACAAACATGTAACCCCATAGATTTTTATTTTCATCCTCCTTTTTGTTAAGTTCTGATAAGGAAATTGAAGTTTTGATATCTATGCATAGAAATGGTAAGAGTTTACCACTATATTTCTCTTATACTAATAGAAGAGGGGCTTCAAGAGTTACCCTTAAAGCCATCACACCACTATGCTTTGAAACTTCTAGACTCAAATATGCTAACTCCAATGACTTTCCAAATGATGACCCTTCCAAAATAAATGAATTAACCTCTATTCTCTCCTCTAGTATATGAATGGCAGGAAACCCTAGAAAATATGGCTCAATAATTGTCTCAATGTATTTGAAAGTGAGATATGTCCTAAGTACATCCCAACCAATATATGTAGTCCTCTTTACCATTGATCTGACAATGATTCTAGAGACCATCCATCATGTTTGACGAGACTGATTTGATCACTTCATTACCCATAATATAATCCATTTCTAATAACAATTAATGAGTAAATTTTTTGACCTCCATGAATGTATCATCATCCTTGCTAGGGTTGACAAAACTAGGATTTCTCTTTATAAAAATTTGGCATTTGTCCAAGGTATCCTCTGGAAAAATCTTGAATTTCTTCATAGTGGTCCATCTTGTATTCTATCAACCTTGAAAACCTATTTTCCTTGAAACCATAGCCACAATTCTAGCCTCAACTCTTATAAGGAAAAAAATATTAGTCATTGTGCAATCTTGTTTTCTATGGTGATGAGCTCATCAAACTCTCCCATACAAACACACACATAGACACATACATACATACATACATGTGTGTGTGTTTGTGTGTGTGTGTGTGTGTGTGTGTGTGTACCACATACACATGCATGTGTGTGTACCACACACACATATGCATATATNCACACACACACACACACACACACA
Source organism: Picea engelmannii (assembly GCA_009831015.1). NCBI lineage: Eukaryota > Viridiplantae > Streptophyta > Pinopsida > Pinales > Pinaceae > Picea > Picea engelmannii. The sequence goes on along the minus strand of ML779841.1, from coordinate 275,899 downwards.
CGTGCATGTGTGTGTGTGTGTGTGTACCACATACACATGCATGTGTGTGTACCACACACACATATGCATATATACATACATATATATGTATATACAAAAAAAAATCACTATTTATATTCTCTAAGGGAATGGAAATTGCATTTATAAGTTACAACCTACACTCCCGTGAACAAGGAAGTCATAAAAAAGGACTCTAGAAAAGCAAAACTATCCTACTAGTAGTAGCTCACAAAAAGATTACCAACATCATCAGTTCATACCACCTAGGCCAAAAGACAAATATGGTCCTATACACTTTAGATCAATAACAACCCACATATTACTTCTAGAGATGTTTTTGCTTATCAATAAAAAAGGCATCAATCCCAAGTATCATAAATACAAAACCACACGATACAAAAATAGTGACCATCACCTAACAAGAAAACACCATAGTGGTTGAAATAAAACACATCAAAAATTGCATATAGATGAGACAAAAGTCCCATCCCTGAATCCCTTGTTAGACATAAATCCTTTAGCCATATCTTGACTTGCTTTTGAAAGAGCATCTGCATCCCTATTTAATTCCTTTTAGACATGTGTAAAATATATTATGTTGAACGAAGCAATTATTACTTTTAATTAGTTACATAGGCCTTTAAATGAATACTCTACACACAAACTCTGTCAATCGTCCTATTGATCACAAGTGATGAATCACCAAAAATATCAATTTACCTAATATCTCTATCAAAAAAACATTTATAAAAAGCCTTAATGCCATAAACTTGACAAAATTGTTGGTCTCAATACCCAACCATACTTTAAACCTTAGTTTATGCTCATTTTTTATATATAAGACTTATCCAATACTACTAAAATTATTAGGTCCTTGCTTGGCCCCATAAAGAAAAACCTAGGCGTATGACCTATCAATGTTCAATTCACCTAGTTGTCTGGAAATTCTTGTTTACTAGGAATTTAATAGGAAGTCATCCATGATTTGACTTGAGATAAAACTTGTAAGGAGGAAATAAATATATTTTCAAAAATCGGAGAGTTTATTGCCAGTGAGATGCCCCATAAAGCCATGCAAGGAAGAGCTCTAAGTTATTTTAGCTCTTTCTCACTGAACCATGACCTTAGACATTCCTCCACATTATCAACACTTGGAATTGTTTCCAATACCTATAATCAATTCTACCTCTTTCCAGCTTCACTAGGAAAAATGATATTTAATCATTAAATGATATATGAATTCAACCTCATTCCTACATAACATTCATATCTATGCACCGAATCTATTCCTTTTGTAAAGGAATTCCCATGTCAAAGCCTTGTTTTTTAGAGTTATCCATAGAAAAATTCTAGACTTCTTAGGAGTTCTCGATTTCCAAATCAATCTACACCAGTAGATAGGCTCTCAATGATCAGACTAAAATAATGAATTATATCTTAATCTTGAAATATAGACACCTAGTGTCTTATTCTTTGACTAGACCATTCATATACTAGCAAGAAAATCATTCCACATCCTAACTTGGTCCCCTTCAAAACCTAATGCTTGAGCACTTAGCCAACCTTACTACTAGATATGAGTATTCCTTGGGTCTCCTACCTAATGCAAGGTGAAAATTCCTCTTTCTTGCAATTGGGCTATCATTTCATCTGTCAATCATACCCCTTCATTACAACCCACAATAGGATCTACCTCGACCCTTACCTTCTCTCCGCTCTGTATTTGTCAAGCTAAGTAATTTCATGTAATATATCAGTCTCAATCCTTTGAACTCAATCTTGTTTATATTGTAATTATGTTTTTCATTACTATTTTTTGCTTCATGCCATGAGGTAGACTTACCATGGTGATTTTAAAGACATCTAAACATGATCATTGTGAATATAATAAAAGGTTCCAAGGTTGACTTGTGGGAGAAAACACTGATGGGGCTATGAGCCCACCAAAGGGGAAAGGTAAGGGGGTCTAAAGGGGGAATTAACCTATGTCTCATGGTTACTAATATATCATATCTACAACCACTTTCATGTGATTGTCATATTAAAATTTTATCCTAATATTTATGATATTACAATTACAAGCCTAGTGAAATGATTAATTACATTAAATAATGATTTCCTACCCTTAAGAACCTACCTCCTATATTGAAGAAACTAATTCATATATTCATGCAATCAAGGAGTTTCAACTATGACTCTTGATCCCTATCATTAAGGAAGTGGAAGAGTTGGATTAAGTCTCTTCCTTTCCCTCTCCTTCATTCATGCAAAAAAGAGAATTCGAATTAGGAAGAAAAGGTTGAGGAAAAAGTGACTTCTCGAGGAGAGAATAAAGTTCTTGATGAAAAAAGAGAAGCCTAACTATCATATGATCCATGGAGAGATGAAAGAGGCACTATCATGTGGAATTAGACACTAAGATTGACTAGGGAAGTACTTTCTTCAACCTCTACACTTTTGTTGGCTTTTTGGGTTGGTTTGGAAGCCTTTGGTAAAAACAAGAGTGATTTGGGAGCTTTGACAACTCTTATTCGCCCTGGTGGTCTCATAGCCCCGCACGAGGGTGGAATCCACAAAGGATTTGCATATGGCTGGAAGAAAAATGGTTCACCCATAATCAGTTGCCTTAGAACTCATTTTATGAAAGATAAGTGTATTATTCTTTCTTTTTGATTAATATTCCAATCATGATAAATGCACATGCATGTTAGCATTATTTATTTTGAGTTCATGCATGGAAATTATGCAGAGATCTTTAAGTGGGTAGTTGTTGTTATAATTGATTAAATTGAAAATTTGTATGATAATGCATTGATAAACCACATGCATGCAAATTGTTTGTAGAAATGCATTAAAAACCGCTTTCATATTTCTAGTGAAATGATTCCATATGAAGTCGAATAAAGACCAAATTTGGAGTGGATTTAGCTCGTACATATCCCCACATTTTCATATAAAAAAATAGTCTCTAATTTGCCTGTACGACCCTTAAAAATGTATAATGGTTGTAGATGAAATTATACTACAACTTGGTCATAAGGTGTTTGTTGGCATTCAAATTTTAACATAAAGTAGTTGATATCAATATCTACATACTCCCCAAAAATCAACTTCATATTTTCCTGTATGGCCCTTAAAAATGCAAAATGGTTGTAGATGAAATTATACTATAAATTTTTCATACGGTGTCCATTGGTATTCAAATTTTAATAGAGGGTATATGATGTCAATATCTATATGTTCACCAAAAATAAGCTTCATATTTATTAGTATGATCCCTAAAAACATAAAATGACTATAGATTAAATTCTACTATAACTTGCCCATATGGTGTCCGTTGGAATTCAAATTTTAACAACAAGTATTTGACATCAATATCCATATGCTCACCAAATTTCAGAATTATATTCATTTGTTTAATTATCCAAAAGGTGAAAATACAGTCAAGTCAAGAAGGGCTACTCAAGTCCCCCATACCTCAAACAATTTGTGTTTGTTGTACATGAAAAGTTTTGGCATTTGATGTGAATGCTTTTAAGGGATTCAATGATATGGTTATTGATTGGTTTGAACCACATTTTCTCTTACATTGGCCTCTTGAAAGAAGGATCTCCCCACTAGTAGAAAAACAACAATAAATTACTAAAAAAACTACTACAAATTGCATATAAATGACTAAGTTTGGTCACGTGACCATTAGTAGTTTATTTCTGGTCATTTATAACACGACCAAATTTATGACTAAACCAATTTTATTCATTTATTGGTTGTTTTGATTGATCAATTTGGTCATATATTTAGTCATTTATTTAGTCATTGATTGTTGTTAACTGGTCATTTATTTAGTCATGGTGGTCATTTATTTAGTCATTGTAATCGTTAATTGTCATCAATTGGTAATATATTTAGTCATTTTGATTAAGTGATTTCCGTCCATTGGTAGTATATTTAGTCATTTTAATCATTATTTTTCCATCAAATGGTCGTATATTGAGTCATATTCATTCAGTGATTTCTATCAATTGGTAGTATATTTAGTCAATTTAATTATTAATTATCATCAATTAGTAGTATATTTAGTCATTGTATTGACTTATTTTCATCAATTAGTAGTAAATTTAGTCATTTTAATTTTTAATTGTTGTCATTTGGTAGTTTATTTAATTGTTTTTGTTCATTGTTTTCTGTCAACTGGTAGTATATTGATACATTGTTTATTAATTGCATAATCATTATATCTGTTACTAGTTTAGTAGTAAATTTTCATTTATATGATATGAATAATTTATTAAATACCATAAATTGTATAATGCAAAAATAAACATATTATTAAACTTGAATTAAAACATAAAAGCAAATGAAAATATTACATAAACGAACAAGCTACAACGTGATAAAAGTTAAAAGATAATTCAACATCATGATTAAAAAAAGGTAATCCGCAATTAAAAAATATAATGCAATTTTGATGACCGGTAAGATGTTCATATATATATATATATATATATATATATATATATATATATATATATATATATATATATATATAT
>ML779841.1:251654-271296 GCA_009831015.1 Picea engelmannii | reverse complement strand
TGTGTGTGTGTGTGTGTGTGTGAAAGTCTGAGAGTTTCCAACTCTTGTAAATACACCATGATAAAGATCAATGAACAACACATTCAAACTACTGCATAAAGTAGTGGGCCAAGTTGTCTAACAACCAGTACATGATAAACATCAACTATGTCATTTTTTGCAAATATTGTAATGGCCATCGTCTGAAGGTTTCTTCTTTCTCTTTCAAACGGACAACTCCATCTATTTTGTCTTCATAAGCAAGGGGTATGTTACTTGTGACCTTTAAAATATTTACATTTGCATCTCATGTTCCTTTCAATTTGAATCCATAAATAATAGATGGTGAGTGAATCTTCCCAATGCCCACAACAACACCATCAAACAGATCCTACACCCTAACTTTATCCCCTTCTTGGAGTTTAATAGTACATTTATGCATAAACAAAAAAAATACACATTATATCGAGATATGAAAAATGTTTCAACAACAACTATATTCTAATTATATTTAGCATATTCCCCAACACACAGATAACAAAATCAATCTATAACTCTATCAGCAAGGGGAGGCAGGTGTGGGAGGTTCTCTATGGCCCTAGAGGAAGACAAGAATTGGAGTATACGTGGAACATTGGTATATCCACTAATAACCAGATAGAAGCCTATGCAGTGTAGCAAGGAATCCAGTTGGAAAAAGAGAGGGGGGCTTATGTTCTAAATATAGTAGGAGATTCTCAAATTATCATTCGACACCTCATCTACGGCTCCATTCCAAAATATCTTAGTCTAAATATTCTGATAGCTTGGATTAGACTCTCTCTTAGGCCTTTTTCTTTTAATTTTTTTCATGTTTATAGGAAAAACAACATGGAGGCAATTGCAATGGGTAATAAAGCCATAGGAAAGGCCTTGGGTCATTTGGAGGTCGATGACGTAGTGGCTCCCCCCCCCCCCCCCTCGTGACCATATGCCAATGAAAATCCAACAAGGAAGTGCTAGCCACGTGGAGGTAGTGGTCTTGTCGATGAGATCTATAGGGGACGTCATAAGGTGGCAAGAGAGACTAATGCTCGTGGGTGATCATGAACATAGAAGGAGTCAGAAATGGTAGTACAGGTCAGATCTTCCAATGATTTAGGTGTGACATCTTAGATATAGGAAGGCCGCCATGGAATCATTGCTAGAGATGGGGTCATGGATAAAGTAATCCATTGTGGGTAATTCTGGAAGGTAGCATCAACATCTAGGATCACAAGGATCAGTAGCTCATGGGAGGAAGTAGGCGCAGGAAAATTCATGTACTGGGCACTCAATTCCTTTTCTGCGTAAATTATTTCTGGACAGTTAAGGATACAATGTTCCTTGTGGGAATGGACAATATGCATGGCCACCCTGTGGTGAACTTGGACACAGTAAAAATTACCCCTATCTTATTTGAAGAGGAGAGACCTTGTCGAAGTCATGTGAAAATTTCTTCTGGTAGTATTGTCTTAGAGCCACCTTGGGTTGGGGGAATTCGTGTCCACAACAACCAAATTAATTTCAGACCCTATAGAGAGGTGGGTGGGATTGTTATTGTGGAAAAACAACAAACAAGGGTTGAAAACTATGTGAATATATGAATTGTTTTTTCCCCAAGATGGGTCCTTCATAATTGGTTGTGGTGCACAGTTGTAGAAGGTCAAAGAAAAGAGCTAGCATGGGAACTCGACATCTTAGACATAGATTTTAGAGGCATTTTCAATTCAAGCCAAGAGATTTTGTGGAAAATCTGTAGGAAGTTAACTTTGGGACGTGGAGTTTCTAAGTTGGTTGAGGGCGATGGAACTCTTATTATAATTAACCTCAACAAGGACAGGAAGTGCAACATGGAGAGTGGAATGGTGCAACAAATGGGTGGCATGTAAGCCCAAGACTTCTAGTGGAAATTGGGAGTCTTGGGTTTGGATCTGGGTTGGCCTCGAATCTGGACTTCAACCCCCCCGATTGGTGATTCCAATTCCAAGTATATCATTCACACTCATAGAGTCAGTAGAGGAATTGGGTGCTTTCACATTCTGGTTCATACCCTCTTGAATATATTAAAAGGTAGTCATAATAGTATGGAAGGTAGATCAATTGAGTATTCGCGACTAGAGGATATGGAAGGTGATGATGCACAGGATTGTCAGAGGTTATTCATCAAGGTCTTCTCCTTGAAATCAACGGTCTCATTTCACCTTAAGACTTTAGCTCAGCATAAGGTCCTTATCGATCAACTACAGGATGAGGTGGGTGCACTAAGAAGTCAAAACAAAGCCCTTCAGGTACAGTTGGACTAGCAAGATAGAAGCATGGGGAGCCTTCAGCCAAGTGGTATTATGGGAGGTGAGTCTACATCAACAAAGGCACAAGTTCCATATCTAAACATTCTAGTGGAGACCATGGGAGATCGTGATCCAAATGGCATGGACAACAATCATCAAGGAATCAACAGTGAGAGAAAGCCCAATGTATTTTTGTGAAAATATATTATTTTTCTATATGTATTACCGGTATCTATTACCAAGTATATATTGTTTAGGATAGGATTTTTGATAGATTAGGCATAGAAAAAAGAAAAACAATTGATGTAATATGGATTGAATCCCTAGAAGCTCTGGATTTTTGTTGAATTCTGACACTCCATTTTTCTACTCAATGGGTTTCGACCACACCCTTTTAATGAATAGTACTTACTTGCATGTCATTTCATAGCACTCACCTCGAGTTCAATGCCACTACCACTATGAATATCATGCACATGCTTGTCAAGTTGAGCATAATCACTATCAACATTGACATGAAGTTGTGCAACTTTGCACATAGCTCTATTGGCATGGCCTTTTTCTTTTCATTTTGATTTCGTATAATTTCTCTACATGTAGTTTGGTCATCATTTTAAACATGAAGAATGAAAAAACATTGGGACAGATTAACTTACAAATTAAAGAATGCAAAAGCTATAACTTTTTGTCCAAAAGAACTTTTTAAGCATGAAGAACGACAAAACATTAGGATAGATAACTTACAACAACTATTATATTACATCAAGTTTAGCACCACTATGATTGTGTTGCACATGCTTGTTTATTTCATCACGATCACTATCAATATTGGTAGCTCTATTGACATCAAGGCGTTTTCATTTTCATGTTGCTTTGATAAAATTTCTCTGCATGTGGTTTAACCGTGAGAAAATGTTGGTGACATGATAGACATTATACGTAGCACATGGATATTCAACACATATGTATATTGTATGAGTTGCATGCCCTAGATCTATTAATAACTTTTGTAATATGTTTGGTCAAACAATAGAGAAAAAACTCATTTTTCGAGATTTGGCAGAGGACAACCACACACTATAAGGTGTTGCAATGAATACAACTTATAGGAACTAAGGTGAGATGATACGAATCTCTATTTTTACATATTTTTAGACTAAGAGTATCTATTTTTATGCGTGTCGGTCTCATAAAGAATCCAAGGCTTCCTTAAACATACAATTGTAATACATTTACTCTCCTCTCTAATAGGTCTATACACTTTAAAACTAAATCACGGTCTTAAACATTGAAATTGCAAAATCTCTCAATGCATGAGTATGGGACCAAGGTTTGACATAACAAAGCTTCCAAATTATAAGATTCTCAATGGCTAATAATGTTTTGTAAGGAAACAATACTACATCTATACAATTCCTTGTAGCGCTTACCTGATCCATATATGACCCAGGGTTAGAACTGTAGTCTAGTCCCAAAAGGCGCTAAGATTTAACTAAGCCCCACAGATCTTATGTATCAATCATAGAACTCAAGATTATGCCCGAGGTCTTAACCTTTGTTTAGCATCAAGCCCGAGTGTTATTGTTATGCTTGGGTTCTGCAGCGTTGATTCTCAATATCGATCAACGATTAATATGGATCGTTGATCCTATCATGATCAACGACCACGATTAGAAGTTGCTTTGGATATGATTTTCCCATGAAAAAACCGCAATTTGACGATGGATATGGATTGTCTTTTGATCTGATAGTTCCTGAGTCTTCCTGCAATATTCAAATTAAACCACAATTCCTGCAATAACATTCGAAAGATTCCAACGATAGAGGAATCTCATTTCATTGAGAGAGAGGAATGTTTGATCAACCTTATCGACATTATTTTTAGAGGAATAATGAGACATGCATCCACATAATAGAATTCTAAACATGCACAATAAACCTAATCTTAAGTTCACACCAGAGAAACTATGTTTATTTAGAATGTCTCAAAACTCTCTCTCATTTACATATTCTTCTTCAAAATCCTCATACACACTCTCTAACCTTTCGTTGTTACAAAATTACAAGCATATATCCTCACAGGGATTCTTGAATATCTCAAACAACACAAGAATTTGAGCTTATCTCAACAAACCCTAAAAATACTCAATATGTTTTATAAAACAACAACAACTAGACACTTATTACAACAACTAAGTTCTTGATATCTTCTAGAGATATCATGACCAATTATTACTATAAGAATTTAAAATTAGGGGAACCAACCCATTTTAGTAAATGTTATTGACCCCTTAGGTCAATTATGAATGTTGAAGTAAGATGCTCATGCATCATAAACTATGTTCTCTCTTGGTATCTTTAAATAATGTTCCCAATCTTTATTCATTGGGTAATTCATTCCATGTTGATAATTTATATAGTACTCCCTTATTATAGTAATAGACATGTTTTCAAGTTTATCTGCTACTTTTAACTAGTAAGGAAGAATCCTTAATATTGTTGTGGTGAGAATTAAGCTAAGGTATGTTCACCCATGTGACAAAATGATCAGAAAATGTAGCTTTATTCGCAAGCAAGCTTGGATTAGGAATCAAGCAAGCATTTGCATGCTTCATAAAGGATTTCTTATGATCACCAATTTTAGTGATATGAATAGCACATCATTAGGGGACTTATTGACACTTTGAAAAGTCAAATGGCAATGAAACTTAGGCCTAGTTCCATATAGTTTCTTGAAGATTACCTTATATATCCATATCAATTTTTGACATTGTTTTCAGAAAAATACAATAAACATGCACACTTGAACCTAAAACCTTTTTCTTGGAGACCAATATTGCAGATTTAGGATTGTATACCCATCTGTAAATATGTATTTATCTTGAGTGCTCTTGTGAAGCATCAAGAGGTGAAAATTTTAGGTTATAATAATTGATCCAGATGGATATCGGTGGTCACCCACCTATTCCAACTGGCTCACATGTAGTTTTCATCATTGGCAGTTATTTCCTAGATTTTTGAGTCTTAAACTTCTAGGTCTGTTTTGAGGCCCTAAACAACGTTTTTGGAGCTCGCCACAGTCAAATAGTAAATAAAGTTAGATTTTGACGACATAATGTGTAGTTCTCGGATAGACCTTTTCAATAGGCTATCGTGTGCCTAAAACATAGATCATATGCAAAAATTACGACCACAGGAAGTTGTTGTATCAACTTACCCCATCAGGGCCCACATGACTTTTGGCACTTCATCTCCACATTGGGGCCACAAACCTTTTTAATTTTCATCTTTCAAGGGATAGGTTTTTGGATGTTCGTGTTTTTTCCATTTATGTTAAAAATGCCTTTCGAGCCTCATTGTATTGAGTACTCGTCTTCTTGTGAATGAGTGTAGCCGTCACATCTCTTCTCATAGATAAGTTTCCACCATTCTAGTGAGTCTTTCACTCTGTAATTGTATAGTTATGTACATTTCAATATAAATTGTGTATTACTGTATATATGTTCCTCTTGTTATATATATATATATATATATATATATATATATATATATATATATATATATATATATATATATATATATATATATATATATATATATATATATATATATATATATATATATGTTCCTCTTGTTATATATATCTAATATATCTCTATTACATTATTGGATCTCTTGCAATATCTCGGTATATTTCTTTATTATATCTCTACTCTCATTTCGTGCTCAAAATAATTTGTCCCGAAAATCAATCCAAAATACAGGAAAAGAAGGGTAAGGGAAAGACAAATAATGACACTCGAAAGTGGTGCAATTTCCACAAAATCCCCTGGCAACATCGATGAATGTCTCTCAAAATAGTCATTGGTGGTCAAGATCAAAGAAATATATATGACCCGGATTCAGAATCTGATTCAGAAAATAATGGAAGGAGACAGATCATCGACGCAAACTCCACTTCCATTATCACAACCACAAAAATACAACCTGAAGCACCAGCAGATCCTGAAGAGGGGGAGTGGATATTCCATTTACATATGTGGGTGCAGGGGATCCTGTTGCATTTCATTGTTGATAGTGGAAGCCAAAAGAACATCATCTCAATAGAGGTCATCAAACAGTTGGAATTTCCAACAACACCACACTCGTAGCCATACAACATTAGGTGACTTTGCTAGGGACGAGATATCCATGTTAGACAACATTATCGCTTATCCTATGGCATAAATCCCTTCAAGGATGAGGTATTGTGTGATGTTGATCCCCTGGATGTTTGTGATGTTCTTTTGGGCCAACCATATATGTGTAAGCACCATGTTTTTTAAGAGTCTTGACCCTACACTGTCGTTGTCACTCTAGGGCTCATCTCTACATGATACCATAGGTATTTCCAACTACTGTTTCATCACAACAGTTCAACAAAGTTGTCTCTCATACAATGAAATTTAGCTTCTTTGTGATTCAGGCAAGAAGTGAACATAAGGACACTATAACCACTACAACCTCGGTTCAAGCCCCCTATAATGAGAAGAAGCAGGTTGAAAAAATTGAAGCAAAACACAAAGATTCCTTCTTCACACAGTTATCTCATGCAGTTAGACTAGTTAAAAAGGTCCAACCCCTCCAACATCAGGTTCGCAACAACCTTCTACAATCCAAGCAGCGCAATGTCTCCAACAAGGCAAGCAACCCACCAAGGTTCGGATTCAACAAACGCTTTCACGTCTCCCATGGGAACTCAACGCAAGGGATACCATTGATTCCTAAGGAGGGGGGATTGATCTAGATGGATATTGGTTTCCACCCACCTATTCAAGCTAGTACACATGCATTTTTCATCATTGCCAGTTATTTCCTAGATTTTCGAGTCCTAAACTTCTGGGGCCATTTTGAGGCCCTAAACAACATTTTTGGAGCTCGCCATAGTCAAATTGTGGACAGAGATAAATTTTGATGGAATAATGTGTAGTCATTTGATAGACCTTTCCAACAAGTTATTGTGTGCCTAAAACTAACATCGTATGAAAAAGTTACGACCTTGGGAAGTTATTGTACCAACTTACCCCATCGAAGCCCACATGACTTTTGGCGCTTCATCTCCACATTGGGGCCACAAACCTTTTGGATTTTCATCTTTTGGGAGATAGGTTTTTGGATGTTTAGGGTTTTTCCATTTATGTTAAAAAGGCCTTTTGAGCCTCATTGTACTCATTTTCTTGCGAATGAGAGTAGCCGTCACATCTCTTCTCAAAGATAAGTTGCCACCATTCTAGCGTGTCTTTCACTCTGTAATTGTATAGTTCTATACATTTCACTCATTAATAGAAATTGTGTATTACTGTATATCTATGCCTCTTGTTATACATATCTAATATATCTTTGTTACATTATTGGATCTCTTGTAATATCTCGGCATATTTCTTTATAATATCTTCGTTCTCATTTCGTGCTCAAAATAATCTGGATCAATAACCTTGCAATTCACCACTATAGTCAACATAGGTTCCACCTAAACTAATCTATGTTTTTTGTGGGTTTAGAATTAATATGGTTTTGAAGAATAATCAACCCCATGAAAATATGTGGATGGATTGCTGCTATGTTCCTAGTTGTTAGAATATCCTTAAGGGTAGGTTTGTGAGTTGCAACAATATGACCTATATACAATATGTATAGAAAACATTAAGCTGTAAAATCAAAAAATGATCCATACATACTACTATAATAGTTGGATTTAAACATCCATAATATCCTTAGAAATACTCATTTAGTACAGAAAGGAAAAAAATCTCAACAAGGGGATGCATAAGCCCTACCACATGCAGTGCATAACACACAATTTATACTACATGATGTCGAGAAAGAGAAAAAGAATAAAATCCTCTACCACCACAAAGAACCCCTAATTTTTTATTAGCAGGGCACCTATCAGATGAAAAATATGATTTATACATGTAATCCTCACATTTACCTCAGCACATTGAAAGTGGAAAAAATGGAGAATAAGAAAAGGAGAGAGCCATTCTATGGAGATACAATGAATTCAATTGCGTACATCCATTGGTTCAAGCCGACTGCAGAGGTCACCTTGTAAGCTTTGATCAAAGGACTGAAAATATGATTTGAAGGAGAAATCCCAATGTATGTGTTTCATTTCTTCCATTGTTCATTTTTTCCAGCAATTGTGTGATTGATGCAATGTCAAGAAAAGTATTTTTTTTGTTGTTAAATAAATATTTTTTGAGTTAAATAGAAAAATTCACAGCTTGGTTACACCATTTGAATCCACGAGGGTTATCTCAAGACAGACGTGAGATCTCTTCCCTGAGTAAGGGATGTCACACATTCGACTCTTGATCACTCCAACAATAAAGAAACTGGGTTGGATTTTCCTATGCTCATCCTTTCAATCTACATATTAAGAGGCATTTGTATACGCAATTTCCAAACAAGAAGAAATGAGATCAATAGAGCCTCTTACCTCATTTGAATTTGTAGAATTATGTTCATTCCATGTTGTTATCACCCTATAAGTTATAGGATCAACTAGTGACTGGGATATTATCTGTCTCTAGTGTTTTTTGTTGACAAATGATTTTTCATTCTCCAAATAATTTGAAAAAGAAAAGAAAAGAAAAAAGGAAAAAGAAAGAAAAGAGAAAAGAAGAAAGAAAAGAGAAAAGAAAAAAGAAAAGAAAAGAAAAGAAAAAGAGGGCATAAAAGAATTTCAATAAAAGCCCCATGCAATAATAGTAACTTAGTCCATACCTTTCAAGCATGGCCAAGTTCTTTTTAAATTGATGTTGATAGGGTAGTGAATGAGTTTGGATAAACAGTTTAATCTTAGCCAAAGTGTCTATGTTAGATTAGTGAATAAATCTGGCCAGACTGTCTAATCTTGGTCAGATAGCCCCAGGGTAGAATAAACTCTTAACCCAACAGTCTAATCTGGGTTAACTGTCATAGGAAACTGGGTTAGAATATAGGTTAGTTGCATTGTTGTTTCATTTCAATAAGAACCAGTTTGATGATTAATGTTGCACCATGTTTCATATGCTTAAAAGATCGTTTGGTCAAGCCCCATGGTGGTGTCTACTTAAAAAACCTTGGAAAAACCCATAAAATGCATTTATCCTAAGTTTTTCCACGGCGCATGTGTTTTCCGCTCCCCACTTATGCTCCTTGCACATATAAATGGTCCAAATTGTGGGGCCCAGATCTACGGTGGACAGATATTTCTGAACCCCCCCGACCGTTCTACCTTTAACGAAGGGGGGGGGTCCAAAATTGCTGATAAGACCCGCGCGCATCTGGACGGCCCAGGATCGAGCGCGCAGATCTACGGTCAACATTGGATTCTGGACCGCCCCCATCCGTTCTGCCTTTAATGGAGGGGGGGATATGGAATGAGTGATAAAAAGCGTGCAAAGATTTGCGGCCAGGAAACAAGCGCTCAGATCAATGGTTCAAAATGTTTTTCGGACCCCCTTGATTGATCTACTTTTAACTGAGGGGGGCAGTCCGGAATGGTATCTTTCCTCTGGAGGGCCCTCTTTATATGTGGCAACGATCTAATGGCTTCGAGTCCCATCATCTCCTACTATCTGACCTACCATTGTCATCTCTGGACGTCACCATCCACCTTTCTCGAAATAGTCACATCCTATAACTGTTGTCAGTTCTTTCCCAACCTTCGTTCGTGGCAAGCCCCCTCACTATGACCTTTACCTCCAATCGATAGTTGCCATGTCACTTGTTCGTATTCCCTCAGTCACCGTCACCTGCCATCTCACATCCCAAATGATCTGTTGGCCATTTATTACTGGACAACCTATCTGTTATCCAGCTAACCTGTCTCCCACGCCCAACGGACACCTGTTTACTCAAAACTACCCCTCATTCTCCCTTTTCTCACCATTTATCACTCATTGCACCAAAGAGTTTCTACGTCGTTTACTCCTCCGTTATAGTCAGTTGCCCTCATCCACAGTCAGTCACCCCCACTAACATTGTTTGTCTTGCAGGTACTATTGCAGAAATGGCACCAAAGTCCAAGAAAGCATAAGGAGAGGAGAATCTGTTTCTCCCGCCTCCTGTCGACCTTGACAGGATCCCACTAGTCGACAAAGACTGATTAATCGCAGATACAAAGTAAGATTTTGATTTCGCAGATCTTCAGTCGTGGATGAAGGAGGTCTTCCTCAACTAGAGCGATGAAATCGAACTCAGTGACAGAAGTCCCATCCGCAACTCCATTGACATCCCAGGAGAAGATAGCCGACCTGGCTAAGTCCATGAAAAAATGAACCTGCAGGAAACAGAGATCAGCAGGCTTAAAAAGGAGATTGAGAACCTTCAGGAACTCAAATCTTCCTTTCAGACCAGCCTCTACAAGGAAAAGCAGGTGACAGAGAAGCTCAAATAGGAGCTATAGCAACTCCGGAAGCAAACAGTGGCAGGAAAGACTTTAGCCGAAGTTAAAGAGAGTGTATGGACAGACATCACCAAGTCCATGAACGAGATATGGCCCATGATCCAGATCATGTTTGAGAAGAATGAATTGTTACAGAGAAGCAAACAGGCCATTGAGAAGATCAGAGTAGAATTGGGAGACATGCCAACACAGGCGAACGAGATCATCAAGTTCCTCAATTCTAAGACCAGGGAAGAACTGGAAGAGCTGAAAATTGAAGATAGAACAGAGACCATCCTTGAGGTCAAAAGAGTTTTGACCAAGAGAGGATTAATGCTTCAGCTGGAAGAAAAGGTTCAGGCCATGGACCTAGGGGTACAAAGATTCTTCAGTAAGATAGAGGCTCTATAGAAGAAATGTCTACTTGGTCTGAAGGTAATCAATGATAAATTGATGACACTCCTAGACTACAAGAAGAGATTGGCCGATGTGGCTAAGGACAGTTCAAAGTTTGCAGGCATTCAAGGGAGCATCACTGGAAAGGTGTTTTTAAACGCTCTTCAATGGGACATCAGTATCCAACATGAGATTCGATACATTTTCCTCACCAAGCCTACCTTCGCCAAGTACACAGAAATGGACGAAGTGTATCGAAGACTTCTCAAAGTCAACGTGCCCAGTCATCTCCGATGGGAGGAGCTCTGTGATCTGATCGAGTAGTAGATGAGTTGTCCAAGTCCAGTCATTTGTCCAATCAGATGAGGTCGTGCAGAGGCTTCATCAACGGCCCACCCAGAAATCAGTGTGCAGTTACACCACATCATCAAGCAGTTCCTAGATTTAGGAAATTTGTTAAGTTAGTTAGGCTAAAAATAGATCTAGCACGTCTTGATCATTAATGACAGGATCATTTGTAATTTGAGTTATAAATACTTCATCTTTCGAAGTATTGAGGGTTGTTGATCTTCACACCCTGACGCTATCAGACTGTAATATTTTTGAAAAAATCTTCCATTAATAAAAAGGAGGCACTTTTACAGGATTCTTGCATGTTTTCATTGGTGATGTTTTTCTCTCTAAGTTGAATGTCATTCTCTCTTTGTTACCATGTTATTTTCTAAATCTAATCTTTAAGAGTAACGAATGTTGCAGGATTTATCTCGTATACCCTGTTTCTGACTCGAAAAATTTAAGTGTTTTATCTTCTGGTGTTTTCAATAAAGAAATTCTTAACTGCTTCTTTGTTGAAATTATCCTTCTCATCTATTCTGCTATTCATCATTTACGCTATTAAAGAATCCAGTGATTATAGTATCTCTCCCTGTGAAAGTTTTCCTTTGTGTTTCTGGTTCGGATTTCATATTTTATTAAAACACAGACCCCATAGCTCAATGGATGTGTAGACTATCTCAACCAATTCGAAAACACTTTGACAACAAAACCGACCTATTTCTTTACCTAGCCTAATATTTAAAATTGGAAACATAGCTAAATCATATAGAGAGATCCCTCTCTGAAGTTGGAAGGGCTAGATCCCAGCGTCAAAAGTGGTTGGATAAAGTTACCTTTTGTAGATTTCTTCTGTTGTCAACCTCTAGGAAATTTACAGAGTGCTAACATAAGTGGCGACTCCACTGGGGAACAGAACATATAAAATTTATAACTGCACGTTTTCTTTCCCTAAAAGAAAGTTTGTTCCTGGAATATTGCAAATTTGAGGAAAAAGTGATGTTTAGAGGTTGATTAAAATTTGTACATATTATTTTCGGACTCATAAAACTAAAAAGTATATATATATAAAATCAAAAATAAATCTGGCTCCCAAGAAAGTTAATACTCGATCCCATCCAGACCCAGAACCTGCGATAGTGACAGATAACCCAGAACAGTTACTCAGGAAAAAGACCGTAGTTGAAGGCTCGGTGAGTCATACTCCCTTGCATAAGTCCCTTTCCTTTTCAGGGGAACCTGTTACCTTTCAAAACCCTGACCTTGACACCTTTTCACAACAAAGCCTGGTTATAACACGGTCCGATAGTTTTTTGACTGGAATCATTTTCGACCCAACCGTTTTACAACCCTGAACCCCTGAAGTTCTGTCTCCCACTGCGAAACCGCAAATCACTCCCTTAGTGTTATCCAGTCCCTCCTCGTCCTCGTCTTCAGTCACTACCTCACCAATCATCCAGTCTGTTATCCTACCTCCTCCACACATCATGGCAGCTCGATATGCTCCCTTGGTGTTGGCTACGCCTCTTCATGCCATGCCCCAAGATTATCAAACGAGACTTCCACAGTTCGATGCAACCGGACCTTTGACCGCACAACAGCATGTAGATAAAATGAATGATTATTATGATCTGCATGAAGTAGATGAGGTTGACATTCAAATGAGATTGTTTGCCCAAAGTTTGACAGGTGACGTTAAAAAATGGTACAAAGGGTTGCGTGCCACCTCAGTCCTTGACCTTACCGCATTCCAAAGGAGTTTTCTAGACAGATGGGAGGTAAAGAAAAACCCTCTTCAAATTTTGTCAGAATACGAAAATATCATAAGAAATCAAGGTGAGACAGTGCAAGATTACTGCACTCATTTCAATAACCTGTACAACGCAATCCCAGCTGAAATCAAACCTCCAAAGGGTTTGGCATTGATAAAATTCCCTGATAGTTTTGATGCTGACATGTCATACCAACTAAGGGAAAGAAATTCTACCACCCTGGAAGACATGCAGAAAAGTGCAATAAGCGTGGAGGCCAATTTGTTGGCAAAAAGGGCACGACAGAGGTCAGAGAGGAGAGTCACAATTAAAGAAGAACCTTCTACGTCAACCTTTGATTCCAAATTGGATTCCTTGGCCAGGGCAATGGAAAGAATGATGGAAAGACTGACTGTGTCAGAAAGAAATACTCCAAGAGAAAACCCACCAGCTCCTCAGGTTCGGAACCCTAACTTTAGGAGAAACCCTCCTCAAATCAGACAGAGAGATCGTAGGGATCAAAGAGAGCAGAGGGGTCCATATAAGCAGATCAGACCTCCCCTACAAGAAAATTATGTTGATGAAGGGGAGGAAGTGATCGAGGAATTGGAGGATACTCACATAAATCTCATGGGCATTCACGATAACGAAGCTATTTTCCTTACCTAAGAAGAGCAAGAACTTTTTCTTCTCAATCAAACAAAAGTAAGTGAAGAAGCTGAAGATGCAGAACAACAGGCATTCAAAAATGCCATTTTGGAAGTACACCGGCAGTATAATCTGCGGAGTAAAAAGACAGAAGGGAGTTCCCCAAAAAAGATGATTGAAACAAAGAAGGTAGCCAAAACCAAGAAGGCCTCTGAGCCATCTGCCGAGAAGATTCCTGAGAAGAATACTTTCAAAGTTCTTGTGAATAAAAACCTTACTATTCTGAAAAGATCATCATAGCCCGAGGTTTCACTTATTAATCCACCAAGTACTTCTGGTGAGAAGAGTTTGGTGGACAAACCAGAATTGATGAGCCAAGGAAGAGCTCCTACACCTTTCAACCTTGAGGGGGAATTGGCCAAAGTAAAAATTCCCATCCCACTTTTTGAGTTGATGAACACAAAGACGTTTATCGCTCATTGGTGATTAAAGCACTGACCATTGAACCTGACATAGGCACGAAGGCCTTAACCATTGGATCAGCAAATCATTCAGATACCATAAACCTTATAGATGATCAACCTGAACTTCTGTTCGGACCTGAAGTAGATGGCCGAGACGATAATGGTGATGTCGCTCCTTTTTACATCAGTCTAAACATACATGACCTGATCTTGCATAACGCTATGCTGGATTCGGGTGCTTCCCACAATCTGATGCCTAAAGCAGTGATGGAGAAGTTGGGACTGGAGGTCACCAGACCTTACAAGGATTTGCAATCATTTGACTCCAGTAAAGTTAGATGTATTGGTTTGATCAAGGACCTATGTATCACCCTGGTTCATATTCCTACAAAGAGCATGGTAATGGATGTGGTAGTTGCAGACATCCCTCCGAAGTATGGAATGTTGCTATCCCGGTCTTGGGGGGCTAAGTTGAGAGGTACCCTGCAGCTAGATATGTCTTATGGCACTATCCCAGTTTTTGGGCAATAAAGAAGGATATACAGAGAAACATTGATGAAGTACATGGTCAGTAGCCAAGAAAAACCGCACAACTATCCTCTTTACTCCGCGCATTCTGACCTGGATTCTTTTATCTTGTACAATGATGGTGACACGGGAGAGCAAAACACTCAGCTGGGAGAAGACACATTTGGTCCGGACGAAGGCCAAGAAATCATTGAGGTAGCAAGAATGAAAAACGTGATAACTGAAGAATTACCAGTAGATTTCTGGAGCATGGATTTTGATGGAGCAGTGAGCAAAGAAGGAGCTGGAGCAGGAGTTTGGCTGCATAATCACATAAACAGGTATTCAGAAAACCATTCTTACAAATTAAATTTCCAATGCACTAACAATATTGTCGAGTATGAAGCCTTGATGCTCGATCTGAAGCTTTTGAAAAGAGTTGGTGCTAAACAGATTATGGTAAGAGGTGACTCTGAGTTGATAATCAAGCAAATCAAAGGTGAGTACGCTGCAAAACACCCACGTCTTAGAGCTTATAGGAATGTTGTTCTTGATGCCCTTAGATGTTTCACTGAAGTTGACTTGCAGGTAATGTCGAGGTGACAAAACATTCTTGCGGACGGATTGGCTACGTCAGTAGCCACATGTAAGATTCCTTTCCGCTCGACTCGCCCATACACTGTGGAGGTGAAATGCAGACCAACCGTTCCCGACAATATCAGGTACTGGCAAGTGTTTGGTAATGATGATCAAATCGAAGACTTTCTGCAGTGTACGACGATTTTGAATGTACAAATATAGATTTAGAGAATGAAGATGAAAATGTAAATAGATCAGATTTTGAAATTGATAGTGTAAATGGCGTAGATTCAGGAGAATTAGGCGATGATGAGATGGAGGCCGATGTTTTACATTTGAAAAACAATGTTTTGCCTAGGGGTCTAGTTCCTTTAGAGGACTTGTTTGATTTTAACGACGTAGCCAAAAAATTGAAAATTGAAGCCAATGGACAAGAGGTAGAAGATTGTAATATAGGGACCGAAGAGAAACCCAGGATAGTCAAACTGTCTAAATCATTACCCCCTGAGCAAAAACTCAAATACATTGAGTTGTTCAAAGAATATTCGGATGTCTTTGCATGGGGTTATGAGGATTTGAAAGCTTATGATACCAGCATCATACAACACGGGATTCCAATAAAAGAAGACCAAAAATTGTTCAGACAGAAACTTAGGAGGATAAATCCCAAGTTGCTCCCTCTGATAGAAAAGGAAATAAAAAAAATGTACAATGCCAAAATCATAGTCCCGTTGTGTTTTTCCAAATGGGTCTCTAATTTGGTCCCTACACGTAAGAAATATAGGGAAATCAAACTTTGCATATATTTCCAAAATCTGAATAAGGTCTCCCTGAAGGATAATTACCCCTTGCCAAAAATGGACCACATCCTTCAAAGGGTAGTCGGATCCAGTCGAATATCTTTGTTGGACGGTTTCTCAGGTTACAATCAGGTCCTCGTCCACCCAGATGACCAAGACAAAACCGCTTTCACCACACCATGGGGCACTTTCATGTATGTGAAAATGCCTTTTGGTTTGATGAACGCAGGAGCCACATTCCAGAGAGCGATGGATATCGCCTTTGTGGAAGAATCAGGTAAGTTTATTGTCGTCTATTTAGATGATGTAACTGTGTTTTCCCGGTCTGATGACGAACACCTACGACACCTCAGACGAGTCTTCGAGAAATGTAGAAGGTTTGGGATTTCTTTAAATCCTAAGAAAAGCCTTTTCGAGCTAGAGGAAGGCAAACTGCTAGGACACATCATCTCCAAGGACGGAATCAAAATAGACCCCAGCAGAATCAAGGCCATACAAAAATTAGAACACCCAAGAAACCTTAAAGAATTACAGTCTTTTATCGGGAGAATAAACTTTCTACGAAGATTCATTCCCAATCTGGCCGAGCTCCTTAGAAACATTACAAATATGCTAAAAAAATATGTGAAAATAAAATGGGACTCTGAGTCCAGACAGTCTTTCGAACAAGTCAAACAAGCACTCACAGAGGCCCCTGTCTTAATCAGTCCTGATTTTACCAAGGGTTTCTATCTTTTTTCTTTCGCTTCCGAACATACTATAGCAGCAGTATTACTACAAAAGAACAGTGAAGGGTATGAACAGCCCATAGCTTTCTTTAGTAAAGCATTAAGAGAGGCTGCTCTGAATTACAAGATAATGGAGAAACAAGCTTTTCCCTTGGTGAAAGCTATAAAATATTTTAGGGTCTACATTCTCCATTCTCATACCATTGCATATGTTTCGAATGTGGTAGTAAAAGACATTTTGACCCAGGACAACCCGGATGGAAGAAGGGGAAAATGGATTGTTGCCATTTTAGAATATGATATAGAGATTAAGCCTACAAAACTAATCAAGGGTCAAGGCCTAGCAAAATTAATGGCTGAATCAAATTTCCATGCTCTTGACATTAATTTTTTAACTGCAGCAGATGAACAGAGCGAGATGGCGACTCCAAGTGTGAGAGAGGTATTTCTCAACTCTCCATGGTACGCAGACCTTATATTTGTTTTGCAAAATTTACAAGCTCCCCCTGGTTTGACTAAGACTAAAGCTATATTTTTAAAGTTGAAAGCCTTAAAATTATGTATTCTAGAAGGCAATTTGTATTGGAAAGATCCTGGAGGCATTCTGTTAAATTGTTTATTGAAAGATGAAGCTAACAACGTGTTATAAGAATTTCATGCAGGAGAATGTGGTGGTCGTCTGAACTGGAAGGTCACAACCAACAAAATACTCAGAGTTGGATTCTATTGGCCCACCCTATTCATCGGTGTACATCATAAAGTGACTGCATGTCATCAATGTCAGTTGTTTAAAGGCAAAATTAAACTCCTTCCTCTCCCCCTGAAACCGATCTCAGTTGAAGCCCCTTTCCAGCAATGGGGACTGGACTTCATTGGAGAAATACACCCCCCTTCTTCAGGCCAGCATAGGTGGATTCTCACTGCCACCGATTATTTTACCAAATGGATCGAAGCAGTACCAAGCAGGAAAGCCACTGACTCTGTTATTATCAAATTCCTTGAAAACAATATCTTGTCTCGCTTTAGATGTCCTAGAAAGATTATAACTGATAATGCAGTTTCTTTTCGGTCGAAGAAGCTCATAGATTTTTGCAACCAGTATCACATTGGTTTGGGGCATTCCACAGCTTACTACCCTTAGGGGAATGTGCTGGCGGAATCTTCAAACAAAACCTTGGTAAATATCATCAAGAAAACGTTGCAGGAAAACAAGAAATCGTGGCATAACAAGTTGTTGTTCGCATTATGGGACGATAGGCTAACCACCAAAAGGTCAATCGATATGTCACCATACCAGCTGGTCTATGTCACAGAGGCAGTTTTCCACACTTCCTTAGGAGTCCCTGTCATGAAGTTGCTTCAAGATGTACAAGCCGAGCCAAATGACTCACAGAGAAGGATCAACTAGATGATCCATTTACAGCAGTCTAGGGAAGAAGTTTTCAATAAGACTCAGGTAATCCAAGAAAGCATCAAGAATATTTTTGACAAAAGAACCAAGGAAGATGATTTTGAGCTAGGAGATTTGGTGTTGAGATGGGATGCCAGAAATGAAAACAAGGGAAAGCATGGAAATTTTGACAATCTGTGGAGGGGACCATACATGATCCAAGCATTCAAGGGGAACAACGTTTTCTTGTTGAACAACGCTGATGGGACAGATCTACCAGGAGGACCTGTAAATGGCAGAATGTTGAAACATTATGTGCCACCTCAGTAGAGACTCAAGTTTTCACTCTCCATTGTACATACCATTTTTATTATTATTTTCCACCTGCATTTTTCTGAGTGAAGAACATTAGTCAGTTGGTTGAAGCCCGAGGAGAAGGCCCTAAGCTGCTGACCACTGTTCTTTCAATGTTTTGAGAATAAAGCCAATCAATCAACGAATGCTACTAGGCAGAAGTTTTCAGAATGGCAGGAACCAGGATTCTTGGCACTTCACAGGGAAAGTACCATCCCCAGGTGGAGTCGCTATTATCACCCTATAAGTTATAGGATCAACTGGTGACTGGGATATTATCTGTCTCTAGTGTTTTTTGTTGACAAATGATTTTTCATTCTGCAAATAATTTGAAAAAGAAAAGAAAAGAAAAAAGAAAAAAGAAAGAAAAGAGAAAAGAAGAAAGAAAAGAGAAAAGAAAAAAGAAAAGAAAAGAAAAAGAAGAAAAGAAAGAAAAGAAAAGAAAAAGAGGGCATAAAAAAATTTCAATAAAAGCCCCATGCAATAATAGTAACTTGGTCCATACCTTTCAGGCATGGCCAAGTTCTTTTTAAATTGATGTTGATAGGGTAGTGAATGAGTTTGGATAAACAGTTTAATCTTAGCCAAAGTGTCTAGGTTAGATTAGTGAATAAATCTGGCCAGACTGTCTAATCTTGGTCAAATAGCCCCAGGGTAGAATAAACTCTTAACCCAACAGTCTAATATGGGTTAACTGTCATAGGAAACTAGGTTCGAATATAGGCTAGTTGCATTGTTGCTTCATTTCAATAAGAACTAGTTTGATGATTAATGTTGCACCATGTTTCAGATGCTTAAAAGATCGTTTGGTCAAGCCCCATGGTGGTGTCTACTTAAAAAACCTTGGAAAAACCCATAAAATGCATTTATCCTAAGTTTTTCCTCGGCGCATGTGTTTTCCGCTCCCCACTTATGCTCCTTGCACATATAAATGGTCCAGATCGTGGCGCCCAAATCTACGGTGGACAGATCTTTCCAGACCCCCCCCCCC
>ML779841.1:226623-244067 GCA_009831015.1 Picea engelmannii | reverse complement strand
TTAGGGCCTTGAATTAGGTTGGAGAGGAAACTCTTCAAGGCCATTAAAATCAAACATTGGAGTCTGAGTTAGGGAGTGTCAAAGTCCAGTATCATGAAAGTTATCCGGGACCCCCCTCTAACACAGGGGATAAACACGAGGTCGCATGCGGAAAGGTAGCAGAGATAACCCCTCCAAAGTTGGACCAATCGTAGTGGAGAACACATATAGAGGGCTTGTCTTGGGATTCCGTCGATTGCATTTGCCACGAAGCTTTGTGAGTCTCGAATCCATTCAAGGTCCTTAGTTGTCTTCCGAACCACTTGCTTTTGGTACCCTTGATAGGTTTCAGGCTCAATACCCTGCTCATTGTGGTCTACCCGACTTTCGACTGTACCCGCTTGGTGATTGTTCGCGCGTTGGAAACCTAGTTGCCTATCTTTTTAAAGACATACACAGGTGACTGCTGGGGTATACCATGGTACCTAGAACAGATATCGGGCCATGCTTTGCAGAGTATACCCGGAGGGTGCTTCCATGTTCGAGTTTCACTTGCACTGGTAAGTTTCTCTAGTGTTGGTTGTTGTAACTGTTCTTCCAATTAGTTTAGTGTTTGCTTGTTTTATCTTGTAGGGACTTTTTTAGTGTGTGTTGTTTTTTGAACGAATAGAAATCCCTAGGGTGTCTTTGATATTCTCACACAGTGGAGGATCACAAGCTCCGTCAGTCACGAAGGCTTTTGGGCCTATCACCAGTTACACTGGAGCCACCTCCGCCACCACTAAGGCAAAAGCTAGACCAACAAGGGTCTTTTGAAGTGACTGGGTCACAAGAAATTGTGCCCGAAAAACATCTGGAGGAAACGACCGTTTTAGACTTGGGAGCGAAATCTCTTGGTCCACCTGAAACTCCAACCATTGATCTTTCGGCACCCATCATCGTATCGATTCACCCTTACGAGTGCCAGACATTGTCGCACGCAGCAATGGAAACAAATGTTGTCACTCCTTCTGGGAATTCTTCAATTCCCACTACGGTTGTCACCACAGGAGAGTTTCCACCTCCTAACCCACCATCATCGATCCAAGCCACCATTGTCTCGACTGCCTCTACCTCGCATAGCGGTTCGATCCTATCTATTGCAGCAGCCACAACCCCTTTCACGCCAAGTGCGAGAGGCCCTCCATTCTCATACGGGATGCCTAGCTCAGGTACAAGCACTGTACTTTCCTACTCCATTTCATAGACTTTAGGTCTGGGGGCAGAGAGCTCTAAGGCTCCTTTGCAAGGCTACATGGGGGGCACTTCATCTCCTTTTAATTATTTCCCTTACGGGGGAGGCACGCATCAGCAATCCGCCAGGCCACCTGCACACTGTAGTTTATTTAGAGCGGGGAATCAAGGACCACCTTCGCATAATATGTCAGTAGGTTCGACACCATTTTCTTTATTCGGTGCGTTTGGTAACAACGTTTTCTCGTCAGTTGCTTTCCCAACTGGGGGCAATCCCAATTTCGGACAACCTATTCCTATGCAGGGTATTATTCTTGCACAGGGGGCAAACCCAGGAACTTCTTTCGCATCAGGGCCTTGGAATCCATTCCCTCATCAGGAATTTCGATCTGGGGCAATTCTTTTCACAACCAATGGAACCCCAGACAAGGTACTATGCCTATCCCCACGAGATCGACATAGGGAAACCCTTCCCAAAGTCCTTTGAATGTAATGCACGCCCAACCATCTATGTCCTATTTTGGGAATCAGTCGATGATGTCTCCTCACACATAGAATCCGTACGCTGGTCATGGCCATGGTTTTTACCAGATCCCAAGCCAACAGCCAAACTTTTCCTGGCAACCTAGTGCCAATCAAACTCCAGGTCCCTTTTTCCCAGGTTATCACCAACAACCCAAACTACCTTTCCTGGCAACCTTGCATTTGCTAGACTTGACAAGGTTGTTGAATGACCCTATCTGTCACAATCCGCATTGGTCCCCTATGTCGACGAAGTTGCCTTCAGACATACCAAAGTTCAAAGACAAGCCTAACAAAGATATAGGAGATCATGTAACTACCTTCCATATTTGGTGCTCATCTAACTTGTTGAAAGACGATTTCGTACAGTTGCAATTGTTTCAACGTACTCTCATTGGGAGTGTCGGGAAATGGTACATTGAGCTCGACCACTCAATATACTCTTCCTTCGGCGAATTGGCAATGGCTTTCCTAAACCATTTCCAATTACCTCTGAGATACGACGCTGGCACAGAATTGCTGGCCAATTTCGCGCAGACAAAAGTGGACCATATCTCTGATCACAACCGAGAATGGAGACGTTGGAAGAGTTTAATTAAGGTGCCAGTCCCACTAGCATTCATGCTTGAGTGGTTCCTTAAGTCTTTGGTCCCACAGTTATCCAAAGACATCGTGATGTTGGGAGTTTTTTCTGAAGAAGATGCCATCATGAGAGCTCAACAGTTTGAGCTAATATATTCTCAATTCGGTTTATTATACGAGATATTGCCAGATGCACCACACTCAATACTTGATAAAACCAGACAGAGAGTTGGACCACATGCCGATGGTATTGTTGGTTTAGCACAAACAAATCCCATTGAGCAACTGACGAAGCAATTGCAGCAATTGTCTATACAACACACAGTGGCTAGCCAAACTACTGTTTTGTCTGCTCCCCCTACTAAAACATCGGATGTACACACAGTGCAATCGACAAATCCAAAGGCCACCCAACAGCCTAAAGGAAAGAAAAAACAACGAAAGAAGGGTAAGGGGGATAAGAAACCCACTAATAATGCTGGCAGGGGCAACACTGAGAAACGGAAGATGAGGTATCTGTGCAACCTGTGCGTGGAAGACCACCTGACCCACCAATGTCCTCATCTTGCAGAGGCCCAAAAGTTTGTGACACAACAACAGCCTGTCGTGTTAACCAATCCATTTCATCATGGGAAAAACCTAACCCAAGCCTCTACAAGCACGGAAGGGGGCAGTCAAGGACCCTCTCCGTCTTCGAACAATCCCGCATCCACGAATGTGTATATGATGAAGGGTGATTCTTTAATATCAACTAGAGCGCATGACTACAATAAACCGAGAACTTTTGAGAAGGGAAAAGAAGTTGAACTCCCATCTCTTCCTCCACAGATTGAGAAGACTTTGGGTGAAACAATGACACGCATCCCAAAAGGCGCATTCAAAAAAGTTTCTCACAACCCAAACGCAAGGGCCGCCCAGAACTATTATGTGGTGGAGGATTTGTCTCAAACCCCTTGTGTGATGTCCACTTTGGAGGTCCTCCAAAGCTGCCCTTCCCAGAGGAAAGCTTTGTTAACCTCTTTAGGATCAACCGAGACTTGTAATTCGGGTACCATCATGCTGGATACAACCGACTTAAAACCTCGTCTTCCTTACTACGTAGTGTTTCATATAGTAGTGGCTCAAGCCACTAAAAATTTTACTCGAAATATTTTTTGCATGGTGGTTAATGAGGGTGCCTCGACATGCGTTATGTCGTTGGCATGTTGGAAGGCCATTGGCTAGCCCATTTTTTCTCCTTCACCTACTCTTCTCACTGCTTTCGACGGTCATTCGTTCCAACCACATGGTATCATTCCCTCTTTCCCCATGCAGTTAGGAGGGCAAACCATGTGCGTCGAGGTAGAAGTAGTCGACGCATCCCTCAACTACAATCTCTTGTTAGGAAGGAGTTGGACTTATGCTATGCAAGCAGTGGTTGCTACAGTTTTCCGGGTCTTGTTGTTTCCACACGAGGACCAGATTGTGACCATTGATCAATTGTCTTTCTCCAGACCTGACCCTTCATTAGGGGTGTCCGCGGTCCCGATGATTGATAATCCTCAGCCATGCATAGTCAACGTAAGGGTTGGTTTGTGCCAATCTTTGATGGGTACCTTTGATTACCCACCCCCTCAAGGTGATATCAAGTTCATATCCGACCACCATAAGGTTGAGATTTTCCAAGTTTCGTCGTTTCGCACGACTTACTTCAACGATCCGTGGATACTTCCTTCCCCATTGGCCACGATGGATGGGACAAGGCACCCAGGCATGTCCATGCCCTTGTCCGCAGCTGGAGTAGCGTACTCTTTAGTCCAGCAAGTTTCATCCAACACAGATCCAACTCCTGCACAAGAGTTAGATCTGCTTCTAGAGATTATTTGGGCTCAAGTTTCTCTTGCTGACACTGATTCGTTAGACTTAGTCTTGCCCTCCGACGAAGTAGTAATTGAAGCAATGACTAGTCCAGAAAAACCCTGGGATGATCTTCATTACAGATCATACTTCCTCCCAGAGTTAAGCAGAATCGAAGCTGGAGAATTCAACTTGACTATGACTGGAGATAGGTCTTGTCCTATTAATCCCTTAGCCACACAGGAGGTCTATGCTGAGGGTAATATGGAAACCATTGTTGAAACCATACCAATCAATATCTCCAAAACCCTTAGCGCCATGGAGAATTTTTTCGTCGGAGCTGACTACTCCCCGGAGAGATTCAAATCTACACAGACCTATTTAAAGAATTATGTGACGTTTTTTCCTGGTATTACAAGAAAATGCCAGGCATCGATCCAAAAATAGTCGAACATGAAATCACAACTTATCTAGATGCCAAGCCTGTTCGACAGAAGCTTCGTCCAATTAATCCCAGGAAAGCAGCAGCCATTAAGGTTGAAGTTGAGAAACTGCTAAAATCCGGTTTTATCTATCCTATCCATTTGACCCAATGGGTGTCAAATCCTCTGTCAGTCAATAAAAAACAAGGCACGATTCATGTATGTACAGACTTCCATGATTTGAACAAGGCATGTCCAAAAGATAATTTTCCCACACCATTCATCAACCAAATAATTGATGAATGTGCGGGTTGCGAGGCCCTCTCTTTCATGGACGATTTTTCGAGATATAATCAAATACAAATCAAACCCGAGGACCAGTACAAAATGGAATTCATTTGTCCATGGGGTACATTCGCATATCGTCAGATGCCCTTTGGTCTCAAAAATGTTGGTGCAACCTTTCAGTGGGCCATGTCTTTTGTTTTCCATGACCTCAAGCATATAGTTGAGGCCTATTTAGATGATTTAGCATCTGGATCTCACAAGAGAATGGATCATCCCACACACTTCCGACTTATCTTTGAGCATTGTCGCTACTTTTGGATTCGCTTGAATCCAAACAAGTGTAGCTTTTGTGTAACATCAGGACGTTTGTCAGGTTTCATAGTGTCAACAACAGGGATCATGGTCGATCCTCTCAAGGTTGAGGCAATAATTCAGTTGCCTCCCCCATGCACAATCCTTCAACTTCAGAGTCTACAGGGCAAGGTGAATTTTTTAAGATGTTTCATCGCCAACTATGCCGAGATCAAAAAGGGATTTATGCGCTTACTAAATAAAGACGTTCCTTTCTATTGGGACGATGCCACTCAACGCTCTTTCGATGCGTTGAAACATGCCTTCATAAATGCCCCTCTGCTTAGGCCACCTAACTATAACAAAGATTTCTTATTATACCTAGTTGCAGCAGAGTCAACCATCGACATGGTCTTAGTTCAGGAAGATGACTTGTTCTTAGAATATGTGATCTATTACCTGAGTTGAGGCCTCATAGGACTGGAACTCAATTATTCTCATATCGAAAAACTTACATTGGCAGCAGTCCATGTTGTTCAACGATTCTGTCATTATGTTCTGTTTCGCAAGACCACCGTCATTGCTATCATGAATCCATTCCAGTACATTTTGACACGATGGGTAATAGGCGGAAAGATCAGTAGGTGGATAGTCGTCCTCCAGGAGTTTGACTTAGATTTCATTTCAGTGAAATCCAAAAAGTCACTGGTCTTCGCAGAACTTATTTCGGAACCTCTGGTAGAGTCAGGTGATGTTGTGCCCAAAGATTCGCCTATTAGAGGAGATATTTTTTTTTATCACATCTTTGGATCCCTAGTATGGAGATATACTTATCTATCTCAAGAATTTGAAGTGCCCCCGCCTTTGCTTCTCGTGATGAGCATCGACGTATACGCCATCAGGCTAAGAATTATCTCATACTTGATGATACATTGTATCGAAGAGGTGTAGACTACGTCCTGCACCGATGTCTCACTCACGAAGAAGCAGTTATCACGCTTAACGATTGCCATAGCGGAGCATGGGGCGGTCATTTGTCTGGGTTGGCAACAGCCCAAAAGATTTTACGAGCAGGTTACTTCTAGCCAACACTAATAAAAGATTGTATAGAGTTAGTCAAGAAGTGCCACCCGTGTCAGATCTTCTCTTGGAAGACGAGGGCACATCCCGCTCCTATGTTTCCTGTCATCACAGTTGGTCCTTTCACCAAGTCGGGGATTGATTACACTACATACAACCCTCCTTCAGCAAGGGGGCATCGTTATATCATTGTAGTTGTAGACTAATTCACGAAGTGGGTTGAAGCTATGCCAACGTTTAAAGATGATGGAGAGACTGTGGCTCTCTTTCTTTTCAACCAGATAATAGCAAGGTTCGGCGTCCCGAGAGATATTGTCACTGACCATGGCAGTCACTTTTAGAACTAGATGATGACCAAGTTAACATCAAAGCTTGGGTTACGGAAAGAACATTCGTCACCCTACTACCCCCAAGAAAATGGTCAAGTGCAAGCTGTAAATAAATCTCTTGAGACCATCCTACAGTGAACGATCAACTCAACCAAGTCAAATTGGCATTTGATGTTATACTCAGCATTATGGGCTTACCGAATGTTCGTTAAGACTGCAACCATTTTCTCACCTTTTCAACTTGTTTACAGCCTGGAATCAGTCTTGCCTATCGAATATCAGATCCTGTCCCTAAATTTGGTAGTACAATTATTGCCAGACACTTCTCCACTTGAAGAGTGGTTATTATACCTTGATCAGCTCAATGAGCAGCATCGTGATGCGGCCCTGGCCAACGAGGCTCACAAACATAAAGTCAAGTGTCAGTATTATCGGTCCGTTCGTCCTCGGATTTTCTCTGAAGGCGACCTTGTCCTAGTCTATGACCAAGATAAGGACCCCCTAGGGGCAGGAAAATTCAAACCCATGTGGTTCGGACCTTTTGTCATAAAAGAGGTTCTAAAAAAGGGCGCTTATCGTCTGGTTGAATTTGAGGGAAATGCTTTGGCAGAGCCTAGAAATGGTCTCTACCTCAAGAAGTATCACTCATATGTAGGCCACCATGGGTAACTTTTTGTAACATATGTATAGTCTTTATACTAGTACTTTCTAGTTTCTTTTAGTATTATGGACGTGTCATTTTTTTATCTTTTTTCACTGTGGCAGATGTCAAGTGAATCCAAGGTGTTCATTGGGTATGTAGACGGTGCTAGCCGGCACACTCGGAGGCTTGCCTCCACAGCTTGGGTAATTTTTACACCTCGAGGCCAATTATTATCTTCCGGACGTATATGCTTAGGTGACACCACAAACAATGTCGCCAAGTATAGTGCAGTTCTTGAGTTGCTTCGTGACGCCCTGTCATTTGGTATCTCTCATCTCCGGGTCTATCTAGATGCTTAGCTAGTTGTGTCTCAATTAAATAGAGTCTACCATGTTCATGATCCAACTTTACATCGATGATTCCTTAGGGTACATCTCTTAGAATGAAGCTTTGATTATATTACTTATTTTCATGTTCCTAGGAGATTAAACCAAATTACAGATACTCTAGCTAATCAAATTTTAGATTGGCATCTCGCACACATATGAAAGGACATACACATAAACAAGTAAATACATTTTTAAAGGCAAATATGATCCGTAAGACACAAAAATACATAAAAATCCATATATAATATCATAATCACTGGAGTACATAGGTGGATGCAAGCACCTCAAAAGTATGACCAGTAACAAGTCACGGGCCTTATGCCCTCAAAAAATATATACAAGTAGTGCTCTCGGCACGTGAAAAGTCTAGACTAACTAAGGTCAAGGCCTGTGGGCCCTGTTGTACTGATCAACAGCATTTTCCAAATGTCGAAACAATCGGACCCACGTCCATGGTTCCCCCACTACATGAGGTTGCATATATGGTGGCAGATCCTCAATCTCTACCATAAGGACCATCTGGGTTAGCGAGGTAAAGTTTTGCTCCACTCGTCTCAACACCCTCTCAACCTCCCCAGCTGGAAGCTCTCCTGCTACTACTGGTCCCCCTGTGGCCCCTGGCTGAGGATGACACATGTTCCTCGCACAGTCCATAGGTCGCACTGGTCCCACATCTGCACACAATAGACACATATCCATCAAATACTCTGATATATAAAAAAAAAAAAACATAAAAATTACATATGTTTCACAAAAAATGCAACTACAAAACAATGATGTAAACTTACCCATCTCTCCTCGCTCCTCACCAGAAGGTACTGGTATCTCAGGATCTCTCAAGAAATCAATCCCGGCATAAGGGTAATCCTCTATGACAGGGATCTGTCGCGAAAACCAAGCGAAGAAATCACCATCAAAGGACTCATTGGTCCTTCCACCACCCTATCGTGGCAGTAACACTACCCATCTACAAACCGCAGGAAGAGAGGCCTGATGTCCTCGTACCACTACTCGAGGACTGAAGCTCATAACTCTTTCAAAGAAGAAAGAGCATAGAATCGTCCCAAACCCAAAGTTTCTCTATGTCCGCGATCGACAATATGTCAACTGCCTCTTCATACAATCTAGTAGTGTAGTGCTCCAGTCAAATATTTGTGCATTCAAGCATTGGACTACACAGTTCATCTGTGCACGGGATGCCTGATGTAGAGCTACAGAACTAGTCATCCGCCCAATAAGCAACACAATCGCCTGCAACGATAAGATAATGATCTTGCTTATGGGCACTTGTGAGCTCAATCGGTCTGTACCAGCCTCACAATTATAAAGTCCTATCAATTATAATATGTTATGAGCCCCCGGAGGAAATGTCCGAAAGTTGACTGGTTCCCCTCTCCTGGAGAGGCCAGTCAAAAAATATATGTCCTCTGTTGTAGGCACCAGTGATTGCCCCTCTAACATAAAGGCCTCTGCATCAAGATGCCAATAATCAACCAAGGCATTGAGTAGCCTAGGTTGTGCCAACATAAAAGGACATAAGAAGAACTTGAGCAACCCACATTGCATTAAGGCAGCCATAGCATTGGGGTCTTCCTCGACCAACTCACTAACCTCCTCATGATCTCTTTCCCTCCAGTGAACATACATCCTGCCAAACACCAAGTTCAGGAGGGTTAACCCTTGTTTTTTTTTCATTTTTTTCATTAATATGGGGGTCCACGTGGGTTGTAATAATGACAGTCGTGTGTACATGCGTGCAGTTTTTACTCTGCCTGAATGTACATGTGGCCTTTCATAAGACTCGAAGGCCCACCTCGAAGGGGCTTCCCAATGGGTTCACCATCTCGAAGGCCCACCTTACAACATTTTTCCCAATGGGCTCACCATCTCTCGATACTCAACCAAGAATGGATTCGTTCCTTCTAATTTTCTTTATTTTCCATTCCTCTTTATATATCTATATAAATATTGACTCAATATTTGTCTTTTGAAAGAAGAAGACACATCTTCTAAACTACTACCAATATTTTTGGCTGATCCAGTACTCATTCCATCAAAAGTTGTAGATGCAATGTCAAGTGTTTTTTTAGGCACACCAGATGAAAGCATTCTCTCTTCGTGACTTTCATTAACTAGAACTGCATTCTCCTTGGACACATCAGGCGTGGCAGTAGATAGATCAGTACCGGTCTCTACAGATTTCACTTCAAACACATCCTTTAATTTTGAATAAATCATCTGCATACATAGTGTTCCTTTTCTTTGAACATGTTTTTCAACAATCTCTTTTAGAATTTGTGCTGAGAGATCACCAGGTTGCACATCACCATGTGCTATATCGGGTTGCACATCACCACAACTATTCTTTTCACCAACTACATTTGTTGAATCACAAATATGTTGGATTCTACGAGTTGGCAACACTATATCTTTACTTTCCTTTTGTTTTTTCTCTGCATTTTCTTTGCACTCTTTTTATTGCCTATAAAACAAAAAAAAACATCATAATGTCTTGTATACATAAATCTCTTGCTTATAAAATTTCATTAACACTATTAAACAAATAATGTACTACTTAGTGGATTTACAACTCGCATGTTTGTCAAACCAAGAGACTATAAATATTCATTATTCTTGGTCACATGTTCTCTACGAAAGCGCTCATATTTTGTCAATGTTTTTTAACATTATGATCATTGCCATCTAGTAATTTATGCCTTAAAGTCCTTTTCCTCATTTCTTGAAGTCCAAATAAACAATAATGTGAAATACAAACTTAGATTTTGTACTCAAATCAGCAGTGGTTAAACGATATAGACAATGCTCATAATTTAATTCAGTAATTGCTCCAAAATCCAAACATGTTGTAAGATGATCAAATGGATTTATGATTATCCCTTAATAGTAAGTGAAATGCACTTCAAATCAGCAGTGAACAACTCAGGTTTTGTATACAATCTTTTAGTAGAATAATGATGATTAGATTCAGAAATTTATGAGTAAAACAACAGTGAATAAGCACACCTACTCACAAGATCTCTATTATAGTAAATCAACCATTAATCAACAGTAAATAACTGAAATACAAACTCGGATTTTGTTTTTCAAATCAATAGTGAATAAATGATGACAATGCTTAGAATTTAATTGATTGATTGCTCCAAAATACAAACATATAGTAGGATGATCAAATGGGTTTATGGTTATCCCTTAACAGTAAGTGAAATGCACTTCAAATTAACAATGAACATATCAAGTTTTGTATACAATGTACAACAGAATAATGATGATTAGATTCAAAAATTTATCAGTAAAACAACAGTGAATAAGCACACCTATACTCATATCTGTATTACAATAAATAATAAATTAAACCATACATATAACCAAAGTTTAGGTGACAAGCTAACAAGTTAATGTGGCAGGATAGTTAAGGTGACAAAACATCATCATAATCATATGCATTGCCACCAAGATCATAATCTTGATCACTCATGTCTGCATCTGATTGATTTTCTTCCTCATCCTCATCCTCATCCGTGACATGCAATACATTCTCTCTCCCAATCTCTTCATTGGTAATCAAAATCTCTTCTTCAAACACTCCATCATCGTCTTCAACCACTTCTTCGAATGTTTCTTGTAAATTAACATATTGGCCATCAGGAAGTATATCGACAACTTCCATGAATTTTCGTTTTGAACAAGACTCTGTTTGAATGACATATGACCATCCCGAGCTTCTTACATCATCGATTAGAAATGATTGGTTAATTTAAAGAAGAGAAACATACGACTCATCTATCTTTGATAAAAATTGTCATGTATTTGCGCATACAAATCGATACTCATCAAGTTGTATTGTGGATGGTCAGATACACGTACATTTTAATAATATAGGACTATTTTCACCAAAATCCACTTGAATAATTTCTTTGATGAATCCAACATAAAAGTTCTTCTCAGTTTCTTGAAGAAATTCAACACTAATGACACAATCACAATTTGTCTTTCCTTTGTCTTTTTCTTCCACTCTTAAATGACTACCATAGGCCCACATTCCACTAAAGCGCATAGCCCATAAATGTGGACATTGTGAAAGATCATTTTCCTCCATTGTTATATCTTGACCTTATTCTTTTGCATCACGGATTGCATTAGCAATCCATTCTTCAAATTTTGGAAAAGAATGACCTCCAATCAAATCATGACATCTCATGCACTTTTAAGGTCGATGTTGCATCCATGTTTGATTCTCTTCTTCATATTTTCTACATAGAATATTAACGTACAAATAATAATATTAATAATATAAATGTGTAAATGCAATTGAGTAAATAAATTATTGTGTAATTTTTTTTTACCTACGCCACTTATCGAAAAAATATGTGTTTTGAAGAACATAGGCATGTATCACACTTATTTCTTGTTGTGATATCTTGAAGCGACATCCATTGCCTTCTAATACTCCACCTACAACTCTCTCATCTTCATCATCATCACATACATGTTGATTGACATTTTTAAAATCCTTCGTATATTATGTGCAAAATCTCATGGCCTCCTGCATTGAATATCCCTTAGACACGTTGCCTTTTGGTTTTTCCCTAGTACGAACAATTTTTTTCAAAACCTTCATATATTTTTCTATAGGATACATCCATCTTGTTCTTACTGGGCCATAATACTCTAGTTCATATTCTATATGTATCAAAAGATGCATATAAATGTTAAATTTTGTTGGTGGAAATTCTCGTTCCAATAGACAAAGGACTTCAACAACCTCCTCCCTCAAACTATCAAAGCTATAAGGATCTAATACATGTAAACTCATTCTCTTTAATATTAGGCCCAACCTTATAATTATGAATCTTGGCCCCTTGCCAAACTTGATATATTTACCACAATAGGTAAAATATTCTCAATTATGACATGATAGCCATGGGTCTTGAGGCCTCTTAATCTATTAATGTTAGTTTGGATTCTAATACTACTACTTCCATATCCAGTGGGAAAGCGAGTTTGAGACATCAACTGTAAAAATTATGCACGTTGTTCCTTTGTCCAGAAATAAGGAGCACTGGGTTTTTTTCATTACTATATTTTCAACCCAAATATTTTGACGAATCTTTAGTTGTTGAATGTCTTCACATGATGAAATAGTATCAGAAACACCAAAAAGAGTTTCTAGAATAGCATAGGCTATATTTTTCTTAGTATGCATAAAGTCAACAATATGCCTAATGGCTATATCCTTAAAGTATGGCAACTTATAGAATATGCACAACTATTTTACATCGCTTTCATTACATGGATCATCTCTACTACCAACAATCCCATAATTTTCAATAAATGACATTCTTTTTTGTCCATTCTCAACAATGTAATCACTCGTTATTAGCAATGGTGCTTCACGATCCTCTTATTGACCATTGAAACATGTTTTTTTTCGACGATATGGATGGTCCATTTTTAAGGTAAGCACGATGTCCACAATAAATACACTTACGCAAACTTCTTGAGTGCCTCACAAAATCCTTAAAGTTGCAAGCAGGACATCCATGGTATCAATGAATAGTGAGACCAATCAATGTGCCATATGTAGGAAGATCATGAATCACAAACAATAAGGAAGCTCTTAAAGTGAATTTGATTGAATGACCATCCCTTGCAGATTGAATCGCTTCAATTCCTTTCCACATTTCCATTAGCTCATCATATAATGGCTCTAAATAAGCATTGATTGTATCTGAAGTCACACTTTTCTTTCTTGGTATAATCAATGATAACATTAAGAAAAATGGTTTAGTTGTTAACCATGGAGGCAAGTTATAATTTATTAAAAACATTGGCCAAGTTGACCATTTAGTACTTTGATATGAGAATGGGTTCACCCCAGCTAGAGCCACATCCAACCTTATATTACAAGGATCTTGGGAAAAATTAGGCCATTCATTATCAAATTCTATCCACATCTTAGAATCAGACACATGTTGTTGTTTTCCATCGGTGCTCTTATTTTGGGTATGCCATTGCATGAATTCAACAATGTCTCTGCACCTATACATTTAGAGTAATCATGGTATTATCAGAAAGTGGTGAAGAACCTTTCTAGGAACCACAACTGATTTCAACCCTGGTTTGTACCTCACTTCATGACATTTCAGACATTCACTCTCACTTGCAAGATTATTGTGAAATAATACACAACAATTCACACATGTGTGGATGTTTTCATACCCTAAGCCTAGCTTAGTGATTTTGTTTTTACATTGACTTCATTTTGTTGGCAATGTGGAGTCAGGTGGTAAAAATGAACTTAATAATGCCAATAATCAATCTACACTCTCATTTGTCCAACCAAACACCACTTGCAAGTTAAGAATTTGAAAGATTATTGTCAAACGACTTAACTTGCAATTAGCATACACATGCTTTAAAACATCTTCCATCGACTTGGCCTAATCATCATTTAAACTCTCATTCAACATTCTATCAACTTCAAACCCTTCGTCTAACATTGTTGCCTCTTCATCTATGTTTAGTGCCACTTCATCTATGTTTGTTTCCTACTCATCTCTCACACTCTGCAATTCTATCATATCTTCATAATAATTGCAATCCCAAGGGATTATACCACTATGCCCATATCTTATCATATGTCGAAAAATCACATTTCTTTTTTTCACCTTTCCACCAAGACAATCATTACATGGACATGGATATTTGTCCATGACCTTATCATCGTCTACTCTTTTATCATATGCATGGTATTCATCTATACTTAACCTTTGACGTTGATCCATCTATAATTTTTTGCATTCCAGTATTAATTTAGTTTCCAATTTCAAGAAAAAAATAGAAATCAGAACACCAAGAATTTGTTCCAGCCCTAGAACCATGTCATCACTATTCAATCCCCCCCAAAGAAAAAACTACCTATTTGGGAATAACAAACCAAATCCAATCTGAAGAGCTCGAGAAAAATGGAAAACAAAAATCCAAAGAGCTAAGTCAAGTGTTAGATTTAACTAGTTTCGCCAAAGTTAATTCTACTTCTATAAGTCGACACACTTCAACAGACCCCATTCACCTCAATTCTTGTGCAAATTGTAGAGTTATAGAAGTAGAATTAACCAAATCTTTTCATAGATGCATTATCCGTCATTTTATGATTATGTATAGAACTATTTCAATGACGATCCTTGATTTCCTTCATATGCTCTTAATTGTGATAGTACACGTTGTAGCCCTAAACGTGAATCTTGGAGATCTATTGGACAAATAAGGTTGATCGTTGGTGTACATTGTGTTGATTCTTGGAAATAGATCTCAATATTAAAGTTGGGAATTCATAGGGGGGCACAGGTTGATACCCATAAGAAACCTCGAAGGGGGAGTGTTCCATGATGGATTCAACTATGTGATTATAGAAATGTTGAATGACGTGAAGTGCCTTATCCCATTGTTGTTTTTTAGAGTAATACATGTGAATCAATATACCAAGGTGTGATTCATGACTTCCATTTGGTCATTTGTTTGTGGGTGAAACATATTGGAATATTGGATCTTACACTCAAAATGATTCCATAGGGATTTCCAACATTGGCTGATAAAATGAGCATCTCTATCAAACGTGATGGTGCATGACAAACCAAATGGTGCCCAAAATGTCTAAAAATGGATAAATAATTTGTTATGTCATAATTGTCTTGTTGCAAGGGGGAAAAAACACCATCTTGGAGAAGCAATAAACAACTACAAAATCACATTCATGTTTCTAGAATGTCATAGGAAGGCCATACCATGGAAATGACTTCCCATGGTTGGAAATGAATCAAGAGTGGTTGATATAGTTTGAGCTTGTGGCGGGCAAGTTTGTTCTAACTACATAAGGCGCAATAGTGAATAAAATTGTTAACCTATTGTTGCATGGAGGGTCAAAAAAAAAAAATCTACAAATGTTGGAGGTTTTTATTAGTGCCAAAATGAGCCACATATAGAGAAGAATGGGACTCAAAAATAAAAAGAGATCGAGCATTGGAGGTGGGCACACATAGTTACTAAATTTTATACAACCAATCATTCTAGATCATATCATCCAAAAATGGTGTTTGGTTGATCATAGCAGGTTGTTGAGTTAATCTATGATTTCCTTCACATGCTCTCAAAGCCTGAACACAATTACACCACTACTGAAACTCTCAAAGGTTGAGCACAATTACACCACTATTGAAAGAGAAGGATTGAACTAGTGTATGCACTAAGTCATAAAAATCGAATTTGTGGATATAGGGGTTAAACAGATAAAGTATTGGGGTCGAGTCAACATTCAAGTGGGTTACGTCATGATGTCATTCAGATTCAATTAATACCATTATGTGTTTCAATAATTGCAGTAATCTAGAAGTAAATGCAACTGGAGAAGATGTGATTAGTAAAGGACCCATCACTAGTAGCTAGAAAAAATATTGAAATGGACCCATCAGACACAAAGGAATGAGCGACAAGTACGGGGACATGACCACTTTGAAGGGAGTGACACAATATAACACATGCAAGAAGTACAATGGACCCCAACACAAACACACTAGGCTATGGTAAGAGGGGATAACCAAGATCCAAAGAAAAATCCAATTGGTTGGGTGGGTGAAACAATAGATAGAACAACTGAAGAAAGAAGCAGAGCACCATAAAAAATTAGAGGAAGAACAACCCGCCATGAAGCAAGAGAAGAAAAAAACAGAAGAATGTGACAAAGCACGTTCTAGACCTGAACATGAATCTTGTAGATATATGGCACAAAGGAAGTTGCTTGATAGTATGTATTGTGATACTACTTGGAAATAGGTGGCAACAAAAAAAATGGACCTTTATGGATATAACAGGGTTTCAAATTACCTATGAATTCATTGTAGAGGGCATCCCCAAATTTGAATTCGTTGTAGAGGGTCTGGCTGACTTCAAATTCATTACAGATGGCCTAGAAAACTATGAATTATTTTCCCTCCTTTGCAGAAGTCTTCAAGTCCTCTCCAAACAAGCTTTATCATCCATGTATGCAAGTGGTTGCTATACTTATATTAGCTAAAACCAAAAATGACTCATGCCATCAAATTGATAGACAAACCCTCTTTAGTCGGCTCCGACTCGAATTCATGCCATCAAATTGACAGACAAACCCTCTCTGGTCGGCTCCGACTCCAATTCATGACATAAAACCCCAATTAAGAAACCCTCATTTTGTTTGTAGAAGTACATTGAATAAATAATGTCCTCCCCACTCCCACAGTGAAACAACCCCAATCCTCACTCCCCACTCGTTGGAATCGTCTCCCAACAGCCAGTGAAAGAACCCCACTCCCTCGAATTGTGTCCTAACCAGTGAATTAACAAGCTCCATGTCCTGGCTGGTGTAGTCCTCACTCTAAATTATGCCCCAAAACTCAATACTCCCCACTCCCCCATCAAATTACCTCTGTCAGGGTGAATTCTGCATTGTGTACTCCCCACTCCCGCCAATAATTTCCCAATACACTCGCCACTCCCTCCAATAATTTTCCAATACACACCCCACTCCCGCCAATAATTTCCCAATACACCAACCCTACACGCAATATTAACCCAACAATATATGTCAAATGGGAAATGGATCTTTGTAATATCGTTGGAAATAGTATTACCCACATAATTAATATCATATTGTCTATGATATTATCATATTTTCATATGATAATATCATATGATAAATGTAAATTTGCAATATATAACCTTGGGAAAAAAAATATTTAATATATATATATATATATATATATATATATATATATATATATATAATAAAACATTTATG
>ML779841.1:136190-226511 GCA_009831015.1 Picea engelmannii | reverse complement strand
ATATATATATATATATATATATATATATATATATATATATATATAATAAAACATTTATGCATTACAATATTATATTAAATTAAGGTAACTATAAAGGTATCGGGTTTCACTAGCTTAACTATGAAGACACCAGGTTTCACTAGTTGTGACGGAAAACTTCCATGAGTGAATGGATTCCATATTTGATAGTAAAGTTTCATAATGGAGGAACTCTACCCTGTAGATCGATTTTGGTTTAATCAGTATAATTTTATCACTTAGGAATATGCCATGGATCAAGTCTGATAGATGTTGTAAATTTCACTCTAGCTTATATGTTATAGTCCCCTTCTTGTTTTTTTGAATAATAGATTACCAAATGGTCTAATATAATGAGACCTTAATAGAAACCATAAGGTATATAACAAGAAATTGTGTGTGTGTGTCTGTCCAAATTACCAAATGTTTTTTTTTGACGAAAACGGTTATGTTATATTAAGTGGCATTCTGGCAAGCCAGAATCATAAAGTTACAAATCTGAAGAAGGTTGGTGACCTCTAACAGTGTTGCCAACCTTCTTGTGAATGCCTTGGGCGACCAATCCCCTCTGCTCCTAGAGATAATTTGAGAAAATGACAAAGACTGCATACATGAGTAAATTCTCACAAACTGTGAGCATAACAGTAGACAGAAACAAACCATTAATTCGAGGGGACTGAAATTTTCCCCTTGATGTAGGGATCCATCTTTTTCTGAGAACCTAAAGAAATGTTGGAGGCCGCCTCCTTTTCTCTGTGCACTTTGTTGGTCCTTCGCCCTTGGGTAAGGGGTGGAGACGGGACTGAATTGTCTTCAGGTTCATAAGTTCCCCCAGAGCCGCTAGAAGGGACTGTAGAAACCAGACCTGCGTGGGCGGAGGGTTCCGGATCTGAAGCCCGAGTTTCTCTCGCTGCTTCTGAATTTGGGGG
Source organism: Picea engelmannii (assembly GCA_009831015.1). NCBI lineage: Eukaryota > Viridiplantae > Streptophyta > Pinopsida > Pinales > Pinaceae > Picea > Picea engelmannii. The sequence continues at coordinate 225,564 of ML779841.1, read as the reverse complement.
GGTGGGTTCCGGAAGGCTTTCGTCTGCCGAAGGATCTTCCTTAACTGTTGTTGCTTCTGGGTCTGGGGCTTCATCTTCCTTCAGCGCATCAAAGTTGTTTGTATTTTCTAGAGTTGCCTCTGCTGAATAAGTGGTCTTTGGGGCCTAGGCTAGTGGATCCTTTTTCCTTGACTGCCTTCGTCGGTTAGTTACGGGTTGAAAGTCATCTTCTTTGACTAGTCCCGGCTCCTCAGAGGCTTTGGGGCAGCTTTTTGCGAAGTGACCGTAAGCATGGCACCGGAGGCACTTAAAGGGAATCTGCTCATAGTCCAGCTCTTGGATATGGATCCATTCCCCCAGGGAGAGCTTAATGGCTTCCGGAAGACCTTTCTCGAGGTTAACCTCAACACAAATGCGAGCGCAGGTAAACTGGTCCCCTTTCAGCTCCGCCCTATCCAAGAAACACCCAAGCTTATTTCCAATGTCCTCCAGAGTTCTTGTCCCCCAGAGATGCAAGGGAAGGTGAGGCAGCCTAACCCAAACAGGGGCTGCGGTGATCTCAGCTTCGGGATTGAATTCAAGAGTCCAAGGGGCTAAGAACAGTCCTCTCGATCCCATGAAATAGGGTCCAGATCTGAAAACTAGATCACGGTCCTCTTTCCTTGAGAAACTGAAGACAAAAAAATCCCTGCCTACTGCGAACAAAGAAACGTTTCCCTGTATCAGCGACTTCCAACAATCATCCATCCATGCCTCCACCGTTTTGGGGCTAGGCCATAACCCCGTAAACTTTCCGTTGAGGGCCTTTTCTGCTAGAAGGAGGGCAAAATTGCAAGGCTCCTCTGGAGATAGCTCCAGAGAGGGGATCTCCTCCATCTTCTTAACAAACTTAGACGAGAGAGAGGGCTTGGATTTGGTTCCTGTCGAGTGGACTAACACTTTGAATGCTTCCAAAGGATCTTTTTCCCTCTCGACAAACGGAGCTGTGGCCATCGTAGTAGGGCACCGACCACCAGCAAAACCAAAATACGGAGCAAGTCACAGCGGCAAGCCAAGACCACTGCTCCAAAATGCAAAACGCAGGCGAAACATGCAAACGCAGGAGGGATGACGCCGATCCGCGGCCCTGTAGGAACCCTGATCGACTGCTTCAAAGATCGCCCCTGCAATCAAAAAATCAGAGCGAAGGCGGCTAGGGTTTGGGCCCTAGCCGCATTGCTTCCGTCTCGCTTCGTCTCGGCATTTTCATACAAATGAAGTTAAATGTTAGTCTAGAGTAATAGTCATTTATTTAGTCATTTTTATTTGTGTGACTAATTATTTAGTTTTGTTTTTTACCTGATAATCAAATTAGTCATTTATAGTTGTGTTGCGAAAAATTAGTAGAATTTAGTCATTTTTAGTTGTCGTGACTAAAATTTTTAGTCATGTAGTCATTTATTTTCCAAATTCTACTAGTGCCCATACCCCTGAAATTATATGAAAGCTATGCATAGATTATTATGTAATTTGTAAATGATTTTGAAGATCATTGTGAAGTATTTACCTCTATTGTATGATGGATTGTATCATGTTTTGGCCTCAATATTGTGAGTTCCTTTTCTATAAGGCTTTATGCCATTATGTATAACCATGTAATGGTGAATAATGAGGCAAAAGCTTGTAGATTAAAAAAAATCATTTTCTTATGTTTTATGTCACCCTAATGATCATAGAATCACACTTCTAATCAAGGGAGAAGGTGTTATATGCATGAGCTCAAGGACCTTAACCCTAAACCCTGGGGTTGTCCTATTTTGGAGAGAACAAGATCTCCATTTAAGATATTCTAGGGAATTGATGAGTTGACGTGATTGATGAACTTCTGAAATAGAGTCAGTATGTTAATCATATGCTTATGCTTATTGTAATTTGGTTATGTAATATATAATTTAAGTGTCACCATGTTGAAAAGGTATTATGTAGAAAATTGTGAAGTGATGGTTCTAATTAAATTGAGATCTTCAACTTGATTTTGTTGTCTAGAGAAATTGCAATCTAGACCTTGCATTTAAAAATGAAAAGCTTGACCTGGTATAATGCCAAATTCCATCATAGTAATTAAGAAAAAGATTGTATATGTTGTAAATGGTCTTAATGTGTTGTATTATGATTTACATACCACTACCATAAATGAATTGTTAGACCAATAGACCCCACTTTTGATATTAATAATGAAGGTATGTTACATTTCATATGACTTCAATAGCTTTTACCAAAGATTTCCAATGTATAAACACACTCGTTACATTTTTCCTTGGGATTCAAACCCAATCCATTCATGTACCTGGACTAAAATATTTTTGATCAATTTTCTATCTCCATGGACCTTCTTTTGTCATGGAATTATGAAAACTCTTTGTAGCCAAATATTTGTTGAACAGATGGATGTTCTTTAAATCCCTACAACTTCCATCCTCCTTTGGCCTAGCTTTATTCTGCCATTTGATTGAAGGGATACCCTCATACTCTTTCCTCTTTGAACCAAGGAATTTAAAACATAATTTCCTTATTTTTTCTAGAACTCCTTTTGGAATGTATGCCATGGAATGATAGAAAATAAGGATGGGCTCTAGGACTGATTTAACTAAAATCACTTTCCCCCCTCTTAACAACCATCTTTGAACTAGATATTTATTTTGTTTTCAATTCTCTCCAATGACCATCCCTAATCCTTTTCCCCATTTCCATTAGGATTTAGTAAGAAAACAAGATATTTGAAGTCTTCTTGGAAGTTTAGAGTCTTGAAAGAGAAAAACTTAACAAAGCTTGCATTGCCTCATGATCCAATCCATTGAAATAAATCATTGATTTCTACACATTTGTTTCCATTCATGTAGTTGAGCCATATATCTCTAGAATATCATGAAGTATTTTAGCCTCCTTTGGAGCTCCATTTGAAAACAATGATACATCATCTACAAATATTAAATGAGTTAGAACAACAATTCTCCCCATTCTCACACCTTGTCTTTTGGCTTCCTTAATAGCACTACTTTAGCCTTCAATTGCAAGTAGGAAGAGAACACGAAACAATGGGTAGCATTTCCTTAATCCCCTAGAAATCTTGAAAATATTGTAGTAGGTCCATCAATAATCACAATAAAGGAAACAAACGAAATGCGCCCCATAATCCAATCGATCACTAGGAGACACAAATCAATATGAAAAAGTACCCACTTTAAATATAGCCAACTAGTTTTATCATATGATTTGGACAGTTTCAACATCATAAGCATAGTTGGATAGTTTTTTATCTTGATTATATGAATACCCTCATGGGATGCCCTATGCCCTTATGAATCTACCTCTCTGCTAAAATTCTAAATTGTTCTTGAGAAATTACTTTTGACATAACTTTTTTTATCCTCGTGGCTAGGATATTTGCTATGATTTTATAGACAAAATTACAATAAATAATGGGTTTGAAATCTTCAAAGGATTCAGGCTTATCCTTTTTTGAGATCCGAGCTAAGAAAGTAGAGTTGAAATCCCCTAAGACCTTCCATGATTATCAAACTCCCTCAATAACTCTCATCAAATCTTCTTCCATAACATCATAGAATCATATGAAAAACTATATTGTCCACCCATCCATACTCAAAATTGTATATTTCTTAAGTGACGCTAATATGCACACACACACATAGCTTGAGGTGGGAAATTAATGTTAGAGTGAAGGAAATTATGGAACTAATCATGGTATACTAGCACTCCTTGGTACACATCCCAAGGGAGTGTTAGAGAAAATAAGAAGGCTCTATTTTGATTTTGTATGGAATAGCAAGGGTGATCAAATCAGTCTACATTTGGCTAGTTGGAATTCTCTAATGAAACCAAAAGGAGAAGGGGGTTAGGGACTTAAACATACACACACTTTTGCAAGGCATTAGTTGCTAAAAGCCTATGGAATTTGATCTCAAGGGAAAGGATTTGGAAAATAATAATAATTCAGAAATATATTTCCCCTTCAAATATAATTGATTGGATTAGAAGTCCTAACAAGAGAATTAAGAATGTCTCTAACCATTGGAAGACATTAGTGGCAACATTTCCCATCATTTGGAAATTTATATCCTAGAAGGTAGGTAATGGTTTTTGGATCCGATTGGGGGTTGATGCCATCATGGTTTGTGATATCAATATTTTACTTCCTTTGGACATGATAAATTGTTGGCTCTATGGTCTGTGCACGGGTTGTAAGACCCAAGTTTCGGTTTAACTATGACCAACAAACCCACAAGACACCATCCCTTTCTGCATCACTTTCTTGCACAGTTGAAGTCTCACCTGAGGTATCTATTGGGACTGCAAGAACCAAGCTTCTGAAATAGTAAGGGAAAGGGAGGCGGATACTTGAGTCATTGTTCCTTCTTCTAGCTTATGTATGTTCTTGAGTATTATAGAGATTATCATGACCATTCATGAATATTGCACCATAATCAATCCACAAACTACATCTAGTCTACGAAGCATAGAAACATCATTCATAAATGCACATAGACCAATAAAGAACACAAGATACCATATTATCTCTAAAATATCTCTTTATTCATATTTCATCTTATCAACTAACTATTACATTCACGACTCATGCATAAGCTTCAATGTCACCGCTCAGTCTCTCTCTATCTCCCAACCCATTACATATTTATACCCAAAATCCAGGGCTTAAATCCTTATTCTATCTGTCCCAAAAATATCCCATTACAATGTATGGCATGGCCAACTTCCAATAACTAGTTGTTTGCTTTCTTCTGATTTTTGCTATTTATGCAACTTTTATGTTGTTATTCTATTTATGGAAAGGCACATTGTCATCCTTCATGCTTTATCCTCTTGCTCGCTTGCTTTATTCTTCTGTCTGTGCATTGTCTTCCTTCTACACACTTATGTTCTTCTGCGCATTTTCTTCCTTCTGAGCGTTTTCTTTATTCTACGGATTTTATTCCTTATGCGAATTTTCTTCCTAAATTGCATCCAAAAACTACCTGTCCAACATGCCCCTAACACTCACTTATGGCTTGTCCCGAGCCACTCAAGCCTGACACCTTTTCTTCCACGCTACAATGAATAGTTGACTGGAAGCCTTAGTGGCCTCTACATCTGTGACAATTATGGCCTCTTGTGTTGTTATCTCCTCTATGGCCTGCGTGGTCAAGTCTGTGAGTTTGTTCTCTATTTCCATCATGACTTGTTTGACCTTCCCTTGTACAGTGGCCAAGTCTCCAATAATCCTTACCACTTCTTCTTTCTTGGGTCCAAGTCTTTGTTGAAGGAACTTATGTTAGTCATGGAGATTATCCACTTCGACATATGCCTGTCGTTGAGCCAAAATGGTTGCCATTCGCTCAACTAGTGGCTATGTAGTTTCCTTTCCTACTGACTCATTTTCTTGTTCTTGCACTTCTCGCATTTGACCTCTACTTCCTTCATCTCCGGGTCGCTCATGATCTCTTCCCACACTTTTGCACTCTCTTCGGAAATTTTTGCGCATTCTTCTTTGAAATTCTTGATCTTGGCAATTGTTTTCGTTGTCATCCTCATTATGCCTTCATTCACCTCAGTGGCGTTCTGAGTGTTCTCTTTAGTTGCAGATCCTGGATCTACTCACTGAAGCCCTTCATGACTTCGCCAATTTTCGACAATTGTTCCTCCATAGTGGCCTCTATGACCAGGGGAACTTCTAGTACTTGCTTGTATAACTTTTGGACAATGATGTGTGTTTTTTGCACCATAGCTTCTGCTTCCTCCTTTTCCTGTAGGGCTTTCAGGGCCCTTGCCTCCTTCCCCTTGTTAGTCTTGATAACTTCCTCTATGCGGCCTTCAATGTCCTTCTTTTGTTGAAGGTTTATCTCGTATTGTTCCTGCACTTGGGAACTTTCTTCCCTCAATCTATCCAAGTCTTGTTGCATTGTGTCTCCTCTATGCTTTATTTCCTACACCAATTTTACTTGTAACTCTTGTACTCTTTGGATAGGTAGTCTGGATACGACTATACTAAGTTGGCCCAATGCCTTAATTTTTTCCTGCACCTCGCCCGCTGGAAACTCTAACATAACTGCCTCAATCTATATGGTTCTATGTTTCCGTGAGATATATATTAGGGCCATCTGCGCGCTGGTCATTTCTTTCCTTGGTCCTGTAGATGGTTTGTCCCCTGACATGTGGTATTTCTAGGTGCCTATTGTTTCTAGTAGATGTTGAAGGATTCCTAGCCGATCTTGGACCTTATTTTGTTGGTCCTCATGCTTTGTTGCAACTTCCTGCTAGAGTTTCTCGGTGGAATCGTGGATCAGGTACCCAATCCGATCCATTTCATCATCGGTTAAAATATAAAACGGGGCATGTGCTTGTGCCTTAGCTTTCTTTCTCACCCCTCCTATCTATTCTAGCTCCTTATCTTTTATTTTAAGTCTCGCTTCAGGGACTTTAGATTGGCCAGGATGTGCATTCCTGTGTCATTTGTCTGATCCTCTTTTTCCTCATTGTTGTTGTGGTCTTTGTCCTCTTCTGAGGGCCCTGGCTTGTCTACTAGATTCTTCCAGTATTCCTCCTAGTCATTGATTATTAAGTGCATGTCTTCTATTGTCAGCCGGTAACTAGTCGGAAACCATTGCCACGCAAGATCCTTCTTGGCTTGCACATATAATTGGTGCCTGTCAACTCTGAACCATGCAATATCTTTGAATGAGATGACTGATTCTTATAGTATGCACAACATGGTCTCCACTACCTTATCAATGAGCTGCAAATATGTATAAAAAGTGGTGTTGTTGTTAGTCTTCCACCTCTTGATGGTTGTGTGCCATAAGTTGACATATCTAGCAGCCAAAGGGATGCAACCTGAAGAATGCATGCGCTGGAAATATGTGAGCTCCTGTCACCCGATCATCACAATGAGAATAAGTAACCATGCATAGTGAAACTCAATTCCCTTCTCCTGGGCCTCCGTGCAATCTTGTAGAAATTAGTTAACAAGAAATGTCGCCCAATTCATCTGAACCCCTTCCTTGCATTTTTTAGCCGTTGAAATTACTGTCACTAACACTTCGTCTCTACAAAATTTGCGCAACAACTTGCAGGTCAAAACATGCGTCGTAAACCTAACCTCTTTGTCACTAATTCTCTTCACATCCAAACCCCTTTTGCCTCTGAATGTGTCAAATTTCTCTTTCATTACTTCAGAGAGGGCTCGCTCTCCCATTTTGTGGAATAACAGTGAGGGGTCTTCGCCTATTTTTCTCAACCCTGTGATGTCTGCAATTAGCGTAGTATCGATGGAGACCAGGGGATCTAACTAGAGTGTCCCCCCATGAACACAACTGAGTAATACCTTGACACAAGCATTGATTTTGTTACTTCGTCTAAAATATGGAATTTCAAACAAGTTTGGGATTCCTTCTTTCTCTAAGCATGACGCCCATGCTTGTGGCTCTACCAGAATCACTCATGTGCCTGGAACGATCTTCGTGCATAAATATTGATCCCTGGATAACTCACAGAATTTATGAGAATCGGTGATATCATTATCCTTGAACTTCAGGTTGGCCACCTTCCCGATCATGTCTTCATCGCTACTAACATCGTTCAAAACGGGTGCTATTGGTAATGGGTACTTCGCATTCACTGGTACGTTTACTGGGGGTGTTTCATCCCTCTATGGAGGTAAATAATCCTAGAAAACTGCTAGTGGCATCGGGTCCGAAGTTCAAGATACCTCCTCCATGTCCACATCCATTATTGGTCACTTTGGTTGCTTCTTCATTGCACCGTACGGTCCTCCCATTCTCAGTGGTGCCATTCTTGTTGTATGTTGGACTTGTGGACGAACTATGTGTGTATGTGCAGGTCGCTTTACTTGGCTCGGGTAATTTGGCTCTATTCGCTCCTACTTGCATGCAACAATGACTTAGAGTTTCCTTCCCTCTCGGTGTTTTGTGTGTTCGTGACAAGTATACATGTCTCATCCTGCCTTAACAACTTTGTCCAATCTGGCGTCGAAGTTGGTGACTGGGTAACTAAATGCTCCTTGATGAACAAATCTGCCTTATGATTTTCCTTTCATACTGTTGATATGTTTGTGATTTCTGAAGGATTTTCCTATTTAAGGCTTATACGACGCGTTTATGACATGTCCCACATGTCGTCTAATCTGTCATTTACGTGCCTGACTACTTTTAACGGTTGTGTTGTAGCCAACCTGCGTAATGGTTCTTTGCTCTTCTAGTTGTACACTTCGTAGTAGGGCCCGTCTGTATCTTCTGATTGAATCTTGGTGCAGTGTTGTCTTTGTATGTGATAATCAATCCAATTGTGCAAGTTTTGGTACCTTGGTATTCAACCACTCTTTTTCTTATGTCCTATATGTACTTTTTATTTGTTTTCTTTCCTTTTTTTCTACGTTTTTTTTTTCTTGTTTTTCTTACTTATATGGTACACTTATTATAATACAAAGGTTTTTGTGCAGCCCAGATTACTATGCAAACTTTCAATTGTCTCGACAGAGTTTCAGCTGACTCCCATTCACCATTCACTTCAGGACTTTCCATTCAAGGTTTTCAACCGAACATCACTTATCCCGGTCAATTGTCGGATTATGTAAGGTCCTAAAAAGTGCATGAGAAACTTCCCTGGATGTTGCATATACTTTTTGTCATAGATTAGTACCAAATAACCAACTTAAAATTTATTTGGTTTAATGAGGTAATCATGCCAGGCCTTCTCTCTGGATTTTTGCACATGTTGATGGAACCTTGCAATAAACTGGTCCTCCTCAAGATGAACTAACTGGTTTGATCTCTCCTCTATTGCGCCAGTATCGGAGAGCTCAGTGATTGTTGCAATGTGAAAGCTAGGTAAAATGAACTCCATTGGCATCATTGCTTCATGTTCATAGAACAACCGGAACAATGTATGTCCTAACAACTTCTTACTTGTAGTTTTGTAAGCCCATAACATTGTAGGCACTCGTAAGTCCCAATGATCTCACCCTGCATTGCAAATATTTGTCAAATCATTCTCCAATATCGTATTAAAATCTTCCACTATGTCATTGTCCTGAGGGTGATATGGTGTACTCTTTTTATGATGAATCTGAAACTCCTCAACCAGTGCAACAATTGTCATGTTCAGAAAGTGCGTACCTTTATCACTAAGTAACATGCTTGGACATCTAAACCCCATGATTACATTCTCAAATAGAAACTACTCAGTAACTGGTGTTGCTTTCGCCTGCCTTATCAAGTATTTTTCCGCAGTGATGATGTAGCGTGCCCCTGATCTCCTTGCTTGTGGATTGATCGGTCCTACAAATTCAATGGCCCACTTATCAAATTTTTATAGCATAATCTGTGGATTTAATGACATTTCATCTCTCCTAGATGGTTTTCCCACTCTTTGAAATACGTCACAAGACTGACAATACTCCTTTGCATCTTTGCGCAGTATAGGCCACCAAGCCCTACGCGTAAAATCTTATGTGTCATTTATTTTCTTGCGTAATGTCCTCCAGCAATTATGTCATGTGCTTCCTCCAACATAATTGAACTTTCATGTTCCAGTACACAACGCCAAATATTCCTTTTATCACACAATTTGTACTTTCCCAAAGCCCAAGGAAAGTGAGGCAATATTGGCATAACAAGGGGTGACCTATCACTGTCACCTTAATAGGAAACCCCTTTTTATTTAGGAGTATATAAAAGTTAACCCAGGGGAGACGTACCGAGTGACCTAAAGGGATGATAAGACTAAGGCAAGGATGCAGGAAAATCCCCCTCTCACTGGTCACTCAAGTCAAAAGGTTCTTTAGGTCACTATGGATGTCTCCCCTAGGGTAACTTTGATATACTCTTAAACAAAAAGGGGTTTCATATTAAGGTGACAGTGATAGGTCACCCCCTATTACGCCAATCTTTCCTCACTTTCCTTGGGCTTTGGGCAAGTACATATTGTGCGATAACATTTTGGCATCACTGTGGGGGAACACTAAGTCAATATTCCTCAACGACACTTTTTCGGTAAGCCTTTCCCTCAAAGCCTTTATCTTACCAAGCTTACCTAGCGACTCCACTAAGGATGATCCACTCATCTCTTTGATAATTTCAAGAAGATTATTTGGAGACTCCATTGAGTTCAGAGAGGTATACCAATCCTCCTAGGTCTTATAGAAGAAAGCCTCCCCGAGACTCTCCTATAGTAAAATCACTATTCAAAGGAAATCTTCCCTTAAACACAATGTCTAACACCCAAATTTAGACCCTTAATCTGAATTAGGATAATAAAAAAACAATGATCATCCAAGCTTTTTTTAACCGTTAGACATGACGAACATCCCAGGATACCCTAGGAAAAAGCCCCCTAGGTATGAGAAGTGGCTGCCTAAGTTCACTGGTAATTATGTAGTCAGTGTCGAGGATCATATGAGCAATTTCTAGGCCTTCTTTTAGCTTCATCCTATTAGTGATGGTGATGAATATTTAGCAATGAAATTATTCTCTGCTACCCTCTATGATGGAGCTAGAAGATGGTATAATGGTCTCCCTGATGCTAGTATTACCTCTATAGATAAATTAGAGGAAGTGTTCCTCAAAAGATGGAGTGTCAAGGAAGACCCTATCATGTTGCTAATAAGGCTAAATAACATCACAAAGAATGAGAATGAAACTATTAGGGAATTTCATGATAAGTTTGAAAGGTTGATACAACACATTCCAAAAATCCATCACCCTTCAAGCAATTTCCTTCTCTTTCCTTACACAAAATCCTTTACAGGACAAATAGGCTCCCTCCTTAGAGACAAAACTCTTAGGACAATCCAAGAAGCCCATGAGATGGCTATGAAAATTGAATATAACCTTAGACATTGTGTTTAAGGGAATTTCATGATAAGTTTGAAAGGTTGATACAACACATTCCAAAAATCCATCACCCTTCAAGCAATTTCCTTCTCTTTCCTTACACAAAATCCTTTACAGGACAAATAGGCTCCCTCCTTAGAGACAAAACTCTTAGGACAATCCAAGAAGCCCATGAGATGGCTATGAAAATTGAATATAACCTATCATCGTCCAGAGTAGAACCTTTCTCCACCCCAAGAGTCAAAATGGATGCTAATCCCCAGGTAGTCCACAATGTTGAATCTACATCAAATATTTGCGCTAGTTTGGAAAAGCTACAATTGATTGTATATGGCATGGTAAAATCCCAATAATTAATGATGAATAGGATTGCCAACCTAGAAACAACCTAAAAGCAAGCTCCTAGACCTCCTTATAAGGGGAAATTCCAAAGGGGTATTCAAGGTTTCAAGCTGAAGAATGATCAAGAAGTCCCTAATACTTTAGCCCCTACAAATGTAGTAGAGGAGAACTCGTGGTGCTTACAATGCAAAGAATCACATTGGGAGCATGCATGCCCCCTAAACAATGGTGAACATGACCAAGTGAATAGTATTGATCATGCCATTGAGGGGCCACAATGTTTCCTTAATATCACACTTGAATAACATCAAGAAGGCATAAAGGAAGCAGCCAGGAAGGCTAGGATGGAGGTGATCAATAACCTTGATCAAGAATCGCGAGTACAGTTGAAAAAACAAGAATTCCAAGTGTATACCAGACAAAAATGGATTAACCAACCTCTCTCTACAGGACCTACAACTTCACAACCAAAACCTCCACCTACAAACATGATTCTTCCTAAAACTTCTCCCAAGACTGACAAGATTGACTTGAAATTTGACTTGGAAGGTGCATTGTCCAAAATGCATGTGACCATTCCATTGAGGGAAGTTATCAAAGTTCCATCCATGAAAGAAAGGTTCGAAAAAAATTTCAACGAATCAGATGAGCCCGTGGACCCTCCTATTATGTTACAAGATGACCATTTTAGGGTTCAGTGGACACCCACCTTTCTTCATGACATTACTAGTAAATAACAAATGCCTTAACAATTGTATGCTTGATTCAGGAGAAGGTGCTAACATGATGTCTCTGGAGGTCATGGAGCAACTAGGCCTAAAGGTTGCACAACCTTATAGGAATGTCTATGGTTTTGAGTCCAAGGCCATACCCACTCATGGGGTAGTTGAGAATGTTGAAGTACATCTTGGTAAATATCCTAAGAGAGTGATCCATATGGATAATGTGGTGGTGGACGTCCCTGATGTGTGGGGGATGCATTTGTCCAGGAATTTTGCTGCAATGTTGGGAGGCACGTTAGAGATGGATCTAACTTATATTAATGTTCCTTTGAAAAGTAGGACAATAGAATGCCTTCCAAATATGTCAATGGCCAAGGCCCATGTACAAGAAATCAACAATAATACTAAATTCAATTAAACACATGAGCCAATTAAGGAAAACCTTCTTGTATTTTCTCCAAAGGATTTTCCTTTCACTTCATAGGAAGATTTTGATGAGATATAATGGCCAAAGAAAGAAGAGTATCAACAACTCTTAGATAAATATAAGGACAAAGAAGTTGGAACTGTCAAATTAATAAAGAAAGGGGATGATGAAATATAGATTAAACCAAGCCAACAAGAAGTCCTTACAATTGAATCCCTTCCTCCACCCTCAAGACAATATACTAGGGTTATACAGTAAACAACCAAGTTTGAATCAAAAGAGTATCAAGAGGGAGATACGGTCTGGATGTGGGACATAAGCAAAAGAGAGCCTACTAATGTTAAAGGGAATGCACAATTTTGGCTTGAAATTTTCAGAATTAAAATGAAGTCAGTCAATGATGCCTACTATTTATCCACGTTGGAAGGAAGAAAACATCCATTACCAGTTAGTGCACACCTACTTAAACCCCATAATGGGGCAAAGACTTGACTTCACATGTAAGTATAAGTAAGTTATATTAGGTAGGCATTTGCATCCATTGTATATACCATCTACATATCATGCTAGTATAGTTGTAGTTTCATTTTCATATTGTATTTCTCCATTATGTGTATATGCATGCTTATGATTCTCTTTATTTTATTATATGATATATGAGCAAGGGGTGATATCACCACCCTAAGGATTACTGATGCATTTTTTTGAGATCTAGCAGACACATGTCATACCAGAGATGTTGAGGTTCCCATGTGCTCTACGGTGAGCACATGTCCCCGAGTTTGAGCCAGATGTTATCCCTTGCCCTGTTTATAACTAAGGAGATCATGTCTCGAGACCCACAGGTCCTAGATATGGACTGTCGAGAGCCGGATGACTTGAGCATGGCCTCGAAGGGCCCCTCTTTTCTTCAATGCAACACATTTATCAACAACAATAATATCCATCCCATAAACCTAGTCCTGAAGTAGCAGTAAGTCTTGCTCCATGAGGTCATGAGTCTAGGTATCATGGTATGTGTTACTCTGATTATTGAAGCACTTGAATATGTTGCATTGAATTCTCATTCATTTCATAACGTTTGCTTGGAAATTGTGATCTTTAACTTGTTCATACCTGGGAGGGTGACTTGATGGCCTAGTAAGTTGATCTCCCTTTAAGATGGGTTGCCACAGGGTGGGTCTATGAAAGGTCATCGTCCATTCCCTCCATACTTACCACTTTCCATATTTATTCCTCTCATTTCCCCCCTACCTTTGTTCGAGCATTGGGATTTTCCACACTAGGAAGGGTTATACCTTGCTAGGTGGTAAGAAGGGGCTAAAGTCCCAGAGGGTCAAAGTAGTTGGCAAGAGTTAAAGCCCAAAAATGAAACCTTTGAGATGCTTCACCTAGGGATTCCTAAGAAAGCAGTAAAAAGCTTCTGAGTAAAAAAAGGGACCCATAAGATAAAAAAACACTCAAGCTATTAGTTGGTTGATGGGAGGTCTCATCATGAGCCGACCTATTATGACAATGGGCATGTAGCGGTATGACACTACCATCTATCCAGTTACCAAACTAGGGTAGTGGCTCTTGGTGGCATAGCCAAGAGAAAGGGGTCTTATCACAAGCCAACATTTTCATGAAATGCTTGTGGATAACGTTGACACCTCTGGTCACCAAGCCAGGATAGTCTCCCTTAACTCTTCCCTTGAAGCATAAAAGATCAAAAGCAATGAAGCTAAGAATAAAAGGCATTGAATGGGCTAGGAAAAAATGGCATTTATGACAAGGTGCAAATCGCCTTCTACAAAGGCACCCATGCGTAAAATATACATTTCCACATTATCACTGCACCCCATGCCCAAACACTTACCCCACACCACCTTACACACACTTACATGACCTAGATTGGTTCTCATCTGGGAAACACCCCAAAATTAAGGAGGAATATCCCAATAGGACACCCTAAGACCTTCTCCAAACCTGACTTGTTAAATTGCATAACGTCTTTGAGCATTTGTTTGGGTAAAGGAGGGGTTTGATGCACATGTTTAGGTAATTTAATCATTAGATGTGATTTACATGTTATGATCCCTATGACTTATGAACCCCTGGAGGGCATGCTTTTTGTTGTTGCAGGACTCTGCCCAGTGGACAGGTACACGTGGGGGAATGATTAGCTTGGATCTCCATGGGGCTGAAATCCCACATATGGATGATGTAACCCCAGCCAGGGGAAAGAAGACATCGGAGACATGCCCTAGGAAGAAAGAAGGATGTTTCCCTTGGAGATACTCTGGCATACCTAGACCCAAGGGAATCTTGTTCTTCCACCTGAACATTGACCTTTGAGAGCCCATGATGTCATCATTATACCCTGGACGTCATCCAGAGCTAGGGTTTGCATATTGAGGACAATTGTGAGTTGATTGGCACATGTGGGCATCATCCAGGTCCTTTAGAGGCCAAACATTCTACATTTGGGGCTCAACGTTCCACTTTAGGGGCTCAACGTTATCCTAGAAGGGCATGACATCACTCTTGGAGAAGATTTCAAAGGTTAATTACTTTATTTATGTAAAAAAACTAGATTTTGATGTAATTTGGCCAGGTCAACCTTTTAATGACCTAAAATTAATTAAAGGTCATTAGTATTGTATAAATAGAGAGAAAGTACTCTCATTTTTCATCATCACTCATCACACACTTAGTGTGGACTGGAATTTGTGCCCTCTTTAAGGGCTATTGGTTGAAATAACTAGTGTGAAACTTCTTGGAGAGGAATACTTTGGTGTATCTTGGCTATTTTGTATGGTTGAAGATCTTCAACTAGGGTTTGGCTTGATTATTCTTGGTGAAGTAAACCTTGGACGTCATCCATAGCTAGGGTTTGCATATTGAGGACATTTGTGAGTTGATTAGCACGTGTGGGCATCATCCAGGGACTTTGGAGGCCAAGTGTTATGCATTTGGGTTCCAACGTTCCACTTTAGGGGCTCAATGTCATCCTATAAGGGAATGACGTCACCCTTGGAGATGATTTCAGGGGTTAATTACTTTATTTATGTAAAAAAACTGGATTTTGATGTAATTTGGTCAGGTCGGCCTTTTAATGACCTAACATTAATTAAAGGTCATTATTATTGTATAAATAGAGAGAAAGTACTCACATTTTTCATCATCACTCGTCACACACTTAGTGTTGACTAAAATTTGTGCCCTCTTTAAGTGCTATTGGCTGAAATAACTAGTGCATAACTTCCTGGAGAGGCATATTTTTGTGTATCTTGGCTATTTTTCATGGTGGAATATCTTCAACTAGGGTTTGTCTTGATTATTCTTGGTGAAGTAAGTAGAAAATCTGCAAATTATTTATGTAAATGAATGCTTGTGGTAAATTTTACTTATTTCATGTTAAAGATTATGAAATTGCTTGCTTAAACCCTACGAGAGAAACATAAGCTACTTCTTTCTCTCTATAGTTTTCTACTTGTCTAAATTTCTCAAGTACACTTTGTTTATAAGTGGCTACTAGAGCCCTAAAGTGCTAGCACTCTAGTAGCTTCACTCTAATTGTTTATTGCATACACTCTTTAAATAGTCTAAGGAAGGAAGAGTCGTTAGGGCCTAAGATTCCTTAATCTCTAGCAAATTTGTCTTTAGGATTTGGATGCTTGAGGCCTTGAAGTGTCGTCACCTCCTCCATCCATCCCTTCTCCTTTGACAAGTATTATCATTGCTACTTTCTCCAAGTTTTGTCATTGATATTGTTCAGTCCATAAACCCTAAAATGCACTAGTCTACTCACTATAGTGAATGATTGATCAAACAAACACTCAAACTTTCTTCCTTGAAGCTTTTGCTAACTTTTACTAGCCCTAAACTAGACTAATTCCTTAGCTATTTGTTGTTGTTGCAAATCACTGCTACATCCATACTAATTCATTCCAATTTGTTGCATTCACCTACATAACTTGCACTTAGCTCACTCAGAAATTGCTTGTGACAATTACCAATCAATCTACTAGATAAATGCTAAGTTTACATGGTGTTTTCTTGCAATTTTGAGCACTAGAATTTGTTGTTATTACAAAATATTTCTACAACCACCTAACTGCAGCAAATTCTCAGCAAAAGTGGCGTTTAATGCTAGCTAGACATTGCCAAATTTGCTTGTGACAATTAATTATCATTATGCCTAGTTAAAGCTACATTTTCTTGTAATTTTCAAGCAATTTCAAGGCATATTTATTGTGATTGTTACAAAATACTTATTGTTGTTGTAAACTATTACATTGCTGCAAATTTATATCAACTAGCCTATTTGTTTAAGGTTCATGGTCTTAAGAAGCACTAACATCATATTTTTTACTTGAAAGCTGCCATATTTTCTTTGTTGTCATGTTATGGGCAGGTACACTCTTTTTTTACCGTTGCTTCATCTGTTAAAGAACTTAAGAACCTTTTGAATTGAGTGACCAGTGAGAGGGGGATTTTCTTGCATCCTTGCTTTAGTCTTATCATCCCTTTAGATCATTGGGGATGTCTCCCCTAGGGTAACTTTGATACACTCCTAAATAGAAAGGGGTTTCCTATTAAGGTGACAGTGATAGGTCACACCCTGTTACGCCAATCTTGCCTCACTTGCCTTGGGATTTGGGAAAGTACAAATTGTGCAATAACAATTCCATCTGCCCCTAACTTATACAAGTTATGTTCAATGAACTGATAATTTGTTTCTTTCACCACCAATTGTTTCTTCTTCGCAACTGCCATATTGGAGGGGGCCATGCCTATACTTAGAAATTCCACAATGCCCGCCAGGTAATCATCCACCATCCTTAATGCAAATAACTACACATTTGAGAAATTATCATCTAATTTACACGCATATTCTCCTGTCAATATGCGTGAGAGATTATCTAGTCTGGCATTCAACTTTTCCAGTTTTACTATGACCTCAAAGTCATATTCCCGAAATAATAACAACCATCTGCATATTCTTCCTCATAATACGGGCTTGTTGACCAAATACTTTAATGCAGAATGGTCTGTATACTTATTGAAGTGGGACCCCAATAAGTAGTGGATGAACTTTTGTAGCGCATAGACCATTTCCAATCCTTCCCATTTTTCAATGGTATAATTATTTTCACATGTAGATAGTTTCCTACTTGCAAACGCAATTGGATGATTGATGTCCCCTTCCTGGGTTGTGACAGTATTGTGCCCAATGCTATGGACGATGCATCTACATGTACATGGAACTCCTTGTTCCACTCTGGAAAGATCAAAATGAGTGTGATTACCAATTTATGTTTCAAAGTGTCCAACCCCTTCTGGCAGTCCTCATCCCATTAAAACTTGGCTTCCTTCTTCAATAGCTTTTCCATGGGTGTTCTAATCTACGCATATCCTTTAATAAATTTATGTTAATAACTTGTATGACCCAAAGTTGACCTTAGTTGTGCGACTGATGTTGGAGGTTCCAACCCCATAATTACTATGATCTTGGTTGGATCAACCAATAGTCCTTGTTTTCATACTATATGTCCTAGTGGAATTCCAAAGGGTGTGCAAAAGATACACTTCTTTAAGTTCAACGAAATCTAACATTGTCTGCATCGATCTAACATGAGTCAAAGAAATTCTATATGATCATGTAGTAAATTGAACACCATCCAATCATCCAAGTAAACTTCCAGAAATTTATGGATGAACTCCTTGAATGTTGCCACTACTACTCTAGAAAACATCGCAGGGGCATTCTTTAATCCAAATGGCATTACCATATATTGATAACTTCCCCATTCTGTCACAAAAGTGGTTTTGTGTCTATCTTCCTACGTAATTCTTATCTGGTGTTACCTAAAGAATCTATTTGTAAACGAATAAGTTTCTTGACCTCCTACGTTCTCTAGTACTTCATTTGTGAATGGTGTTGGCAATGGATCATGTTCGCATGCGTCATTCAACCTCCTTAGATCCACGCAGATCCTAATTCCTCCTGTCTTCTTTTCCTGCACCACCATTGGGATAATCCACTAGGATTCTTCGACTGGTTCAATGATACCTACGTCTAGAATATTGTCTATTTCAGTCTTGACCTTCTCCTTGTACCTCGAGTTTACCTATAAGGCATTTGTCACATTGGCTTAGCTCCGAGTTTTAGCGGTATCTTCATCTTGCCTAAGTCACATGTTATCCCCTTCATCTCTGAGAATGTGGTTGGAAATAAATCTTGATATTCCCACAATAAGTCTGCATCCTTCTCAATTGTCTCATCATTCCAACAATCTCCCATTTGTGCAAACTTAAGGTTCTTCATTGTCCCAATGTTGACCTTCTTCATCTTGATCGGTTGTGTGTATGCGGTGGATGCAAGTTCCATCCCTTCTACTGTGCGTGTTCCTTTTGTCTCAGGTATTTGTACATTCCTGGGATCCTCATCCTCGTATTCTTCCTTCGTCACATTATAGCATTCCAATAGATTATATACCATTATCTTGGCTTTATGTGCATTTCATATGGGTGCTACTTCCATCGTCTCCACCTCTGAGAAGATATTTGTGCGAAATTCTTGTAATGTTTCCTGTATGGAAGGATATTTGTGTTCAAATGTGAATGTGAGTTCAAATCTTCATATCAATTCTTCCTAGCTTGTTGTCTCCGTATGCATCTCCAATTCTAAATACCAATTCTTCGGGATGGTGTCTAATGTGTGTATGAATTTGTGCGTCCACTCTATTTCTAGTACTCAGTGCCATAAGGCCTTACAACATTCCACGTGACCCGCCAAGTCTCTCTCTCCTATGTATTTCTGCACAGTTTTGTCTTCCTTGGGGCCAAAGCGTATTTGCATTAGTGTACTACACAGTACCTAGTATTCCATTCTCTCTCTGTGCACAACCCACCATCTAGCTAGAATTGTTTTTAATACGACATCAAGAGCCAACATCCTCTGTTGTTCGGGTACATGTAACTCAAATTCTTCTATAAATATGTCAATCTCAATTATTCCATCATACTTGGGTGGGTCACATAGCTCTGTTCCAATCCAACGCAAAGATCGGTTTATCCATGCACATTGTCTAATTGACACTTCATGCATCCTCTGTTGCCAATTCTCTAGACCAACTTTTGAATCTGATGCGCACGAACTGATACTTCTCCAACTCAATGCACCATCCATTGTCGGATCGACAAAGTCCCCCATATGCGCAATCAGATTGTACAATTTGTCAATGTCCTTCCCTCTTGTTGCCTCTGTGTATCGCTTTATTTTTTATGGGTCCAAAGGTGTAGTAACTTTCAGATCCCCAACCTCGAATATCATCTCCCTCTTTTTCAAGTTAATAATTGTTTGGTTATCAAACGTCCATTCCAATCCCATCAGTGTTGGATATGGTTGACTATCATCTAATATCTCAATAAATTCAAAGTCTCCCATGCTACACACCCCATCTATGTTCACATGTACTCTTGTTAGTCACCTAATCGAGATATCTTATGTTGATTCGCAAGCCTTAACTGAACAATGGACCATACTAGCTTAGGTTCACCCATCATCTCCCATGTCTGCTTAGGTAGCACATTCACATCAAATCCTAAGTCCAACAAAACATTATCCACATGATACTCTCCAATCTATGCATTGAACCTAAATTCTTTGTTGGTTCTCTTCATGTGTAGTACCTGGTTTACCATTGTTTTTGCGATAAGGGTGTCCCTTCCTTTTGTGCAGTGATCAATCATGGTATATAACATACTTAGCACAGTTCTTTCTTTCATTAGTTCTACAACTCCTTAAGAACTTTGTTAGTGTACTTACCTACACACTTGACTTCTTTGGTACAACTTGATCTTCTATATGAGGCAACGATGATGTTGATGCTCCCCCATTCAGTCCAAGTATTTACTTTCTTGTGCTATGATATGTCTCTTTCTCCTGTTGTGGATCGAATGATGGTATAGGCCCTGCTAACTTCCTTGCCCACTCCTATGTCTAGTTTCCTTGAGTTTCCATATCAAATTGTGTTCTATCTCCTCCACGCGTAATGAATGTTATTTGTGTTCATTCATTGTGTCTTTTAGCTAATATATCCTGCACATTATGATTCAGAGTCTGATTTGGGTTGCCTTTGGCCTGCCATTTCACAACCAGTTGGGGGCAGTCCTCCGTCGAGTGATCCAGTGTTCTGCAATATGTGCACATCATACATAGATTCTGGGAATCATGGGCCAAGTGTCCAGGTTGATTACAATTATAACAGATAATTGGTCTGTGTCCTACTCTACCAAAATTCCCTCTACCCCTGCCTCTACCAAAGTTTCCTTTGTTCCCCTGATTGAAACCTCTTTAATTCTTATACTGCGCACCACCTCCCTCTACAAAGGTGTTCTCTTCTTGGATCCGATATATATATATATATGTGATGTGTTCTCCCTTGGTAGTTCAAATGTGTGACAATCCTTCTCTTCATGTCCTACCAACTTGCAAAAATTGCAAAACAAGTTCTTGGGTGTACTCTGATACTTATGTAGCAATGGACACTCGGTGGGGTGATGGCCACATTTCTTACATATCTCGTAGTATCCCCCCTAGTAGTGGATTCGGTGCTCTAATTGCCAAATATTGTGCGAATGTTGGGCATTTGTCCTTGTGATGGCCCTCTGTCCTACATTTGGTACACCAAACTTGTTCTTATTTCTCCCTTCCTTTGGTAAGCTTGACCAGCTAAATTGTCAATGTAGCTAACTCTGTCTGAACTTGTGTCATTCCTCCAATATCTCCTATCGGATATGCCTCTGGTTTCATTGCAATCTCTAGCGCCTCAGGCTGCGACGTAACCTTCTATTGAATTAGGGGCCTTCGAATGTGTGGTAGAAGTTCGGCAATAAACCACTCTTAATGTTGTTGATCTTGAATTTGGAAAGTCAATCTCCCCATAACATCCTTAAAGTGTTGATCAAAATCCCATACAAACTTTGTTTGTACCTGTTTGATCTCGTTTAGCTCGGTGATGTATTGTGACTCTGACTTTGGAATTTTGAACTCTTTTAATAGCGCTTTCTTTATCTCTACCAAGGTCTTGGTCTGTCCTGTTTTTGTAATGATTTGTAACTTCATATACCATACCAACGCATGACCTCTAAATGTTGTTGCAAACTACACAATTTTTACGGTGTCATCTTGTATGTTTTTAGCGGCCCAAACTATTTCGCACACAAACAAGTGTTTTTCTGGATCCTCTCACCCCACTCCCTTGAATTCAGGAAGTCTGAGAGTATTATCTACTCCCACCATGTTGGCTTGTGTAGTCCCTCCTCTTGGTGATACTGACAACTGTGGACTTTGATTCAGACTTTGAATCTGTGCACTACTCCCACTACTTTGAAGGATACTACTTTGTACTCCTCAACTAACTATGATGGCTTTTGACAAGTATTCAAATGTTATCTTTGATTGTGGTGATGCACATGGGGTCGTAAATTCAACACATGATCCTATATGAGTAGGACTTACTTGTTCTTTTATTACTAGACTGGACTGAAACCCCTCTTCTTCTCCACCTATATATTATATCTCTACGATTCAGACATATGCACAAAGTTCTCTTTCTTTTGGCTCACTGTGCTTCTCTTCTCTCCCAGCCCCATCCTTTTGTCTCGTGTACCTCCTTCCTCCATGCAACTCTCCAAAATCATACTCTTCCTCTGATATGTTGCCTTCTTGCATCCTGAGTCCCTTCCTTCATTGTTCATTGCTTCCTTCTCTCAAACAATCCCCCTATCATCCTTCGGGTCCCCCTATGTGCGCAAATCCCTTTTAGTTGTTAGACTTCATTACCATCACATGTTTTTCACATAACAACATTGGTATCCACATATTCAATGATTTCAAGGACCTCCCGCGTGGACCTTTGAAAATATCTCTTTTTGCAATATTGTATGATTGAATGCAATCTACTGCAAATTCTGTAACATAACCCCCTAGTACACTATCTAACCAAAAATCAACTACTCAAGTAGTTGGGTTACTTATTTAATTCAACTATCTTATCAATTCATAAGTCCAATTCTTTAGCGTTGCAACACTAAACCTTCCTGTTTTCTCTACCAACCTCTCTAACCACTCAGTCAGAATTTTTGGAAATTTGCCAAAAAAAAATTCATGTAGATCAGTGAACACATACCTTTGCATCCATTGCTTTTCACTCATACGAGGTTTCTTGTTTTCTTGTTTCACAAATTCTCGTTCTTTTCGTTCTAACCAATTTGTGATTTCCTTCTTAGTCAGCCTCCAAAACATCCCCTTAATCGTAATGTCTCGGTCCTGGAAACATAACCATTTGTTGGCTCCATGGTCTACGCATGGGTTGCAAGACCCAAGGTTTGGTTTAACTATGACCAACAAACCCACAAGAAACTGGTCCTTTCGGCATCACCTGCTTGCGCAGATGAAGTCTCACTAAAGGTATCTATTTGGATTGCAAGAACCGAGCTTCTGTAGTAGTAAGGGAAAGGGAGACAGATACCCGAGTTAGTGTTCCTTCTTCTAGACTATGCATGTTCTCGAGTATTATAGAGATTATCACAATCATCCATGAATATTGCATCATAATTAATCCACAAACTAAGTCTAGTCTATGAAGTATAGAAACATCATTCATAAACGCACATAGACCACTAAAGAACACAAGATGCCATATTATCTCTAAACTCTCTCTTTATTCATCTTTCATCTTATCAACTAACTATTACATTCATGAATCATGCATAATATTCAACCTCACCACTCGGTCTCTCTCTGTCTCCCAACCTATTACATATTTATACCCAAAATCTAGGACTTAAATCCCTATTCTATCTATCCCAAAAATAGCCCATTACAATGCATGGCATGGTGAGCTTCAGTTAACTGGTTGTTTGCTTTCTTATGTTTTTCCCCTTTATGCAGATTTTTTGTTGTTCTTCTATTTCTGGAAAGGCCCACTATCATCCTTCACACTTTATCCTCTCTCTCACTTGCTTTATTCTTTTGTCTCTGTGTTGTCTTCCTCCTGCACGCTTATGTTCTTTTGCGCATTTTCTTCCTTCTACGTGCTTTCTTTATTCTGTGCCTTTTCTTCCTTTTGCACATTTTCTTTATACTTAGGTTTTTCTCCTAAGTTGCATCCAAAAACTGCATGTCCAACATTAATCAATTATAGAAATGTGGGTATTTTACATTGAATCATATTGTAGATCATGCAAATGTTGGCATATGGCATAAGAGATGGTGTTATGTAGAGGTTGTTGGTTTGGTAGGTGACTTTGCAGCTAGGTGGGAAGTTTTTTTACTACACTCAGATAGAGTCACATTAGATCAAGAGACAAGTTTGACTCCCTGGTCTGGGTTAAAAACAAAGTTGATGGGCAATATATTGCCAAGTTGGGATATCAAGCTATGATGGGAGAGAAGGTTCAGGGAAAATATTGGTGGTGGGATAAAATCTAGCATGTAGAGGCACCAAAAAAGACCAAAGTATTTATGTTGTTAGTTATTAAGAACAAGGTTTTGACATGGCACATACTTCATAATAGGAACAAGCACAACCCCAACATGTGTTTTTTATGTAGGTTTGCTTAAGAGAACTTTTCTCACATATTCATTGGTTGTCCTTCTACATAATAAGTGTGGAAAGATGTTGTGAGTTGGATCAATTTATTGAATATATAGAAGGGTTCACACATTGAGGATTGTTTGAAGGATTAGTTTTAGAGCCAGACTTTGAAGGCTTATAAGGTTGTACCTTTTATTACTCTTTGGGGAATCTGGTTTGCATGTAATTTTTTGTTGTTTAAAGGCAAACAACTCCAAAATTTTCAAGTATTTTTGTGGATGTGTGAATTGTTCCAGTTTTACAAAATGTCTACTAAAGTTCACATGTCCAGACAAATAGGATAAATATAGATCGACAAGTCCTTTCTTTGGGATTTCTTTGACTGATCTTATCAAAGATAGCATGATATTAGCAACATAGGAGGGGTTTTATACTTTTATGATTCACACTTTATACAATTTAAAGAAAATGTGGGTAAAGGGACCAGTGACTTTGTGGATCTAATAGCATTACAATCTCTTATGACGTTGGCTTTGTCTAAGGACATTAGGAAACTCGAGGTGTTTGGTGATTATCTTTTGGTTATAAAATGAATGACTAATGAGTATGTAATCCTTAATGTTGTTCTCTAGAAAGATGGAGATGCATAATTCCTTCAATTCTTAATATTATGGAGTTGACATGTGGCATTTAAAAAAATATTAATAAGAAGAAAAGAAATTCATTGCAAGCCATAAATAAAATATTTCTATGTCCACCTATTTTGATATCGTGGAATTTTAAAAAATATTTTAACATCCATCTTAAGTAAAATAATTTTATATCAACTTTATATATAGAGAGAGTAATTGAAAGTAAAAAAAATCTTATTCTACACATAGGTGCTTTCTACTTCTTCATATGAGGGAGATGTGTAATTCCTTCAATGCTTAATATGGAGTTAACACATGCCATTTAATAAAATATTAGTAACAAGTAAATATGTCAATATCAACTATATGTGTGTGGGTGTGTGTGTGTCTATATATATATATATATATATATATGCATCTTGAGGAATTTGATGCCTCTCATCATATGATAGATTTGAAGTTAAGTTGGATCTACGTTGGTATGTATTAGATTTCCCATGGAAAGTTTCTTTATTATAGTTGTGAGATAATTTTGGAAGACATCTAATTTTATCCAAAAAAACTCAAAATATTCACCTTGATGACAATGACATCATGGTCAGCTTTGATGTCGCCTCTTTATTTACCAAAATTCTCGTTTTGGAAGCCCTAACCTCGATCTCCAAACTAGTCGACTCTGAAGCTCTCAACCTCAGAGAGATTTGTCTCACCTCTACTTTCTTTACCTTCAAAGGAGTTTGTTATGAACAAATCGAAGGTACAACCATGGGATCTTCCTTATCCCCAGTAGTCGCCAACATCTTTACGAAACATTTCAAGGCTCTAGCCTTAAACAACTTTCACCTCAAACCCAAGTGTCGATTTCGATGTGTTGATGCCACCTTTGTTATTTGGCATCATGGACATGCCACTTTGATCTCTTTCTTTCACCTTTTGAATAATATTTCCTCTCACATCCAATTTACTATGGAAACCCAGTAAGATAACTCTCTTCCCTTCTTGAATGTCCTTATCTCTTGACTTCTCGACGGGTCCCTCACCCACAAATTTTATAGAAAAAATACCCATACATATAGATACCTTCATGCATAGTCCCACCTCATCCTTCTAAAAAATATGTGGTGTTAAAAACTCTAATGACCCAAGCCATCCACATCTCTACCCACCAATCCCTTAAGAAAGAAAAATCTCACCTAACAAAGGCCCTTATTTCTAATGCTTGCTATGTCTCTCAAATCAACAAAGTCGTTCGCTTAGTTCGCAATCCCAGATCAAAAAACTCTACCTCTTCTTCTCCGACACTTGCTCTCATCTCTCTTCCCTACATCCAGGGCACTACTGACGATATTTCAAAAATTTTGGCTAAAAATAACTTGTTCAAAATTGCTAAGGATAAATCGGACCGGATGCTTGGCCCATGAGTTTACCAAATTCCTTACTCATGTGGTAAATCATACATAGCTAAAATTGGTAGATCCTTTAAAGCTCATATTAAAGAGCATATAGCTGACACTACTAATAATCATATCTCCAAGTCAACTGTTGAGCACTCCCATAAATCTAAACACCTAATTTTTTTTGACAAAACTAGAATTTTAGCCACAACCCCATTTTACTCCTCACATCATTCGTGAAGCTCTAGAAATCCAAAAACATCCTAATAATTTTAATCGCAAAGATGGCTAAAAACTTGGCCATTGTTGGAATCCCACCATTCATCTTCTCCATCAGTAAGCATGGTTTGTTTTGTTTTTATCCATACAGTTTTCCTTCCTTCCTACCCCTTTGTTATTTGTTTTCTCTTCACCTTCTCGCTATAAACCTCTTCTTGTTATTGGGGTCCTTGTTCATATCGCTTCTTTATCCTTAATCTTTTTCAATCTAATAAATTTCTCGCTCATGATTTGCAAATTTCTCTCCAGGAACGATTCAAGTAACTAGTTGATTGGATTGATTACAAATGTGATAAACATGATGGTAAACTCTAACAAATTGTGAAATGTAAGTACATCCCTAATGCATAACCTGCATAGTGAAAAAATGTGCCTATGTTGGTCCTGAAGATGTTGCAACTGCCAACATTAAAAATAATTTATTTCAACATATGCTTGCAGCTTAAATCAAAATAGTTATTCTGCCACCTTGAGCATGAGTAGATTTGAAGAGATATCTCTTCTCAGTCTCATAGCCCCACTACTTCAAAAATATGAGGGAAGGTCAAAGCTTTATGAATATAGTGATAAAAATAAAAGTTAAATTTTTTAATGAAATGTTGTTGGAAATGCAGATCTCTAGCCTATAATGGTACAAAACACAATCTAGAAAGTGGCAAATGGAAAGCTTGTAATAATATCAAATGGACAGAAACGTTGTTTCCATGAAAATCAATAAATAAATTCACCTTCCATAGGTAAGTCAAATTCCACCTCATAATAGCTTATTGGACATTAATTAGGGCTCATAAACTAGGGATCCATGCAAGGAAATACTAAAGCAAGGATTCATGTGAGGAAAGATAATAACTCCTATATCATTGTTATCAATTTCTTCAAATCTAGTATCTATAGGTGTTGACTTAGAGCAGGGACTACAAATATTGGCAGTGTAGCCTTTGAGGTAGATCGAATAGAAGATGTATCACTTCACGCAAGATAGAGTCCCTTTTGAGAGAAATCTCCCTGATTCTATTGAACCAATTTGCCTTTAGGTTGCATGGGATTGGGAAAGCAATGGGGAAGGCAGTTATGACTAGCTAGCATGGTTGACACAATAAGTAACAAGCCCACACCATGAACAAATACGTGTCAACCCATGTCTCAACTCGTTGAATAACGAAAAGAACTTGTGTTAGGACCAACATTAGTTAGGACTAACAGAAGTAACATGTCGTAATGTACAGCCAGTTGATGGTACAATTGTGGTGAAATCATTTAAGGGATATGTTATAGGATATAACCCTTACGAGGGGCTATGGAGATGAAGTTATTATTGAGAAATGACAGTGAGGAATAAGCATGATGATGAGGGGAGAGAAGCATGGCGTAAAGAAAAGTGTGGGAGCCTTTACTATGAGGTTAGTCTCGTAATCAACTCTCCTTCCTATTACTAAGTCGACTTCCCATGACGACCACCGAAGAAACCCATGTTGGAGGCTACTCAAATGAAACTTCCACAATCTTGGGCACTCCAAACTCATCTATATCGTCTTTGCCCAACTAAGGCTATGAAGAATCCAATCTAGGGATTAGATTAGGGACTTCAAAAAAACTGAACCACCCTATGAAGATATCAATACAAAGAGTTGGCCCATAGAACCAAAAGTTATGAGTGACTTAATTCATTTCCTTTCCTTTTTCCTTAATTCACACACGTTAATCTGTAAATTATGCAAGGTGATTTCTGGGATTAAATGTAGTTGAGAAGAGGTTGTCGATGGGATTAAATTGAATGATGATAATAATCATGGCAATGTCATCATGTGGTGTTGAGAGGCATGCGAGAGAGCAATGCATTAAAGGAAAATGGAGATGCATTGAACTATCTTGTGAGGCTACCAGGGCATGTCAAGATGTATGCATAACAACCACCCCCAAAAGACCACCACCACAACACAATTGTGTCAATCACCTAATGTGAAGGCATAATATATTTAATATGTTTGTTTGTATTTGCAGAACAATGAATATGAACTTAAACACAATTAAATGGAATATAATGTGGCAATTGATTGTGTTTTATAATTATATATTTAGTAAATCAATTTTCAAATTTGACAAAACACTAAAATTAAATTACATACATCGTCGACAATTAAATCCCATCAAAGTGGATGGACCAATCAAGAATTAAATTTAAGAAATTAATATATTCAACATTTTTTTAAATATGTTTAATATAGTTTTTCACAAAACTTTGGGAATGGTTTGGAAAAACTAGCTAACTAATACAAAGTCAAAGTAGGTTGACTTCATACCAAAAGCTATAGTACTTGGTGGGGTAGGGACTAATAAATATAGGAAAGCTTGGCTTAGAAGGTGTGCAATGCAATAAAGAGTGCATTGATGCTTGGTCTTGTGACCTATTCTTATAGTAGCTTGCCACTCTTGATTTGACAATATTAAAACAAACACATGTACATATCATTTTGCCTAAAGCAACATTTGTATCAGTTTCATACTCATGCACTCCTACCACCTTTCTTTCTAGATAAGTTGATACTATATAAATTGAAGCTTATATTGTAATAGCCTTAATCCAAACCCCAATTGTAAATGAAAATGTAAATGTACATATACGTTGGTGAGCCATTGGCACCAAGTGCACGCACTTGAGTAGTGCACAAGGATTGTTTTCCAAATAAAGAGCGCACACATTCCACAATGTTGTGCGCGTGGATTATGCATCAAGGGAAGGGTGCACACATTCCATAGTGTTGTGTGCAATTGAGTAAGTAAGCGAGGATTACCTTGAAGTGCGCATCGAACTGAGTTTTATATATATTTATGTATAAATAGTTGAGGCTGAAGAGCCTGTGTGCTTATTAGGTTGGTGAGTCGGGATGCAAAAAGGCCAATGTGCCTACCCTTGTAAAATGTGATCCCACTCAAATTATTAATAAAATCACATCGTTGCCAGTAGACCAATAAGAGGAAAAGAGATGGGGGGTTAAACTCCATCGAAAAGGGAAAATGGGGACTTAAGTCCAAGGAAGTATTTTATTAATATTTCTGAAAAGTATAATTTATGGATATTTATTCATCCTAAGTTCCCTATGGATGGGAACGAGTCACCAAGTGGCTAAAACTAATTTTGAAGGTGACAAGTGTCTAATTATGACCATACAATTATATGGCTGAACCTTAGTGTATTTTGTGGGGGATCACTCACTTTTCTTCATGGGTTGGACCATCTGAATGGGGAACGACCATTACCTTATCTACAAAGAAAACTTGGAAAGGGATTTTTCCATCTAGTAACC
This sequence comes from Picea engelmannii, assembly GCA_009831015.1. Lineage (NCBI taxonomy): Eukaryota > Viridiplantae > Streptophyta > Pinopsida > Pinales > Pinaceae > Picea > Picea engelmannii. The sequence goes on along the minus strand of ML779841.1, from coordinate 195,992 downwards.
AGAGTCTTTGTTGTTGAAGAGGTGGGTTGTCAGGCCCGTGAGAATTCTCTCCAGGTGAGAGATTTGTTATCGAAGAGGTGGGTTGTCAGGCCCATGAGCATTCTCTCCAGGTGAGATATTTGTTGTCGAAGATGCGAGTTGTCGGGCCAGTGAGAATTCTCTCCAGGTGAGAGAGTTGATGTCGAAGAAGCGGGTTGTCAGGCTCGCAAGCATTCTCTCTAGGTGAGAGATTTATTAGGAATTGTTCCCTAGTGTGTTGGGAATTAGTTATAGGGCTCTGAGACTTCATGTCCGACCTGTTGTTGAAGCCTTGGAAGGGAAGTGGGGCAGCCGAGGTACTATTGACTAGAGAAGGGGCACACTTCCTAGGGTGGGACGGGCATGTGGGGAATGAGACATTGTTGGATAGTTGCAACAGTTGAGCACCTTGGACTGAACAATTTTGTTGATTATGAGAACCTAGCCTGACATTAGGAATCCTTTTTCCCTGGTGGAGTTTAAGCCCCAGCTCGGGGCTGACCTATTGTTGAAAGTATATGAGCAACGTAGTCTATGGATGGGAGGAACATCTGATCTCTGTGTGTAGTTGGTGACCCTTTATAAAAATATAAGTGTCCTTTATGTGCTTGTCTAATTTATTGTGTGCTTATTTACCTATGTCTAATATGGGTTTATTTCATGTATGTTGTTGCATATGATAAATTGTCTTTATTATGTATAATGTTGTTTGCACATGTAAAGCATGATGTTGTTATTCAATATTTGTTATCGCACATGTAGAGCATGAAAGTTATTAAGTATTTTTGTAGTTAATTTTGTAATAATGGTCATGAGTTTTTTAAGTGAGGCTAGAATTTTCATGCATGTAGGGAAATAAGTTGTGCACGTAAGAGGTTGGATTCATTGTGCATGTAGAGAAGCAGATCCACGTGCACAAGGAGAACAAAATATGCGTGCGGCACCAGAATGGTTGTGCACGCAGTACAATATTCATGTGTTCAGAGTGGTTACACGCACAATAATACTTGTGTGCACTAAATGATTGTGCACGCAATTGTATTATGTGTTAATTACACTGTTCTAACTAGTGTCTGAAGAGGAAAATTTGTGTGGCGCGATCCAACTTGGGATCGTGCGGGTTGTAGTATATCTAGGGAGGTAATATGGGGTACCTAGGGAGGTAATATGGGGTACCTAGGGAGGTACCCAATAGGAATGTGGTTATGTATTATTAGTGGAAGTCATTTAATATATGAGAATTTGGTCATTCAATGTAAGGTGGACTATGCCACTATATTAATAAAGGCCCACTATGGTAGTTAGATGTAATAAATGTGAGAAGGCTCTCTAGAAGGTTCCTAGGAGATAGAGAGATATATATAAATAAGTGTAAGAAATGTAATGAATAGAGTGAAGAATATGGTCATTCTAACAAGCAAGTATTGTTTGAGGAGTGCATTCTTTCCATAAGGAATAATATATGGTGTTAACCTACCTCAAGGGTTTTCTCTATTTCTTGTGTTCGGTTTCTGGTGAATGGATTGAATTATTCTTGTTGATATTGTGGGTTTATTTTGAGATTTATCTTCAGATCTATTCAGGTACTTAACAATTGGCATCATAGCACTTTCCTTTGCCAAAGAAGGGGAGAATGTTTTGGCTCTTTTTTGCAGATTCTTTCTAGAAAAAAAGAGGGCGGTGCACTTCAGGTTCATATCTGAACATTTTTTAGCAGAATTTCGTCAAACAAATTGGATATTTGAATTCCTCTCAGAAAATTACCTAATTTAAAAAAACAGATCAACCGAAACGGAGTCCAGGAAGTAAATTTACGAGCATTTTAAATTCAGCAGTTTTTCAAGGTTTTTTCGGAAAAAGCCGTGATTATCTACAGTAATTTATTTGTAAACCCTAGTTGTTGTTGAGTAATTTTTCCAATCAAGATGTATTTTATAGGAAAAGATGATGGTCCTAGTATTGAAGACTTCTTAAATTCCCACAAGTCAGAATGGAAAGAGCAGTGGAAATTTTGTCTACATCTTCGTTTGAGAGAAGATGCTCACACATGGTGGACACCATTTGACTTTTGGGAGTGGATGTCACTTTCTGAGGAAGCAATGGAAAAAATTATTTTAGACAAGTGGTCTCATACGAAGTGTAAGGATAAAGACAACACCAAGGGTTTATTTTCATGTGGAAAATCTATATTACAGGTTCATGGTTGTATTCATAAAGAAAATGACATTGTTTCTATTAACCCTAGTTGGCAACAAAAGTTTATCAATGTTTAGTTGGTTAATAGATTGCAAGTTCCTACAAATAATATTCATATCACACAGGTTGTTGATAAACATGTTCAATTTTTTAAAGATTTGAAGATCACTATGGATAAATATGTGTTGCATTCAGATTTTCATGCTATAGATATGGATGATTTGGATATTTTTTTGGGATATCCTTGGATAGAATTACTGGGTACCATTAATATTAATGTGAAAAAAAAAAATTGAAGTTGTGCTACAAGAAAAATAAAATCACATTGTAGGATGTGTCTCTTAGTAAGAAATATGGGCCCACAAAGGCCAACAAAGAAGTTATTGTTGAGTCCAAAGTTGAATCAGAGGCAGAGTCTATAGAAGGAAATGAAGCAAAACCATGGGAATGACACAATCAAAAAGCCAAGGAGGTCATTGACTCAAAGGCACAATGTGTTGCAGATTTGAAGAAAATAGAACAAATTCCTACAATTGTTGTATATCGCCATCCACATCATATAGAGAAACAACAGTCATCGAGGCAAGGGTGTGTACATCAACACATTTATGCACCGGCAAGGAATCAGAAAGGAAACTGATCAAGAGGTGCATGGAGGCCTACTAGCACTATAAGAAGACATCATGCTAGAGAACTAATCCCATGGAAACATCGACATATTGATGATCAAGATCAGGGTGGCGAGGCAACATATGGACATCATGTTCGACTTCCATTGGGATGGATGGATGGTCGTACTTGGTACCAGTTGGCTACATTTCTTAGTCGATACTATTGTATGGTTTCTTCTCGTGTTTCGAGGATGAAACATGTTAAGGGGGGTGGAATGTAGTATACCTAGGGAGGTAACATGGGGTACCTAGGGTGGTACCCAATGGGAATTTGGTTATGTATTATTAGTGGAATTATTTTAATATATGAGAATGTGGTCATTCAATGTAAGGCGGACTAGGTCCATTATATTAATAAAGGCCCACTATGGTAGTTAGATGTAATAAATGTGAGAAGGCTCTCTAGAAGGTTCCTAGGAGATAGAGAGAGCTATATAAAGAAGTGCAAGCAATGTAATGAATAAAGCGAAGAATATGGTCATTGTAACAAGCAAATATTGCTTGAGGAGTGCATTCCTTCCATAAGTAATAATATATGGTGTTACCCTACCTCAAGGGTTTTCTCTGTTTCTTGTGTTCAGTATTTGGTGAATGGTTTGGATTATTCTTATTAATATTGTGGGTTTATTTTGATATTTATCTTCAGATCTATTCAGGTACTTAACACAGGTTATCTCACTTGTTTCTGCATAGATTAATGTTATAGTGTAGAATCTGTGCACTAGATTTTTGGAGTGGCATTCCTCAACAATAAGCTAGGGATGTTTTTTTCCAAGGAAAAAAACATAATTTTATTTCATCTGATGAGAACAAAATTACATTTTGTAGATACACTTCCAGAGCGTATTCTTGATCAGTTGTTGTGTCTGTAGATTTTCTACTGATGTAGATTAGAGATGTCCTTCCTATAAAGGGTTGTTGAGATATAAAATCCATTTGGATTATAGAAAATATGCTTCATCAAAGGAGCTTCTAACATATAGAACATGTTGTCTATTATGTTCACAAAAAAGGTTGTTGTAGGTGCTTATGAATGTGATCATTTAGGAACTCAGTTACTTTATGTAACGTCCCCAACCACCAACAAGCCGGGCAATGCCACTTCTCTGACACCAAACTCTAACATCCCCGGCCACCAACAGGTCGGGCCATGCTACCATGCGAAAATACATACATACATATATAATATGCATTTAAATTGAAATAACACACAAAACACACAGTTATTGTTACCATTTAGATTCAAATGTAATAGACAGTAATTCATATACACAACAGAATACATGATAACATTCAAGCATCACAGGCATGCATAACATACATAATTAGGCACATAAATGATACTTATCTTTCAACTGGAACAACACCACCAACTGTGTGCAGACCTTCCACAAACCTCCAAGCCATAGACCACGTTTTTCATCATGCTCAGCAGTGGGTCACCCCCAAACTGGGACTAAGCTCCACCCAGGGCAAGGTAATCTTAGACTAGGCTGAGGTTATAGGAAACTGCACAGTCCAACTGGAAGGATTCTCTCCAAGAGCCTTCTTACGCCCACTACTCATGGACTCTCATTCCCCACATGCCTATTCCACCCTGAGAATATGCACCTTCACTGTTCCACAGTCCATCGGCTGCTCCACTTTCCCTCTCAGGGTCTTGGCAACAGGCCAGATCAGGAATTCTCAGAGCTTCGTAGTTGGTGTTGGACACTCTCTAGGAGAAAACCACTTCCCAACAAACTCTCTCACCTGGAGAGAGCTGCTCACAGGCCTGAAAACCTGCCTCTTCAACCACGGGCCTGACAACCCGATTCTTCAACCAGTTTCAACTCAATTCCCGCAAGGTAAGGATAACATCAACATCACCAACATTCAATTAACTCACAGGTGACAGCAGCAACAGGAAAAACTGGGCATGGACATCCAAAAACAGTAATTGTCTACACTAGGACACAACACGGCTCAGGTAATATACAAGATGTGTCGGGATTCACAGTAAAAACAACACAAGTTGGCTTAAGGGTTTCCTGATTCCAAAGATGTGTGGCTATGCAGAGGTCCAACGCAGAAACAAAACGGGTTCTGGGAGAGGATCCCAGCGAACTCAGGCGATGGAAGAATGGGCGCGTGAACCCCCAACATGGCTGACTTCTTCAGCTTTAAATGCATGCGCCCAGGTCGACACTTGTCTTCCTGGAGCTGTATGCACTCTGTTTTGCATACATTCCTTTTTCAGGAACTTGGGACAACACTCATCAATTGTCCACCTTAGCCTTTTAGGAAATAATAATAAATTATTATCCCCTTTAGAGGTAAGCCCCCTAAATTAGCCCCTAGGCCCAACACTTAGCCTCCTCCCTTACCCAACCTTGTGGAAGCTTAGTCCCCCATCAGTCTTTCTTCGTGGTCAGTCTACACACAACAATGTTTTTATATTAACAAAGTGCATAATTACATATACAAAATAGGCTCCTAGCCTTTAACACCTAGGCTCTCCGACCTACTTGCACATAAGCTTACCAGCTTACAATTGTTCAACTCACTAGTCTACAAAACATGTTTACAATACATAGATATAATTAAGGCTCATCCTTGGGGTATTACAATCCCCTCCCCTTATTTTTGCACTATCCTCAGTGCAACTTACTTACACAGCATCAACAAGATTTCCAAAATCTTCAAAAAGATGCGAGTATTATGCCCGCATAGCATCCTCATGTTCCCATGTGACGTCCTCGATATTGTACCAGGTCCACTGGACCTTTACAAGCCCTATGGCTTGATTCCAGAGCTGCTTTCTTTTCTGATCCAATATATGCACCGGATGCACTTTTAAGACGCCTTCTCGCTCCACCTGAATCACATTCCAATCAATTACATGATTAACATCAGGTATATATTTCTTAAGCAATGAAACATGAAACACATTATGTACAGTCATGGATGCAGGCAATGCAAGCATATATGAAACCGCTCCAATCCTTTATAGGATTTCAAATGGCCCACAATATCTGGCCACCAGCCTGGAACAGTTCCCCAGCTTCAAGGAACTTTTGTTAGTTTTTACTTTCAGAAAAACATGTTCTCCCACTTTAAACTCCCTATGGGTTCTGTTCTTATCAACATAACTTTTCTGTTTGTCTTGGGCAGCCTTCAAGTTCTTCTTAATCTTCAACATTTTCTCTTTCATTTCCTTGAGCAACTCTGGCCCAACCACTGCTCTATTAGATGGATTATCCCAGCTTACTGGAGTATTGCACTTTCTACCATAAAGTGCTTCAAATGGGCTCATCTTCAACGATGCTTGATACCCATTGTTGTAGGCAAATTCTACCAAGTGTAGGTAGTCTTCCCATTTAGATGGTTTGTCCATCACATACATCCTTAGCATATATTCTATCACTTGGTTCACCTTATTTGTCTACCCATCAGACTCAGGATGATAAGCAGTAATGAAGTTAAGATTTGTTCTGAATCCTTTGAACAACCCCTTCCAGAACTTTGAGGTAAATTTTGGGTCCCTGTCAGACACAATTGTCTTGGGAATACCGTGCAATCGTGTTATTTCCCTCATAAAAATATCAACAACGTTAGCTGCCTTGCGAGTAGTCTTTAGTGGAATAAAATGGGCAGCTTTCGTAAGCTTGTCCACCACCATCGTGATTGAATCATGCTACTTTTTCGGTCCTGGGAAATCTTGTGATGAAATCCATTGTCATCACTTCCCACTTCCACTCAGGAATGGGTAAAGGTTGTAGCAACCCTGCTGGGTGCATGTGCTTTGCTTTAACCTTCTGACATTCCATACATCTGGCGATGTATTCTGCAATTTCTTTCTTCATACCTGGCCAAACGTAATGGCTCTTGACTATTGCCATAGTTTTCTGATATCTAGGGTGCCCTGCATAAGGCACATTATGCATTTCATTCAAAATCATAAGTTTCAAGTCCTGGACATTAGGTACATAAAAAAAATTCTTGTACAAAAGTGTTCCATCGACTTCCAATTTATAATTTTCCACTTTCTGTGGCATCTCACCTTGTTGTAGCTTTGCTACCAAATCCCTATACTGCAAATTTGCATTTGCAGCCTCCAAAATTCTGCCTTTAATATTAGTTTTATACATGCTAATGGACGTAGCATGTAGCTCATGCACTCTTCTATTGAGTGCATCAACCACTTTGTTTTCCTTTCCTTTGATATGCTTGATATCAAAGTCATACTCACAAAGAAACTCCAACCACCTACTATGCCTAGCATTCAAGGTTGGCTGATCAAATAGATACTTCAGACTATGATGGTTTGTCCTGAGTTCAAACTTCTTTCCCATGAGGTAATGTCTCCATTTCTTCAGAGTGTGCACTATGGCTGCCAACTCCAAATCATGAGTTTCATAGTTCTTTTCACGCTCTTTCAATTTCCTGGACTCATAACATATCACAAATCCATTATGGTCGAGGACTCCTCCCAATCCTTCTTTTCATGCATCTGTACAAACCACGAAATCCACATTTGGATCTGCAATCTTCAAGATCAGAGCACTGGTTAACAACTGCATCAATTGTTGGAAGCTTCTCTCACACTCTTTTGTCCATTGAAATTTCTTCTCCTTCCTTTGCAAGGAAGTGATAGGGTGAGATATCCTTGAGAATCATGCAATGAACCTTCTATAATAGTCAGCTAGACCCATAAAGGATCTGACTTATGTTACATTCTTCGATGTTGTCCATTCTCTAAGGGATTCTATCTTCTCAGGATCCACAACTATCCCATCTTTTGAAATTATATGTCCCAACTAATGAATTATGTTTTGATAAAATGAGCACTTGCTCAATTTGGCATACAGTTGGTGCTCTCTTAGCACTTGCAACACCATCCTCGGATGTTGTTCATGATCTTCCTCTGACTTGGAATACACCAAGATGTCATCCAAAAAGACTATGACAAACTTGTTTAGATATTCCCTGAACACACCATTCATTAAACACATGAAAACAACGGGTGCATTTGTTAACCCAAATGGCACCACTGTGAATTCATAATGATCGTACCTTGTTCTGAAGGCGGTATTGTTGATGTCTTCACCCTTTATTCTTACCTGGTGGTATCCTGACCTGAGATCTATTTTTGAAAATATCTTGGCATCCTTCAATTGATCAAAGAGATCATCGATCCTCAACAGAGGACACTTGTTCTTTACAGTCACTTTGTTCAACTGTCTGAAATCAATGCACAATCTCAAGGTTCCATCTTTCTTCTTCACTAACAGGAATGAGGCACCCCAAGGTGACACACTTGGGCTTATATACCCCTTCTTCGGAAGCTCTTCAAGCTGCATTTGCAGTTCTTTTAGCTCGGGTGTACTCATTTTGTAAGGAGCTTTCGACACCGAAGCTGCTCCAGGCATCACATTAATAGAAAAGACAATATCTCTCTTCGGGGGTAGTCCTAGTACCTCCTGGAATACATTTTCAAAATATTTTAATACTGCATGGTCCTCAAGATTTGATACTTTATCCTTAGGTGCTTCCTCCATGTGGGCTGCAAGTAATTGACAGCCTTTCCTGTAGCACTTCTTCAGCTGCATTGTTGAGATTTCCCTGACAACAAATGCCCTTGGAATTCATTGGACTATTCTCCAATTCCCCTCCTCATCCAGGCAGGTGAATGCCTTGTTACGACAGTCTAGGATGACATGGTGTTGGTCCAACCAATCCATCCCAATTAGACAATCATAGGAACCTAAAGGTAGAAAGTTCAATTCATCCTTTGTGCTCAGTCCACTCATGTCCACTGGACAGGACTTAACCAACTCAATAACTTTTCTTTTGGCTCCTGTATCCAGCTTCACTAACCAAGATTTTCCATGTTTTCTTCTCGACAATTGCAAACTTTCCACCACTCTAGGATCTATATAACTATGACTAGCCCCTGAATCAATTAAAATAGTAAAGGTACGGTTATTGATCATACCTTCAACTTCAATCATGTGTGATTGAGACTCAGCTTGGTTGTTGTCCGGGGCTGCATAGATCCTTGGTATTTTACTGCCCATGTCCTCCATTGTTTCTGCTTGCTGAACATTGTGGACAGCTCTTACTTTGCCATTTTTGTGGGGACAATCTATGTACTTGTGGTTTCCCTGACATCCCCAACATTGGATGGGTGTCTACCTTAGCCTTGACCCCCTACATCATCCATTCTCTGCTCTCTAAAAGATGGTTTTCCTTGAGGATTGTTTCTGAAAAAGGGAGGTTTGTTTCCCTTCTGTCTATGTTCTTTCTTGACCTTCTTCTGGTCATCCCAAGCCTTTCGAAAAGTGGGATTTTCTCTTTGTTGCTCATATAAGCATTTTTCTCTCCTTATAGTTTCTTCCATGGTTTTAGGTTTATCATACTGTATCTTGTCACCAATGGAAGGTGGCAGTCCACTCAGATACCTTTGAATTTTGACAGTCTCCTCCTTGATGAAAGGAACGTACTTCAGCAATTCCAAAAACCTTCGTTCATATTCATCAATGGGCATGCTACCCAGCTTGAGTTCAAAGAATTATTTCATCTTTCTATCATAGTATCTTTTCGTCGAGTATTTCTTTTCGAAATACTTCTTGAATTATTTCCAAGTAACATCTTTCTCTCTAATGTGTTGCACCTACACAAGTTGATCCCACCACATGGATGATTTCCCCTTCAGATAATACATTGCAATTCTTCCTTCTGCATGAGAGAAATAATTTTGCAGTTGGAAATATTTCTTCATGCCAAGCAGCCATGTCTCAGCATCTTCCTCCTTCTGGTGCTCTCCATCAAACGTAGGAGGTTTAATCTTGTTCATTTCTCCCTTTAGTTCATCCACTCCAGATCTCCTATGCTTTCTGGTAGGAGATGGGCTTAAACTATTGTGTGCTCTCCTCTTGGAGTACTTCGGGGAGTGAAAATGATGCCTGCTAACGCTTCTTGATTTACTGGAGTCACTCTCCTTATCCAATTTCCTTTCTATCCTTTCCAGGCTTCGCATCAACTTTAAGTTGAATTCTCCCTGTTTTTCCTTAGCTTTCATGAGCTTTCTGGTATCTGCTCAGTGAGTTTGGGCATCCTTCTGCAATCTTTCAATGATTTTCATCACGCTTCCCTCCTTGTTTATCTCTTCTCCATGTTCATTGGAGTTTGATCCTTCAACTCCCAATTGGACATCCATCCCTCTAGCTTCATTCTCCGAACTGGAAGCATTCTGTGCCTCCTCCATTCCTTTGCACTCAATGTTAATTTGCTTCGGTCCTGACACTCATTGAACTCTGCAAACACAATGTGCAGTCAACTGAAATTTGTCAGGCCATCATTCCTTAACAAATCCCACAGAATTCATAAACTGAATCTGTTTTAAGAAACGTTCAGATTTCATGATTTTTTCGAGATCTACTCGGCTCTATAAAAATTCCAGGCCGTAGCCCTTTTCTCTTAGCCCCTAACCCCTGCGACCACGGGCTGTGACCAAGCGCTAATAGTTGGGCACTTACTCGGGACTTCAAGTTTCAGAAGTCTTCAAAGTACATCTCAATAGTTTCTCAGAGTTCTGAATTAACGAACTCGCAAAGTAAGGTGGATCGTCGGTCCACGGCTACCCAACATCCAACGGTTGATACCCACTATGGAACTTTAGGCATCGGAGCTTCAAGATTTCGGAACTTCGGAGCTTCGAGACTTTGGACCTTGGATCTTCAGAACTTTGGATTTTTGCGCTTGCTTCCTTCCAGACTCCCGAATTCCGAATTTCCAGACTTCTTTACCCTCCAGGTCCACATAGTGCAAATGTCACCATCTAAAGCGGTGGCAAGTGGCATGCCTAGGAAAGGTCCACATCATCCTTGGCGACATCATTCGGTCCCACCACGTCTCCTCTTTCACTTCAGAACTTCGGACTTCGAAAGTTCTCCCCTCAACCTACGTTAATTCTCCTTAAATCCGAAATTATGATTTGCTCTTTTTCTTCTAAACTTCAGGTTTTGGAAGTTTGTGCATCAACACATCCCCCTTCTTCCGACATCTGAAATTTGAAGTTACGGTCTAACAGTAATGATTCCAGGATAACCCTATTGCACCTTCTCCAGATCTGACGGTTGTAAAGGATTTCTCTTCCTTCCGAACAGATTCTACGGGACACATTACTCAGTGACCCCATACCACGTCTGTCGTGGTTTACAATATCGCTACATCTCCTGAGCTTCGTAACACGACCAAGTAACCTCTTGGCACTTAGTAACGTTCTGAGGTTCGAAATCGGTTCCCCCCAACATAATTTCCACTTGAAACCTTGGGTCCAAAGACCACTTATCCAACCCATCCAAGTTCGACGTTGAAACCTTGGCTTTGAACTTGAATTTTGTCTAATTTGACAACAATTCTTTCCAAAACTCTTCCTTCAGTTCCCACTAACATGGCCCATCCAAGCTCAGTGTTGAAAACCTTGGCTCTGATACCAATTTGTAATGTCCCCAGCCACCAACAAGCCGAGCAACGCCACTTCTCTGACACCAAACTGTAACATCCCCAACCACCAACAGGTCGGACAATGCTACCACGCAGAAATACATACATACACATATAACATGCATTTAAATTGAAATAACACAAATAACATAGAGTTATTGTTACCATTCAAATTCAAATGTAATAGACAGTAATTCATATACACAACGGAATACATGATAACATTCAAGCATTACAGGCATGCATAACATACATAATTAGGCACAGAAATGATACTTATCTTTCAACTGGAATAACACCACCAACTACGTGCAGACCTTCCACGAACCTCCAAGCCATAGACCACACTACTCATAATGCTCAGCAGTGGGTCACCCCTGAGCTAGGACTAAGCTCCAACCTGGGCAAGGGAATCCTAGACTAGGTTGAGGTTACAGGAAACTACACAATGCAACTGGAAGGATTCTCTCCAGGAGCCTTCTTACGCCCACTACTCACAGAATTTCATTCCCCACATGCATGTTCCACCCCGGGAATATGCACCTTCACTGTTCCACGGTCCATTGACTGCTCCACTTCCCCTCTCAGGGTCTCGGCAATAGGTCGGATCAAGAATTCTCAGAGCTCCATAGCTAGTGTTGGACTCTCTCTAGGAGAAAACCAATTCCCAACAAACTCTCTCACTTGGAGAGAGCTGCTCACAGGCCTGGCAACATGCCTCTTCAACCACGGTCCTAACAACCCGCTTCTTCAACTAGTTTCAACTCAATTCTTGCAAGGTAAGGATAACAACAACATCAACAACATTCAGTTAACTCACGGGTGACAGCAGCAATAGGAAAAACTAGGCATGGACATCCAAAAACAGTAACAGTCCACACTAGGACACAACACGGCTCAGGTAATATACAAGATGTGTCAGGCTTCACAGTAAAAACAACACAGGTCGGCTTCAGGGTTTCCTGATTCCAGAGATGTGTGGCTATGCATAGGTCCAGCGTAGAAACAAAATGGGTTCTGGGGGAGGATCCCAACAAACTCAAGCAAAGGATGGAAGAGTGGGCGCGCGAACCCCCAACATGGCTAACTTCTTCAGCTTTAACTGCATGCGCCCAGCTCGACACATGTCTTCCTGGAGTTGCATGCACTCCATTTTGCATATGTTCCTTTCCCAGGAACTTGGGACAACACTCATCAATTGTCCACCTTAGCCTTTTAGGAAATAATAATAAATTATTATCCCCTTTAGGGGTAAGCCCCCTAGCTTAGTCCCTAGGCCCAACGCTTAGCCTTCTCCCTTACCCAACCTTGTGGAAATTTAGCCCCCCATCAGTCTTTCTTCATGGCCGGTCTACACGCAGTGATGTTTTTATATTAACAAAGTGCATAATTACATGTACAAAACAGGCTCATGGCCTTTAACACCTAGGCTCTCCATCCTACTTGCACATAAGCTTACCAGCTTACAATTGCTCGACTTACCAGCCTACAAAACATGTTTACAATACATAGATATAACTAGGGTTCGTCCTTGGGGTATTAGACTTTCCACTATCCCAATTCCAAGTTTGTCCCTTCTTTCGACCTCCTATCCGCTTCTTTGTTTCTTTCCCTGTAAACATGTTGACATGTGAGAGAATCAAAAGAGATATGTAAGAGATTGATGTCTTCCACTAAATTAGCAAGTCTAATGTTTGTACATCTTTGAGTGTCATTAATCCATTTTATGAAATTCATTGAATCTCCAAAAAGAATAAGCGTTTTAGATTTATTTTCAATGGCAAAGGCAATGAGTAGTTTGAGGCTCATCAATTCAGCATAATTGTTTGTTCCCATCCCTAGGCCAATAGTCACGGTAAAAAAGTGGGAATCTAAAAAATATAAAATCCCTCGTCCCCTGCATTTGTTGTTTTGGGAAGCTCCATCAAAAAAACCCCAAGGTTTTGATTTCAATTTCTTCCTCCAGAAAATGTCTAATCTTAACTCTCTCAACAGTAGGAGGGAATGAAGATAATAGGACAATACTTTTGATTGTTGTGATTTTTGGAGCCATGGTGACTCCATTAAAAATGAGTGTGTTTCGAGCTATCCAAACTCCCCAGATTATCAAAAGTGGTAGAGCTCTAAATCCCTTATTTTCTCTGTTCGACCACCAGTCCTGCCAGGTTTGTTCCAAAGAAGGGTCGTTCCAGCTACATCGGTGTTTCAAGTGTCTTGACACTTCAATCCAAACATCTTTGATGAATTGACATTCCGAAAAGATATGGAGTGTTGATTCTCCTTCTAATTTACAAAGGGAGCACCTTCCACGGCCATAATTATTTCTTTTTTGAAGTATTTCCCAAGTCAACACCTTATTTGTTAAGACATTCCACATAAATAGTCTTGATTTGGTCGGGCACGCTAGCTTCCATTTTTTTTCCACCACCAGACTCGCTCTCTTTACACCAAGTCTAAATTTAATTTGATATAACCATCCTTGGGTGTATAGATTCCTGAAGTAACCAGGTCCCAGATAAGTTCATCCTCGTAATCCCTGAGTCTGATATGTGATGTTTTTAGGCTTGTTATATACCTTTCCAACTTTGCAACATCCTCTTATTATAAACCCAACTCATTTACCGATTTCCATCCTTGGGACCAAATGGTTGTTAGGCATGGTTTTACAAGTTTGCTTAAAGTATCAATTCCTCGGGTTCTCAAGTGGATGATAAGTTGTTCGGGAAGTATGTGTTATCCTTCACAACCGGACCAAGGATATGCTCCCAATCTGACCGGCTATCCATTCCCTATCTGCCAAGCTAGGCCTTCCCCGATGACCGAGAACGAGTTAACAATTGCCTTCAAAATAACAAAAGCTCCTCTCAGGGATTTATGTGGATTCCTAATCCAGGTCTCCAAGGAAGTCGGTTCAATATATTTTTGAAACACCACCCTGGTCCAAAGACTAGAAAAAATTATTAGACGCCAACCTCCTTTTCCACTAGGGATTTTAATAAGCTAGGGATGTTACAAAGTGGTATCATAGCATTTTGTTAGTGCTGGTAACGAGGGACGTTACAGATTGGTATCAGAGCTAGGAACGTTACAAATTGGTATCATAGCTGGGAACATTACAGATTGGTATCATAGCCCTAGTTTCAACACTGAGCCTGCATGGGCCGAGTATGTCTTTAAAGACAAATTCAGATTGGTAAGTGGCCGAATTTGGAATTACAACGCGACCATGGTGCGCATAAAATAAGAATGTGCACTAGATTTTGACATTGCAAGGTGCGACGCTGGAAATGCACAGAAAATAATGGTGCATGGGTGTGCACACTAAAATTTGGGGTTGCATGGAGAAAAACTGGTGGTGCATGTGTAATACTGATACATAATGTATATGTTAAATATCGACATCGCGCATTGGTACATGTTGAATACTAGTGCGTGCACAAGCTTCAGAAAGAAGAAAGAAAAAGTAAAAGGGTATTTGGGTGAATTCCAAATGACCATAATTTACTGTGCAAGACTAATAATTATGCAAAGGAGCATTCGATAAGAAAGTTTTGGAAAAAGGATTCCAATTATTCACCCATAAATTTTGAATTGGTACGTTAAAATCATCCAAGAAATCAAAAGAAAGGGTTCTGAAAAAATGGTGTAGATTTTTCGTGAAGTTGTCGCATGAATTCGTCTAACAAATCTTATTGCCTGCACATTTTTTTATAATTAATAGTGATTAGATCAATATGAAATAAATGCAGAGAGTAAAAAGCATGGAAGATGCATAGAGAACTTACAACCATGATGATGAATTCAGGGGTTTGTAAATTGGTATGGGTATTGATAGTACATAATCCAATGAGCCTACAAAAGGTAAGGAGGAGCGCATAAACTTGGTAGAAACCATAAAGGGATTGTAAAAATATGTCCAAAGCTATAAAGCTGATAATGAGAGGTTTATGAAAGCCAAGGAGAAACAAGATGGCTTGAATATCAAGTTGATGCAAAGCTTGGACAAATAGAAAATAAAATGGATAAGAAGATAGAGTCAAGCAAGTCAAGAAGTCGTAGGTCTCATGATGAGAGAAAAAAAACAAGAACTGTTGACAGACATCACCATCACTCACCAAAACATTCATTTAGGAAAGCACGCAGTAGCTCAAGTCCATCTCTTATCAGAAAGCATAAGAGAAGGACTGGGGTGGACAAACTACAGGGAGAAATGAATAATATCAAGCCTCCTACCTTTGATGGTGAGCACAAGAAGGATGAAGATGCATAGACCTGGTTGTTGGGCATGAGGAAGTACTTCCAATTGCATAATTAATTTGCACATGCGAAAGGGAGAATTGTCATCTATCAACTAAAGGGAAAAGCATTAATGTGGTGGGATCAGTTTGTGCAAGTGCAACACATTGATGAGAATAAGGTTACTTGGAGGGAGTTTAAAAGGCATTTTCAAAGAAATACTTAACCAAGCGATACTACGACAAGAAAATGAAAGAGTTCTTTGAACTCAAGCTTGGGAGTATGATAATAGATGAGTATGAAAGAAGATTCTTAGAGCTTCTGAAATATGTTGCATTCATCAAGGATGAGCAAGTTAAAATTCAGAGGTATCTGAGTGGGCTTCCATCATTGATCAATGAAAAGATACAATATGATGACCTCAAGACATTGGAGGAAGCCATAAGGCGAGCTAAATGTATCTATGATTAGCAAAGGGGAAGATCGACTTTCCAAAAGGCTTGGGAAGAAAAGAATAAAAACAAGATAGAACAGAGGAAAAAGGGGACTAAGCCACCATTTTTTAGAAATACTTCTCAAGGACAACCAACTCCCAAGGAGCCCATGATGACTAAGACAATGGGGCAAAGACTAAGGCAACCACCTATTTAATGTTGGGGTTGTGGGGAAGACCACATGTATAGAGATTTCCCTCATAGAGGTGAAAAAGTGAGGATTGTTCACAATCTGTAACAAGTTGCGACAATTGAAGACATGAGCAGAAATGTACAAAGGATCTACGCAACCCTGGATAAAAAGAAAGCTGAGTTTCAGTCGCACATTATTGAAGTGGAAGGTAAGATTAATGACCAACCCATTGCTATTTTAATTAATTCAGGGGCTAGTCATATTTATCTAGATCCCAAGATGGTGGAAAGATTCCAACTGACAAGAAGTAAGCTTGGAAAACATTGGTCGGTACAACTAGATACGGGAGCAAAAAAGAAAATCAATGAGATGGTTAAGGCATGTCCAATGGATATGAATCGACTGAGCACAAAATATGATTTGAATATCATATCTTTGGGCTCTTATGATTTCCTCATTGATATGGATTGGTTGGACCAACATCATGTCATTCTAGACTATTACAATAAGGCATTTAATTGCTTGGATAAGGAAGGAAATTTAAGAACAGTTCAAAGGATTTGAAGAACTGTAACTATCAGAAAAGTTTCAGCCTTTCAATTGAAGAAAATCTACAGGAAAGGGTGCCAAGTATTTACTGCGCACATGCATGAGGAACCTAAGGATAAAGTGCCAAATGTTGAAGACTACACAATACTAAAATAATTTGAAGATGTTTTTAAAGAAATACCGAGTTCGCCACCGAAAAGAGATATTGATTTCTTTATAAATTTGATGCCTAGAGCAACCCCCATATCCAAGACTCCTTATAGGATGAGTACACCATAATTGAAGGAATTGCATATGCAACTTGAAGAGCTTCCGAAGAAGGGGTATATACGCCCAAATGTGTCACCTTGGGGTGCCCCAATATTGTTTGTGAAGAAGAAGAATGGTATGTTGAGGCTTTGTTTTGACTTCAGGCAGTTGAACAAAGTAATAATGAAGAACAAGTATCCTTTGCCAAGGATAAATGACCCCTTTGACCAGCTAAGGGGCGTGCATATTTTTAAAGATTGATCTCAGATCTGGATATCACCAAGTAAGAATTAAAGAAGAAGACATCAACAAGACTGCTTTCAGAATGAGGTATGGCCATTAGGAGTTTACAATAGTGCTATTTGGGTTGTCAAATGCACCAATTGTCTTTAAGTGTTTAATGAATGGTATTTTCAGAGAATACTTAGATAAGATTGTCATTGTATTTTTGGATGACATACTTATTTACTAAAAGTATGAAGAAGAACATGAGTAGCACTTGAGGAGGGTGTTGTCAGTACTGAGAGAACATCAATTGTATGCAAACTTGAGCAAGTTCTCATTCTACCAGAGACAGATTCATTACTTGGGTTGTATCATTTCAGAGGAAGGGATAGGTGTGGACCCAGAGAAGATAAAATCATTGAAGGATGGCCAACACCAAGGAATTTCACAGAGGTGAGATCCTTCATGGGACTTGAAGGGTACTGCAAAAGGTTTATTGAAGGATTCTCAAGGATTGCACACCCAATTAATACCTTGCAAAAGAAAGGTGTGAGATTTGAATGGACTCTGGATTGTGTAAGGAGTTTTCAACACTTGAAAAGTTTGTTGGCAAGTGTGCCAATTTTGAGAATTGTTGATCCTAATGAAGATTTTGTTGTGTGCATTGATGCATGCAAGGAAGGGCTCGATGGATCCCTTAGTTAGAATGGGCATGTGGTATGCTACGAATCAAGGAAATTAAAAGAGCATGAAAGGCACTATGCTACTCATGATTTGAAATCGGCAGCCATAGTGCATGTCTTGAATATGTGGAGGCACTACCTTAGAGGGAAAATATTTTAGTTGAGGATGGACCGTAGTGGTATGAAATATTTGTTTGGACAACCAAGTTTAAATTCCAGACAAAGTAGATGGCTGAAATTTTTCAGTGAGTATGACTTTGATATCAAGCATATCAAAGGAAAGGAGAACAAGGCGGTTGACACACTCAGTAGGAGGGTGCATGCGATGCATGTTAAAACTATTAGCATGTACAAATTAGATTTGAGTGACAGAATTTTATAGGTTGCCAAATCAAATCAGTGTTATGTGGACATAAAGGCAAATTTATAGCAAGGTAAATTTCAACATAAATTCAAAGGTTATGAGCTAAAAGAGGATGGAATCCTCATGTATAGGCATAGAGTTTATGTGCCAAATGATTAGGAGTTAAAAGATCTGTTATTGTCATAGCTGCATAAAGTTCCTTATGTTGGGCACCAAGGTTATCAAAAGACAATTGCAATGATAAAAAAAACAATACTATTGGCCAGACATGAAAAAGGAGGTTGTTAATTTTATTGCTAGAGGCATTGAATGTCACAAGGTCAAGGCTAAACACAGACACCCAACTGGATTGCTACAACCTTTGCCCATTCCTAAGTGGAAATGGGAAGTTGTAACCATGGATTTCATTACTAAGCTACCTAGGACTGCTAAGCAACATGATTATATTATGATAGTGGTGGACAAGCTTAGTAAAGCTGTCCATTTTATTCCAGGGAAGTCAACTCATAAGGTAGCCCACATTGTTGATATATACATGAGATAAATTGCTAGGTTGCATGGTGTACCTAAGACAATTGTGTCTGACAAAGATCCCAAGTTCACATCGAATTTTTGGAGAGGGCTATTCAAACGAATTAGGACAAATATGAATTTTAGCACAATCTATCATCCAGAGTCAGATGGGCAAACAAAAAGAGTAAATCAAATGATTGAAGATATGCTCAGGATGTATGCGATGGATAAACCATCAAAATGGGAAGACTACCTACATTTGGTAGATTTTGCTTACACCAATGGGTATCAAGTATTTTTAAAGATGAGCCCATTCGTGGTACTTTATGGAAAAAAGTGCAACATACCAGTGAGTTAAGACAACCCAATAGACCGTGCAATGGTTGGGCCAGATCTGCTCCGGGAAATGGAAGAACAAATGGTGAAGATAAGGCATAATTTAAAGGTTGCCCAAGACAAGCAGAAAAGCTGCGCAGATAAAGGAATAACCCACATAGAGTTTAAAGTGGGTGACCATGTGTTCTTGAAAGTAAAAGCAAGACACGGTTCCCTGAAGTTGGGAAATTGTTCTAAGCTGGTAACACACTACTGTGGTCCACTTGAAATCCTAGAGAGGATTGGTCCTGTCACATATATGCTTGCACTTCCTGCATCCTTGTGTATTGATAATGTTTTCCATGTAGCTTTGCTAAAAAAGTACGTACCTGATGCTAATCATGTCATTGATTGAAATGTGATTCAGGTGGAGCCAAAAGACGATTTTCAAGTGCGACCCGTTTGCATATTGGACCGAAAAATCAAATAGCTCTGGAATCGAGCCATGGGGCCAATAAAGGTCCAATGGACCTGGTACGGTCTTGAGGATGCAACTTGGGAGCACGAGGATGCTATGAGGACAAAGTACCCACATATTTTTGAAGACTTTTGAAGTTTTTGTATGTACATGTGTATATAATGCACTGAGGACAAGACATAAACATGGGGGAGGGAAATGTAATACCCCTAATCGAAAATCCAATTGTAAATGAAAATGTAAAAGTACATATAGGCTAATGAGTCGTTGGCACCAAGTTTTGGTTCATTTTTGCATGCACCTGAGTAGTACACAATGATTTTTTTCCAAAGAAAGAGCGCACACATTCCACAATGTTGTGTGCACCTGAGTAAGTGCATGAGGATTACCTTGAAGTGCACATTGAACCGAGTTATATATATGTGTGTGTGTGTGTGTGTGTGTGTGTATTTGAGGCTGGAGAGCCTGTGTGTGGTTATTGGGCTGGTGAGCTGGGATGCAAAAAATATAGTGCGCCTACCCTTGTAAAATGTAATCACACTCAAATTATTAATAAAATCACATCGTTGCACGCAAACCAATCAGACAAAAAGAGATGGGGGGGTAAACTCCACCGAAAAGGGAGAAGGGGGGGCTTAAGTCCAAGGGAATATTTTATTAATATTTTTCGACAGTATAATTTATGGATATTTATTTATTCTAAGTTCTCGAGGGATGGGAACGAGTGACCAAGTGGCTAAAGCTAATTCTGAAGGTGACAAGTGTCTAGTTATGACCATGCAAATATATGGTTGAACCTTAATGTATTTTGGGGGGGGATCACTCACTTTTCTTCATTGGTCGGACCATCTAAATAGGGAACGACCATTACCTTATCTGCAGAGAAAATCTTGGAAAGAGATTTTTCCATCTAGTAACCAGAGTCTTTGTTGTCGAAGAGGCGAGTTGTCAAGCCCATGAGCATTCTCTCCAGGTGAGAGATTTGTTGTCGAAGAGGTGGGTTGTTAGGCCCATGAGCATTCTCTCCAGGTGATAGATTTACTGTCGAAGAAGCGGGATGTCAGACCCGTGAGCATTATCTCAAGGTGAGAGATTTGCTAGCAATTGTTCCCTAGTGCATTGGGAATTAGTTATAGGGCTCTGAGACTTTCTGTTTGTCTTATTGCTAAATCCTTAGAAGGGAAGTGGGGCAATCGAGGGACTATTGAGTAGATAAGGGGCACACTTTCTGGGGTGGGACAGACATGTGGGGAATGAGAGAATGTTGGCTAATTGCAGTAGTTGAGCACCTTGGACTATACAATTTTGTTGATTATCAGACCGTAGCCTGCCATTAGGAATCCTTTTTCCCTAGTGGAGTTTAAGCCCCAGCTCGGGGGTGACCTGTTGCTGAAAGTATATGAGAAACAAAGTCTATGTTTGGGAGGAACGTTTGAGCTTTGCGCGCAGTTGGTGACTTGATCTCAAAATGAAGAAGACTCGAGATCTTGAAAATATTTGCAAGTAAAGTTTATGTGTTAAAAGCAAATGGATCAACTTTGCACATCATATAATAGGATTTACTCATTTAAGACACAAATAAACAGCAGCATAATCAATGAACATAAGCACATAAACACAGCAAGTGATAAAGGAGTTCACCCCTCTCTTGGGCTACATCTCCTGGTCCAGCTTCCAATGGATCATTATTATTAATTGCTCAAAGTGCTCAAAAACGTGCTTTACAATGCTCAAAATGACCACCAGACTGCTCCAATGGCTTCAGAGCGTCCAAAAACCCCTAGCTAGGCTTTTTCGGCACCTCGTTTGGTCAAAAAACGAAGAAGTTAGGCTTCTTTGAAGTCTCCCCTTCAAGCTTGTTGTCTCTGCGTCTACAAAATGCACCCTTGTTTCATGAACCTAGCACACACACTTATTTAAGCGCAAAAACCTGGCACCGAACGCAACCGCGCTAACGGTGCGAACTGTAGGACGGTTATGGGCACGCTAGCCCCTAACCGCCTAGCTCTCGGGCACAAGAGGGTCATATGACCTCGCGCAATAAGAAAAAGAGCTAATCGTTGAAACCGTGCCAACCGTTTGCAAACCCCCACGCTCCTGGTTGTTGTCACATGGCGTAACACAAAGGACCACGGGCCACATTTTTAAAACCCCCCGCGTGCGCCAATGGTGGGTATGGACATATGTAATATGAGTGTGACCGGGGATAGGGCTCCATTCATAACACAAAACTCCCGCGCGATATGGTATGGTTACATGTAATAAACAATATGACCACGGGCCGGGGCTAAGCCCCGGCTCAACCCCCCACCAAAAGCAACATAAACCAAACTTTAATATATATCAATTCATATATACAACAAGGAACAAATGGTGGTACATTGGTCGGGCGAACTCTGTGAAGGCTTTACATGGTGGGGAGGTCCGGGGTTCGAATCCCACATACTCCAATAATTTTTGAAACAATAACCAAAGCCAATAACGGGGTGCCACATGGCAGCCCATGACTGGGCCACATGGCACCTTACCATTAACCAAAATGATGCCATGTGTTGCATTCTAATTCAACCACATCTTCCACATCACCTCTACCACGTCAGCGTACGGACTCTGCCACGTCAGCTTGTACGGACTATACAGTCAGTGTCCCTTTTTTTTGGCCTGTTTGACGATTCGAACAGATCGCGACATCTCTCGCTCCCGACGTCCGTTTGAGACGAAATGAAGCGATTCTGAGCACTTTGAATTTTTGAGCAAAATTTGATCCCCTGATCATGACTCTTTCTAAAAAGATAAGTGTCCTTTATGTGCTTGTCTAATTTACTGTGTGCTTATTTACCTATGTCTGATATGGGTTTATTTTTTGTATGATATTTCATATGATCAATTGTCATTATTCTGTATAACTTTGTTTGCACATGATGTTGTTATTCAATATTTGTTGTTGCAAATGCATAGTATGATAGTTATTGAGTATTTGTGTTAGTTAATTTTGTAATAATAGTTGTGAGTTTTCGAAGCAAGGCTAGAATTGTCGTGCGTGCAAAAGGATGGATTTGTTGTGTGCATAGAGAAGTAGATCCACGCGCACAAGGAGAACTAAATATGCGTATGACACCAAAATGGTTGTGTGCGTAGTAATAGTCATGTGTACAGAGTGGTTACACACGCAGTAATACTTGTGTGCACTGAAGGATTGTGCACATAGTTGTATTATGTGTTAATTCTGCTGTTATAACTAGTGTTTGAAGAGGAAAATTTGTGTGGTTCGATCTAGCTTAGGATCATGCGCGTTATCTCACGTGTTTCTGCACAGATTAACATTATAATGTAGAATCTGCGCACTAGATTTTTGGAGTGGCATTGCTCAACAATAAGTTGGGGATGTTACAAAGTGGTATTAGAGCATTTTGTTAGTGCTAGTAACGGGGGATTTTACAGATTGGTATCAAAGCATTTTGTTAGTGTTGGTAATGGGGGATGTTACATATATTTAGAAAGGGAGAGAGGAAAAACAAGCAAAACCATATAAACCACCTTTAAATTCCAGGAATTTACTGCATTGGATTTGCATAAAATATTTTATCTCTTACTCCAACTCTTGAAGTATCCTCAACTAAATAATCATTATAATAGCAAAACAATCTCATTCCTAGAGTTCCAATGATAATTTCCCTTCCCACTCCTCATGCCATTGACACCATTGGAGGTCAAAGGACACTACTAACTGTTGCACCTTTGGTATCCAATGCTTGCATCTCTTGATGCTATGACAAACTTTAGACAATTGACACTTAACACATCGATTGCCTCTGTGGTGCACCATTATTTGTAAGAGAAATAGGAGAATCCAAATTAGGGTTCTCCCATAAACCACAACCATCACAATATCCCAGGAAATGTCCCAAATCCCTCCCAAATTCTAAAAAGTAGTGTAAGGGTAATCACTCAAGCACCCATTGTTGCAGCATATGGGAGATGGAAGGAGGGGAACATCTTCAAACTCATGCAATACCACCTAGAGAAGAGAACCATATGCAATGCAAGGACAAAACATTGAACCCTTAATAACGTCAAGCACCGATGTCGAGTATCGTTAGAAGATGGGGGAGAGTGATGCCTTAAATTCCTCCCTCACTAGCTCGAAGTGACTGGATATCTAGATGACATATTCAAAATGACCAATTAATTGAATAAGAGGTTAAGGGAGGGGATTGAGAATATAGACACCCTTTTTTAATATTAAATTTATTTCTACCATACCTACACCAATGCTAGCTAGTCTATCAATGTCTTGATTATGAATTTGAAGAACTTGGTAGAACTCTATTGATTCAAATACTCCACTTTTACTAGGATTCTCTAAACTAAACAAGAAAGGCAAGGATTTAACGGGATCGAGTGGTGAAGCATGAACCTTATGCAATACAAGGATAAAATATTGAACCCTTAATAATGTCAAGCACTGATGTTGAGTATCATTGAAAGATCTGGCATATGGGAGATGGAAGGAGGGGCACATCTTCAAACTCATGCAATACCACCTAGAGAAGAGAACCGTATGCAATACAAGGAAAAAACATTGAACCCTTAATAACGTCAAGCATCGATGTTGAGTATCATTATAAGATGGGGGAGAGTAATGCCTTAAATTCCTCCCTCGCTAGTTCGAAGTGTCTGGACATCTGGATGACATATTCAAAATGACCAATTAATTGAATAAGAGGTTAAGGGAGGGGATTGAGAATAGAGGCACCCTTTTTTAATATTAAATTTCTTTCTACCATGCCTGCACCAATGTTAGCTAGTCTATCAACATCTTAATTATGAATTTGAATAACTTGGTAGAACTCTATTGATTCAAATCCTTCCTCCACTTTTACTAGAATTCTCTAAACTAAACAAGAAAGGCAAGAGTTTTATGAGATAGAGTGATGAAGTAGGAATCTTATGATTATTGAAAAATAATGCACTATTATTACCTTATGCCTCATGCCTTGAGCCGTTGCAACCCTTAATAAGCCATCAACACCTCAACTTCATCATTAATGAATGTTTCTCGTCTCCATAAAAAATTTAGTTCTACTTTTTTTTTTTAGGATTGTAAATAATCCCTTTCACCTAATGCCCCTTACAATCTAAATAATTATAAGAAAAAAAAATATTTTTAATTTGATATTTGGTATCTCTCCTCTACAATGACAATAGACAATTAATAGGGACTAGGTTTTTTCCAACAAAAAAATTACACATTATATTAATATATAATTGTGTTCACATGGCAAAAAGTCTAAGCCAGTATATTACATCCTCAAAACTGTGTAACTTAAGTGCAAGTCTGTTCGCATTTGATGGGACCAAAAACTTCCCAAAACATATTGGAAACTAAAATTCAGACTTTCCCTATTCAACTTTCCTTGAAACAAGTGTAACCCCCTCCCCCCCCCCAAAAAAAAAAAAAAAAAAAAANCCCCCCCCCCCCCCCCAAAAAAAAAAAAAAAAAAAAATCGTCAACCTTTCGCTAAACTTTGTAGAAAAACACTATAAGAAGGGCTATATGCTAAAAGAAATTAAGAAAGAGGGTGGGGCCCTCATGTCCATCTACTCAATGGTTGTAAGCGATTTTCCCTTCTTGCTTCTGGAGTGCTTTCTTTGAGAGTAAATCAACATCCTTGTTTTGTTCTCGATAGATATGCGAGAAATTGATATCCCTGAAGGATTTTTGGAGCTCTCTAATTCTGTCCTTCCATCCCATTAGAGAGACAACCTGCAATTTAGCTCTGTGATTCAGCTAATCGATTTAGAATCTTCGAAGATTTGTAATGCTTCAATGTTGAACCTAGCTGCCAAGTTGAGAGTAGCCCAAACTCCAAATAATTATGCCCTGGTGTTGGTACCTGGACCACAATTGAAGGTCCATTTGTAAATTGAATTACCATTTAACCTTAACAAACTCCCTGGCCCACTCTGAAGACCATTTGTTTGTGCCGCTCCATTGAACCAACCAACAATAGATCCTCTTTGAAAATGAATATGAACATTTCTTGGGATCACCACATTTTTTGAAGTTGTAGTGCTAGCAACAATTCCGAGTGTTTTATAAACAACTGAGCTAACAAAGGGGTTCCCATTTTAAAAAATACTCTTATTTCGTTCCAGCTAAACATGTCAGCATACTAGTGAAGGAAGGGTGAGATAGTTTCTCTCCTTTTTAGCTCAATTTTCATAACAAGCAATTAATGAGTTTCCTTCCCATCTAGTTTTTACCTTTAGTTCACTTTTTATCCTATACCAGACTTGTTCTGTGAAAACACACTTGACAAAAAGATGCAACACTGACTCTGATTCCCTTGTACACAGTTGACAAATACTTGGACCTTCCCATCCTTTTCGTTGCAAGATGTCCCAAGTAAGAATTTTATTTTCAGTAGTTAACCAGGTGAACAGTCTGATTTTTTGTGCAATGTCCCAGGTCCACAACTGTCTCCTCCAACCACCAATAGATCGTTGCAAGATTTTATTTGGTAAAGCACAATAAACATTTTTTACTGTAATAAGTCCAAATTTATCACCCCTAGTCCACTTGAGCTCATCATCTTTGTTTTGAAGCTGTACACCCGATCTCGTTAGAGCCTTGCAATAGTCATCCCATTCCAAAGCCAAATCACCGGAGAGTTCGATCTCATCACCAGATAACCAACCGACTATTAAAAACCCTGTCCTTGTAATGTCTGTTGCTTGGTAAAGACATCTTATGTTTTTTTGGTTTAAGAATGTTATGAGTTCAGGTGATAATAAAGAGGACTGCCCTAGTCCCAAAATACAGTCCTTGCCTATTATAACCGAGTGACCGGACCTCGGGTTCCAACACAGCCAGTGGGTAATCAAATTTACAGACTTTAAAAGATTTTTCCATGTCTGTGAGGCAGATCTCGCTATGGAAGAAGCCGTTCTGAACGAGGTGGCAACCGAACAAAAAGGGAAATATTTGTCTTTTATAACCTTATGCCAAATCCCCTCCTTCATCAACACACGCCATAGAGAATTGGCTGCCAAAGCTCTGTAAAAGTGAAAAATATTTCTTATCCCCCAGCCACCCTTGAGCTTTGGTTTGGCTATCAAATTCCAACTACATAAGTGAAAATGTGGTTTATCGCTACAGTCTGACCAAAGAAAATGGTAAATTAACTTTCTAATCTTATCGAGAACCGAGACTGGGATGACTGCCAGTGCCATCCAATATATAGGTTGACATTCAAGTACAACTTTGATTAGAGTAAAACAACATCCTAGGAAAAGCCATCTGTTGCACCAATGACCGATTCTTTTTTCAAACTTTGCTAATAACGAACTCCATTCCACTGGGTTATAAGAATAAGCTTTTAGAAAGTAACCATGATACCTAAATCCCTCATAGAGACCGATAGAGTTGTAAGGAAAAACTTATTTAAATAATTCTAAGTACTCCTCTTGAATTCTTGCATAATGAAAGGTCGACTTTGTCAAGTTTATCTTCAATCTCGAAGCACTTTATAAGATGTTAATATAACTAAGGACTAAGCTACTTTACACATCTTTCAATTGTTATATATAACTTTTTACTTTACTCGATAATTAATTCTACACAATTTTTTATTTTATGGATTCCATCTTTTTTCATTTGGATCTAGAAGTATTATAGACAAATGTATAGTGCCCGTGGCTTCTCTATCGATCCAATTAAAAGGAACACTTGTACGAGGGTGGGTCATATGGAACGTTGTATGTTAATCGATGTTAGATGGCTATAAGAACTTTGAGCGCCTTTTACATGCGACCGTGATCTGAATGTCTCGAGATCGCGGTTTGATCTATTGCGCTCCTTGAAACCCTAACCCTAGGAGGTCTGTTTTAAGAGTCATTTTGAAAGCCATATGCCGATGGTTGGCAGGGAGGCAGGACGGTCTTCGGTTTTGTGCAATAGACTGTGTTGGTCTTTCGGTGGAATTATTCCATGATTTTCTTCTGGTTTTAATGGCGCCCTGCGCTTCTTTATTCGGTCTTGGAATTGTTAGTAGTGTCCTAATTATCGGCTGGACGCTTTGGTAGCGAGCTTGCTATAAACCTGGACACAGACTAAAAGCCATTAGTGAGGCCATGGAGATATCAAGGTGGGTGCTTGCTCTAAATCTTGTACCCATAAATAATCTCCATACTAATATAAGATTTATACAAATCTTCCCTGTTTGTTAAGCTTTTTTCTTCCTATTGATTTTTTCTTGCTTCACATTGTTCACAGGTTTTTAGTTTTGCAACCTCAACAGGCATTTCGGCTTTCGTTGTTTTTTATTTTTATTTTTGTTTAAAGTTATTTAAATGGAATAGAGTTTTGTTTTTTATTTTTTTATTTTTATTTTTGTTTGAAGTTATTTAAATGGAATAGGGTTTTTGGGTGTTATTGTCCTAATTCTTGGCAGCGCGCATTGGGAGCGTGCTTGCTGTAAATATGGACAGATAATAAGAGCCCTCACTCCATCCAGAGTGGGGGCGTGGTGACTTTTAGGTGGGCACATGTTTAGCCATCTCGTGTCCATAAAGGATCTCCACACATTTTTTCATAGTCTGTAATAAAGGATCTCCACACATTTTTTCATAATAATAATTTTTGACATAATAATCCATCCGTTGGCCAGTGGATAATATATCAGACGGGCATTAGGGTCTTTTTTTAATGTATTTTTATTCTGCTATTGGGTTTTTTATATGTATATGTTTCGAGTCTATTATTGTGGTTATTTTGATAACTTAAATTTGTTTAACAGTTTATAATTTTAGGTTTTGTGCTCTGAAAATTGTAACAATGTAATGGGTTATTCTTCTGTATTGGCATGGGTTATTCTTTTGTATTGGCAGTGAAAAGAAACATCCCCAACCAATCCACTCAGACCAGGAATATAGGCCAAAGACTGGGAACATAACAGTCTACGACAATTGAAAACAGGGAAAAAAATCATTGTTTGATATTTTTATTTAAATCATTGTTTGATTATTTTTATTTGATTGGTTAAATTTGTATAAATGAAATGGTTAGGAGTTGTTGTTTTAGCACATTGAATCCAATTATGCATTTAGAAATGAAATTTGAAATGAAATTTAAACCAAAAAAAAGCAATTTAAACAATTTGAAATGAAATTTAAACAAAAAAAATGCAATTTAAACAAAAGAAAATTGTGATTTTGTCCAACTTTATTTTGTTGGATTCTGGTAAGAAAAAAAGTTTTGAATATTGATGTCCTAACCAGACCAGGTGCACTGGGAGTTTCCTTGCTGTAAATATGGACAGATAATAAGAGCTATCACTCCAGATCGAGGCCGTGGTGACATTTTTTACCAGCTCGTGCCTATAAAGGATCTTCACACATTTTTTCTACTCTGGAATGCAAAATTATGTTTTGCAATACAATGAGATCTTTTCCACTTAGGTGTGTAATAACATAGTGATTTCAATGAGATATTTTCCATTTGAAAATGCTCATCTCCTTTGCGATTTTTTGACTGATATCTGCACTAGATTGGGGTTTTTCGTCTTTGGCCATGGAGTCCACTACTGGAGGGGGGTTTTTCGGTTTTGGCCATAGAGTCCACTACTGGAGGGGTCGCGTCCCCCTCCTCCAGACCCTGAAATTGCTGGTTTTTGAGCCCTTTTTTCTTCCATGGGGAAATCGGTAAAAACCCTAGCCCTCTAGATTTGTTAAAAAGCTGAATGAAATTACCATATGGCTCTAGTGTTACCTGAAAGAGGGTTGATTGTACAGTTTACCAGAATATGGCCTTCCTCAAGAGCCATGGCAACCTAGGTGCAAAAGAACTGCAAGTTCTAATAAAAGACAAGCTAACTCATTATTTCTGCGGAAGAGGGTTCCATGCTATACTTTTTCAGCACTAGAGGGATGCATTTGAACATTGTGGACTCCAGACCGTAACCTAGAAAATGATGTTTGTCCGATTTTCATGTGTGGTTTCATTTGCAGCATCTACCATTGCATTGTTGGAAGGGAGACATCAAACGATTCATAGGAAAATACCCTAGGCAGTTATATTGACATAACTGAACCTAGGGACAATGTGATTTGGAAAAGGGCCTGCCTGAAGTGATTCAAATATTTTTGACAACTGTAAACACATTCAGTCAGTAAATTATGAATAACTTCCTTTTAGGTGCAAGTCATGCCATAAGTAAATCACTTGATCGCCCAAAGTAAAGAAGTAAATTCTCTGAAAAGACAAATCTACTATTAATATAATCTCTAAAGCATGGACTAGGTGGGTCGGTGGCTCCCATGTCTTCATATGGGATCATAAGTTAAAGGTAGTCAAATTCGCCCTCAAGGAATGGGCTAAAGGTACTTATTCCCCTCCCGAGCGGGAAAAATAGATTTGTAAAGCACAACTAGCCTCTATTAAACAGAAAATGGAATACAACTTTATCTCCAAAATGTTGATTGAAGAGGAAAATTTGGTCTTCCAAAAATATCGAAAAGCACTAAGATTGGAGGAGAAAATGTGGAGGCTAAATTATTGCAACAAAAACACCATGTTTTTTCACAGGTAAGCAAAACCCAGGATGTGTAAGAACAATGTTAATGAAAACACAGTGTCACTTTCAGGATCTTTAAGCAGAAAGGGAGGAGGCATATCCAGAGGACATAGCACTCCTGATGGAAGATCTTTATGCAGAAAGGGAGGAATATCCAGAGGACATGTCTCCTGATGGAAGATCTTTATGCAGAAAGGGAGGAGGCATATACAGAGGACATAGCACTCCTGATGGAAAATATCCCTTCATTAATCACCCAAAGAGAATCATGATCCAATGCAGGAAATTTTTGAGGAAGAAATTATGTTTGCAATATGGGACTTATCCCCTAACAAAAGCCCCGGTGCCATATAGCTTTACAATTCATTTCTATAGGGAATATTGGAATACTATTAAATTTTATTTTATTAGAATGTTGTGGTGTGTACAGGGAATGGTGTTCATGCAAGATCGGGGGAGGCACAAACTCATCCTTCCTTGTTCTCATTTGGAGGACATTCCATCTTCCTCTTCCAAATTTCACCATATCTTGTTGTGCAATGCATCTTATAAAGTGATGTAAAAAATAATCGTCAACATGTTAGAGCAACGTTTTCCCAAAATTATATCAAAAATCAAAGTGGTTTCATTTGAAAAAGGCAAATAGTTAATAACATATAATGGTTCAAGAGGCGATTCACTCTAGCCATTGAAATGGAGACAAATGTATGATCATCAAAATAGACCTGGCAAACACTTTCGATAGGACTAGGCATTCATTATTGTTTGATATACTCTATAAATTTGGTTTTTGTCCAGCCTTTATCCCTTGTGTGTCAGCTTATACAAGCAATCCTTGGATCACTCATTTGGTAAATGGGACATACACTTCCTTTTTTAAAGGAAACAGAGACTTGTGGTAGGGATGCTCCTTATCTCCCTTTCTTTACATAATGAAGGATTTTGGAACAGAAAGGTGATTTGGCAATCTTTTGGGAATAAAAGTGTTAAGAGGAGTCAAGAGCATTAACCACTCACAATTTGTTGATGATACATTATTATTGGGTGACGCCTATTCTATAATGACATCAAGATTCAAAAAGATTTTACATCTTTTCATCCATGTCTCTAGGGGAAAGATCAACCATAATAAATCAAATTTATACATGGAATGTAAGCAAGAGATTGTTAAAAGTCATTTTTAGAATTTTAATGTTCTCTCATAAGGTTTCGTGGTCTTCTTTTAAGTACCTTGGTATGGCTATTTGCATGTCCTCCATGTCTTCTCAATCATGGCGAATTGTTATAAGCAAGATCAAATCTAAATCTCATCAATGGGGGGCATAGTGGTTGAATCCTACCAAATGAATAGTTTATATTAAATATGTACTTTCAACCTTACCTATATTTTAGTGTTTGACAATGCTTCCACCGACAATTGTTATGCAACAAATCACCTAGGAACTCAGGAGATTCTTAGGGTCCCAAAGGAGCACAACAACCTTCTATTGGGTGAATCGATCAATAGTTAGGGTCCCAAAGGAGCACAACAGCCTTGGAATAAAGGATCTTACCTTGATGAGTTTAGCCCTAGGGAAAAGCTTCTTTGGAGGTTGATCTCTCGTAAACAATA
This sequence comes from Picea engelmannii, assembly GCA_009831015.1. NCBI lineage: Eukaryota > Viridiplantae > Streptophyta > Pinopsida > Pinales > Pinaceae > Picea > Picea engelmannii. The sequence continues at coordinate 164,189 of ML779841.1, read as the reverse complement.
GTGGTGGAAAAGATCATGCACAAGGATATTTTGTTGGGGAGAGACAAATATTCTTTGACAATATTCAAGAACATAAAAGTGGTTTTCCAATATGGAAGTTAATTAAAATCAACTATACCTATTATCCAAGCTTTCATGGTAGTGGTCAATCAATTGATTTTTGGCATGATAGTATAATGGGGAAGCAATTGTTGGACAATATAAGTCTTGAGGAATGGTTGACTAGTCAAAATAAGTCTTCATTTTTTGATTTCTCATCTTGGTCCAACACATTGGGCATGGGTAGGGATGGGATTTTGTTTCCCCTTGTCTCATTTGCTTCCTTTAGTCTCATCTCTCATTAATCATCTCAAAGGATGTGTGCCTAGGAGCTTCAACACATTCGATAGAAGAGGATGGTAATTGATTGATTACAATGTCAAGATGGGATATGTGCATGAGTTGCATGCTACCTCTCTTTCCCCAAGGTCTTTGGTATCTAGACGACCATTCTAAAATTAATATATTCTCTTGGACACTAGTTCATGGAAAGGTATTGATAGCAAAGAATTTGCAAAGAAATACATGGTCCTTCGAGATTCCCTCTCTGTCTTTCTAAAGCTAGATCGGTTCTACATCTCTTTTTTGAATGTGAATACACTACCCGAGTTTGGAATTCAACATTTAGTGGCTTAAATCACAGATGGAGAAGGCCCAGTTCTTGGAAGAGTATGCTTGTCCAATGGGGAATCCTATACATTGGATCATTAAGGGACAAACCATTTTTCAAAAGAATCTGAGTTAGCCTTGCCTAATTACCTCTATTGGAAAGTCTGACTATCTTAGAATAGAGAAATATTTCACCATGAAGTGGTTAATCCAACGGTGGTAGCATAAAAAACTAAAGGCTTGTTGGTTGAATATTTATCTACCAAATGAAGTCAACTATTGGTTAACCAAGGTCTAAGTAAGGATGAAGAGGAATGGTACAATCAATTTCATATAACCTCTCAATCCATTGGGACAAGAAAGGAAAATTTCACCATTAGATCAAATTGGCAACTACAAGTGAGCAATCATGACTTTTAGAAGTGGAGATGCCATCAATGTTTTCATGTTATCTTTTGATGGAACCTCAAAAAGGAATCCTAGGGTGGCACAATCTAGGGTGGGTCATTGTGAGTCCCGGAGGAACAATTGAAACATCCTATGCATGGGTTTTTGCTATCTCATCTAACGACCTTGTAGAGGCCTATGCTTTACTCCAAGGTTTGAAGATAACTATCAACTCCTGCATTCATATGTTGTGCTAGGGGATTCAAAGACAGTAATAAGTTAGACGGTTGTGAATTCTACCCTAGCTGATAACCTATTAACATTAGTGATAGATAGGGAAAAACAAGAAGAAAATAAAATCTCCTTCGTCAAATTTTATCATGTGTTAAGGGTTAATAACTTCCTAGTAGATGTTTTTGCCAACCAAGCCATAACCTTAAAAATGGGTGACATTGTTATCAATGGAAAAGTTCATAAACAACCAATTCCATGATTTTAATGGAGAGCATGGTATGTTTCAAGCATTTAAGGAGCCACATGGCAATTAGTAAGGAAGCCTCGTCGTATAGTAGAGTGAGTAATGAGAAATGACTTAATCCATCCTCTCGCATGGCTATGTACTTAGCCTTGCACGTATTTGAAATGTTGGATGGAAATTCCCTCTTGCTTGGTGGGATTATGACATTGAATTCACTAGTGGAGTTTGTGGATTTCAAGCTTATGTGACATTCAGTGAGTCCAATGCTATTGATTTGGCTAGTGTCTTTGTTTTTAATTTTCTCTTGGAATTCTGGTGAGCCTTCCCATTGGCATGTTTCTTGTTCTCAAAGGCAAGAAACAACCCAATTTGTTTCATGTATCAATGTTGGGCATTCTATTTGAGTTTTTATTTCTCCTCTCAAGGGATTTTCACTCTCTCAATTGGAAGTTGCCTCGTCTTGGAGAATTCCTATTCCATTGGATGTCTCCTCATCCAACTTTGAATTTAGCTTGAGTAGTTTTGGGCCTATTTGGGAGTGGAAGGAGAATGCTCTGGTTCTTCCCTTCTCTGGGAGGTTGTCTCTTATTTGGTTTAATTCGTCTTCAGGCCCTAAGGGTGTAACCCAAGTTGCTTTATATCCTTTCTTGGTCCTTTATGTGAATTCAAATTGATCCTCTCTTAGTTTGTGAGTGTCTGGACATTATATTGATTCACCAGAATCATTCTTGGGCCTTAAGGGTTTTTTTTGTGAAGTGCAAGTTCGGGATTGAAGATAGCTTTGAAATCCTAAACTGAATAGGAGCATGAATTGTTTTAGATTTCTGAGGGATTATTGCAAGTTGTAGGAGATAAGATGTGTATTAAGGATTCATGAGGAATCTATTCAAGGAAATAGAACTTCAATCTTCACTGCCACAAAAAATGCTTGAAATTGAACATCACGTCACCACTTCAATGTTGAATTTTTGGTACTTTGGGAAGTGGTCCCCTAGTGTTATTGAGTGCTTAACACTAAAGGGGGAAAAGTACCCCTCCCTCACTTTACTTTATGTTATAAAGTCAAAGTGACTTTATGAGCTTTTAATCATAAAGTGACTAAGGGAACTTAAGTAAAGGGGGAGATCTAATCTCCACCCTTGATCATGGATTGGATAAAATCTAATTTTAGCCATTGGTTCCTAGGTTAACCTAATGATGAGGTTAAAGGAAAAGAGAAGGAGAAAAAGGGCATTCATTGTTCACTGGAGAAGAGTGTGAGAAAAGGAGAAGAAAGTTTGGTAAAGAAGGAAATAGCGTCGTACAAGGAGAGGAGGGCACACAAGGAACGAGGGTGCACTTGTCTTGAGGAAGAGGGTGCACACCAACAACAACCTAGAGAAGAGGGCACAAACTTCAAGTGGAAGGGCACACTTCAAGGATCTGTTGACACTTGTATCATGGCAAATTGGGCAACTAACTAGAGTTAAGTTGGCTTGTTATCTTTGTTGAATTTTTCCTTCAAACAACATAATAAATCCTACTTTTTAGTGGTTTTCTCCATGGGGGTTTTTCCAGGGTCATGTTGACCAAAAAATTCAGAGTATAAATCTATGGTTTGTTTTATTTACTTATCAACATTTTGTTGGCAGCCAATTCACTTTTTTTTATGATCCTATAAGCTTCCTGCACCTATGTCTTGCAAACATCAAGTTTTCGTCGCATTTTTCAAATAGACGACATTATCATTTTTTGCAACATTTGCACATTTGTCTTCGTTAAGTTTTCACGACTGTAAGCGTGAAAACTTCTCCTTTCGAAGTCATATTTCGATCATTATCTGAACTGTCAATATCTCTTATGTCATTATGCCTATTGCGCTTACCTTTTATTGATCATTATACAACTGGCAAGATCCTCTAATCAGTTCTCATACTTCGATTGATTGTATAACTTGGTTTTATTGAGTTTGTAAGGCATTTAGCATTTGGATTTGCACTTTATATGACTTGCCTGATCATTGATTCTATGAAAATGCGTAGGGGTTATGATTAAATTATATATATATATATATGTCCTTTGATATAATCCTTATGTTAATTTTTTGGCTTGTCGACTATATGATTACCGTTTGGCACCTTGGTTAAATTTTTTATGAGTTGATACATTGGCACATAGTTGATTTCGGTTTTGATTTATAATTCGGGTGTTTAAACACTATGTCATAACGTTTGCGCGCATTGGTATACACATTTGATTTCATTAGTTGGGCACATGACTCGATGGTTGAACTACTATTATGGATTGAACAACTATGTAAATCGGCGGTTGTACTTGGATAATGAATATTTTGCATGGCAGACTCCACCACCTTCGCATGCTTGCATTTATGCCTATCCCTTTTGTTCGTTCATTTCTGTTAGCTCGGGCAGCTCGGCTCCTGTGTATGTTGGTGATCCAAACCCTTCGCTTACCATGCGTCCGACTCCATGGCACCAGTCGTGCGAGTCGAGCCCAATGGCCACCAAGCCCTGTTAATGTTTGACAATGCTCGCAGTGACCTGGAGGAAAATGGCTCGCTTCCCTTTATACAACGATTTGAGGGTTTTAACCTTTGTGTAGCACGACAGTTTGCTGTAACCTTCGATGGCTGTCGAGCCAAGGTGGGCGACATACAGTTAGAGATCGATGAGCAGTTTATCAGTCTTGCCACAGGGTTACCTACCTCGGGACAACGTTGGTTTAAGAATTGCAAGGTCGAGGAACTGCCATGGACATTGCTGTTTTTATCGCGCAAAGTCACCTCTTGTGACAGAGGTATGCCCATATCTATGCTCAAACCACGATGGCACGACTTATTAATGCTAATCAAGCAGTTTGTGATCTGTGAAGGTCGATACAGACTTGTGTTCCTCTACCACCTGCGTTTGCTGATGATTTTTATAGGGTATCCTCTAAACATGCCTTTCTACTTTCATCGTAGCCTGTATAAAATGTCGAAAAAGTTTAAGAGACAGAAGGCTGACAACAACCTGTTCCACCATGGGCTTATTAAGCTCATCGTTGTTTATCATTTGAGTTCGCATGGTGATAGTTGGAGGGCTTTCATCGCCCGTAATGGATTTGAGGACACAGACCCTATACAAGTTGATAAACCTGTGGTAATTGAAACCAAGGCTGAACCGCCTGTACCCTTACATCTCCTACTGCCTAAACCCTCGGCCGACCCTGGTTTTGACTTACCCGACACTGTAACTAAGAGTGCATAGGCTATTAAAAAGCCTATGAGCAAAAAACCCAAGGCAAACCTTACTGCCAATGCCAAAGGGAAAAGGAATGCCCGACTCATTTCGAGAATGGCCAGAAACAAACCGAAACCCTCTGTCGAGTCCAACCCTATCCTCTTAAGTGAGGATTTCGACTCTGATGTTGAGCGTTTCTTGGCCAGCGAGTAACCCTACTCGCAGGGTTTATGTCCTGAGCCCCCTTATGATTTTGTATCGAACCTTCCTCCCTGCCTAAAGAGCGACCCTGACTACCCGGGTATTAAATTGCCTCGTGAAACCCTCGGTCATTTGGTCAAACCTTCGCCTGCTCTTTCTAAACCCACACAGTCACCCTCTGACCAATGCAATTCATGGTTAGAACGATATTATATTGATGTTCCTATACTCCAGTCGAAGATTCAATCATTGGAAGATCAAATTGCAGTGCTAACCAGTCAAAAGGCCAAGCTCCAAGCGACAGATAAAAAACAAAAGACAACCGGCTCCATCCTTTTCAAAAACGTAGAATCAGCCACGGCCGTTGTAAATTCCAAATTGGCATAATCAAGCAGCCTCGTCGCTATACAGGTATGGTTTTGACAACGTTTTTGTTTTGTAAATAATCTAGGTTGATATAATGATTTGAATTCAGTTTTTAAATAGCTTAGTCATCCATCCAAATGCCTCTGTCATTGGGTGATCATTCTGTACATGGTATCATTTTGATAAAAATAGAATGAATTTCGATTTCATATATGATTTGCTCATAGATTTTTATTCGATTTGAATGGTTATTCGTTTGGATTTCATTTGCTAAGTTTGTCTGAGTGAAGTAACTAAAGTAATGGTGTGTTTTCAATACAATTCGTTTTGTATCTACTCCGCATGGCAAGTTTTTATGCTCAATTTAGAATACGATTTTGCTCGGATTCAATCTCGTTATCATTTGTATGCTGTGATTGGTAAATGTTTTCGGGAGGATACTTGTTACGATATGTTGTGTTATATGATTTTTCAAATCATAAGTACCATTCTGTTCAATTCATTTTGGTTAGAAATACTCTGTTTTTATAAAAACAATAATCTCATTTAATCTGTGCAAATACGTCCGAATTATGGAACAATGACTATTGTTATACCCAGCCGATTGATTCGCATGATCGGATCGTTGTTAGCTTGATCATTTTTGGGAATTAGATTCCGATTATGATCACTGCTCTTTCTGGTTTTAAAATTGTAAAACGATTTGGTCAAATCCAGTTGTGATTCGTTTGATTGGAACGATCTCGTTTTGATCAAAGTCGATCAATCCTATTTGCCCAATTTGCAATATCAAATTATGAATTCTGTTGCTAATCAATCGATCCTGTTACGATTTCGTTTAAATTGATTTTTGCGCCAGTTTGAATTTTCGTGGTTATGTCAACACAGTGATAATGATTTGATAACGATCTTGTTTGGTTTCGATCGTATCCCTTGCTGATCAGATAACATAACGATTGTATGCGATTTGTTTTGATTGTGTCGATTCCAAATTRWTACTAAACGATTTCACGATGGTTGGATTATGCCTCTGTTCATTCAATTTTGTGGTGACACAAGAAACATAATACGCCCATCTCTGTAGGCATTCATTGATTCAGATCTTGTTTAGTTTTGAATGATATAACAACTTCAAATTAAATGGTTCATTTTCAAATGATTATTGATGTCAATTAAATTGAAATCTTGAAAATATTTTTTAATCGATTTGAATGTCGATTCTGTACCTTATTTAGACCAGCTACAGAATCAGATGATTCTGTAGCTAGTCTATAGAATTAAATTTTCTATCATTTTATTAATAAATTATCTCTCTAACTTGTCTATTTCTGACCTGTTTCAGGTAAATTCGAATTGCATGGGATATGTTGGGCAATTCAAGAGATATTTAGGTGTTTTAGTTTTATTGTAGTTACTTAGTTTAGTTAAAATTGAAAATATCTTCCCAGATTTATGTAAACAGTGTAATAACATCCATGGGGAGGTTTTACCCTGTGGAAAAACTTATAAATACTTATTATTTTTGTAATAAGGATCATCCTCGCTTGTGGAAGAACCAGGATAATGGATATCTAATACAAACTGAGACATAAATTGATGTTCTGCTACAGCTTTAGCTTTCATAATATCAATCTTTTGTTTCATGTTTATGTTATCAGTTTGCATTTGATTAATAACTACTTTAGCTATCTTAGTCTTTTGCAAATGATATGAATTAATTAATATGATCCATATCTGATTTCTTCCAGTGTTTAAAAACATAGCAATTACTTGATTCAGTTTATGAAAGACAAATTTCTCTTCTTCATCAATTGGATTATTCTGTATAAGTCTTTGCATAACAGGTTTACCTAATTGTGAAGATTTATAAATCATATAATTGTTATGATTTTTATGTCTTGTTTGTCCTGTAAACAAACTTAAAGAGCATTGCAGCTATCGTTTACGAGAAGCTTCTGGATTATTCGATGCGAGTTTCCTTCCTCCGATCTGCTAGCATAGTCATCACACACAGGGCAAATCTGGAGCGTACTTCCAGGTTAGTTTGTGATTATTTTCGTTGATTTGATCAGCTGTACTTGTATTTTATATTAGTAATTTAGTTTAGCTAGTTCTTTGTTTTATTTCTGATTCATAAAATTATAAAAGCAACAAAAATATTTTTTACTGTCTTAGGGCAGAATGCAAACAAGTTTTTTAGGTTTTATTTAAATCTGTAAATTGTCAATATTGTACATTTTGTGAATAAGTTATATTTCAGTTAGTAGTTAGATAGTTAATTAATTAGAGTTAGTATAATATTAGTTAGTAGATTGTATATATAGAATAGTTAGATTTGTTTGTTTGTTTTATTTATTTTTAGTTAGTTTGGTTTAGTAGTTAGTTTTAATTAGATTAGTTCATTAGTTAGTTTTATTGTTATTTAGTTTAGTTTGTTTTATTTTTAGTTAGTTTAGATTAGTTTTCTTTTGTTTTCTTAGTACCTTAGATCGGCTAACGGAGCCGCTAAACTCGTCAGGGTGGTTCATACCAAACGACTTGGGTTATTAGACAATCCCGGACCGGTTCCACCCTCTCAGTTGATAGACGGTCAATTTCGTCCGTTAACAAATGACGCTAGAAGGAGGCCCTGAACTTAATTAATGGCACGAGGCGGTCGCAAGACTCCTCCCCCCCCCCTAATTGCTCACCTATAGTGACTAGAAGCCATTCACACGATAATATTCCCCTTCAAACAACAACTACTTCAACCAACGATCCACAGATCACAGTTGAGCCAACAACCCCTAATCCTACAGGTGGTGACATACAAGAGATTGTCCGCCAATCTCTTATAAAAACACATAGTGCCTTAGCTCGTCTTAGGCAACCAAACCGTCCATGGGGTCAACCTTTGGACTTCTCTGATATCAGAGAACAATTAGGTGACACTAACCTCACTGTGAATCCCACAGATCCAATCACAAATCCTGTTGCAGGAGGATCTGGGAGACCTCCTTCACCACCTCCCTCATCTCCTTCCTCTTCTGGTGGATATTCCTCGTCAGACGAAGGCAATTCACCTTCTCAGCTTTCCACACCCACTACCCCAATGGCAAATCAGAACAACCCTGCTAGACCCTGGTTGGACCAGGATGCTGTAGCCATACCTGGAGCTCAACACCCTTTACCTAAACACCCGGAGAAATGGCTCCCCAAGTTTGATCCTGACTCAAAATAGATTGCTGAAGATCATATCAAAAAATTTATGCTAGCTATAAGACTCCGCAATGTTGAACATGAAGACGTTGTCTGTAGGTTGTTCTCGTATATTTTCGAGGGTAATGCATCCACATGGTATTTTGCCCAGCAACCCCATACCATCGTGTCTTGTGAAAAGTTTGAGTCTTTCTTTTTGGAAAAGTTCGGAGACGGTAAGCCTCCGAAAGTCTTTAGTCATGGATCTTTCTAGCCTAAAAATGAACCCAAAAGAAAAAGTTAAAGACTTTAATCAAAGATTCTTAACACTCAAAAACCGAATTCCTGCAGATTCCATGCTTGCTGAAAGTCTTATAATAGCTTACTACACTAAAACTTTGCATCAAAGCATAGCTATTTGAGTTAAATGATCCAAGAAAGCCACGTTGTTAGAGGCCTTCGAGGAGGCCAGTCAAATTAAAAAAGACATACTTAGTCTTAAAGATTCTTCTAACAACGAAACTGAGACTAGCTCTTCTTCCAAAAAGAAGATTGAAATTCTCCCCAGACTCACTCAATGTAAAACACAACCTGAAAACTCTGATTTGGAAAATCTAACTAAAGTTGTTCATAAACTGTCTAATCAAGTTATAGAGTTAAAAAGGTCAACCGAAGAAGCTTCCTCGAGTAAAGGACCCTACAAACCCCCTTTCTGAAAGCCTTTTCCTACCAACCGACTTAACCCAAACCCAGAAGGCCTTAATCTAGAAAGTTTGCAATGTGCTCTTCAAACAATTCTAGAAGCCCAAGATAACTTGATACCCCCTGAGATCCCTCAGGAGGTAGTTGAACAAAAAACAATTCAAGAAGAAGAGTCTTCTCCAAACATTTTTGGACACTTCTTGGATAACATCTTTCAAGCTAACTTCGAGACTGTTCTAGGAGCAAGACAACAAACAAACCTTCTATCGAAAACACTACAACTTCGCCTCCAAAGCAATCTAAATCAGTTGAGACTAAACAGAGCAATGTGAACCCCAATTTAGATTATGATGTTGTTGAAGATCTTAAAAAGTTAAGGGCTAACATTTCTATTTATGAGTTATTGAAGTTTCCGTTTCTGCTTCAAAAAATGTTGCAAAATATTTTAGAGAACGGCAAGAACGGTAATTCAAGTGGTAACAAGGTTGTGCAAAGCAAAGTTCCGCAGAAGACTTCCACTAAAAATAATCCTGATCCTCAAGATAAATGAAGCCTTCCTGTAGTTCTTGTAAATAATGTAAATAATGTAAATAAAGTAGCTTTAGACACTGCAAGTAAAAAGCCACAAGCTACTACTCTTAGCACTCGCAAAAATGTACCTCATTTCTTGTTAACTTTCGAAATTTTCAACAGAAACGTGCATAATTGTATGGTGGACTCAGGAGCGTCATCCAATGTGATGCCTTGGTCTGTCTGCAAAAAGATTAACGCTGAAGTGGAACCATCTACTTTGAAAATCATACAACTTGATCGAACCAATGTTAAAGTTATAGGCGAACTAAATAATGTATTGATTAGATTATCGTCTAACCCTAAGGTTCATCAGGTTATTGATATAATTGTTGTGGATATTCCAGAAGTGTATGGTCTGTTTTTAAGCAGGGATTGGTCGGAACAGCTACATGGTTACTTCGCGACAGACTGGTCTCACTTATGGCTTCCAGAGAACGGTAGGCCTAACAAGATCAGGGTGAATCGTGAGCGCTACCTTAAGTTCACGGTCACAGATTTAAACGATCCCAACGAACCATATACACCTTCCGCTGATTCCTCCGAAGTCCAAGGGATGGACACCTTCTTCGGCAATTTCATGGCCGAGGCTTCACCCATCAACAATCCAGAACAACAGTCCGAGATTGTAGCATATATGCAACCAACAACTTCTATACAACAATACCATGTGTCCGATGGAAATCAAATTTGGTCTCTATATTTCGACGGATCTAAGTCTAAAGAAGGAGCTGGCGCAGGCTGCATCATTATCGATCCGGCAGGTAACAAGACATTAATGGCTTGTAGATTAGAATTTGAATGTACTAACAATACTGCAGAATATGAGACTTTACTGCAAGGTCTCAGAAAAACTCTGGATATGAACATTCAAAACCTGGTTGTATTTGGCGACTCTGAAATAGTGGTTAGACAGGTAAGAGATTCTATACACTGTCTTTCCCCGCATCTCAAAAGTTACCAGTTTGAGGTATGGAGTTTAATGAATAAATTTTCCGCTTTCAATATAAATTACATTCCTAGATTAAATAATGCTGAAGCAGATCTATTAACTAATGTAGCTTCTAAACTTCTTCCTGCAGAAGGCTTGTCCCCAGATGCATTCTCCGTCGAGCTATTGTTTCGACCATCTGTTCCTGACAATATCACAAACTTGAGAGTATTTTACGATGATCGGCAGATCATTAACTTTCTGCACATGGAAGAAACCTTTCAAGGCGCGGTGATAAATGAACGCACGCACGACGACAATTTGCACGATTTTACGTTAATACCTGATCCGAAATCTCCTGAAGCTCTGTCGGACATGGTAAATTCCATACCCAAATCCATAGTTAGATTAGAGAAGTTTTATGATTTTGAAGATAAATTTAAAAAGACGGTCAATTGTAAAACAAATAGTTCCTCGTTGTCTTCTGAAAAAGTGAACTTAGGAACTAGTGAAAATCCTCAATGCATTAACTTAGGCTTGGGATGTTCTAGACAAGAAAAAATTGCATTTGTTAAATTATTTAAAGAATTTAAGGATGTGTTTGCATGGATGTATGATGATCTTAAAACCTTCGACCCTAATATCATACAACATGTCATCCCGATAAAGTCCCAAACTTTACCCTTCCAACAGAAACTGAGGAAGATGCACCCTAAACTAGAACCGACCGTTCAAAAAGAATTGAATAAACTCCTAAGTGCTAAAATAATTTTTCCTGTTAGGCACACTCAATGGGTTTCCAACCTTGTCCCAGTGCGGAAGAAAAACGGGGAAATCCGACTCTGTGTCGATTTCCGAAACCTTAATAGAGCGTCTGACAAAGACAACTATCCTGTCCCACCCATGGAACAGATCCTTCAACAAGTATCTGGTTCCGAGAGGCTATCCTTGTTAGATGGTTTCTCTGGATACAACCAGGTCCTGATGTCTCCCCCAGACCAACTCAAAACTACCTTCCGTACCCCATGGGGCACTTATGCTTATCGCAAAATGCCTTTTGGATTGATTAATGCTGGTGCTACCTTTCAGAGAGCAATGGATATTGCTTTCCGAGGCTTAATCAATCAGTCTGTTGTAGTTTACTTAGATGATGTGACTGTTTATTCAAAAAACAAAGACGATCATCTAACTCACTTACGAGACGTTCTGCTATGATGTCGTAAATATGACATCTCCTTGAACCTCAAAAAGTCCATCTTTGCAGTAGAACAGGGTAAACTCTTAGGTTTCATTGTGTCTAGCGAATGAATGATTATTGACCCCGAGAGGACTCAAGTCATCGCTAAACTTCCCCCTCCTACATCCAAAAAATCCATGCAGTCTTTCTTAGGCCAGATTAACTTCATGAGAAGATTCGTCCCCAGTTTCTCCGAACTGGTCAGGCCTCTACAGAACCTGATTAAGAAAGACACTCAATATCATTGGGGACCCACAGAAAATCAAGCTTTCAATACCATAAAGAAGGCCATAATAGACGCTCCGTCTCTCATGAGCCCTGACTTCTCTCAAGATTTTACACTCTATACTTTTGCCTCTGACCGTTCTTATGCCGCCGTCCTAACTCAGAAGAATGTCGAGAACAATGAAGTACCCATCACCTTTATGAGCTCTGCTTTCAAAGGTGCTGAACTTAACTACCCAGCGGTTGATCGACAAGCCTACGTTGTTTTCAAAGCAGTTAAGCATTTCCGGTTCTATCTTTTGAAGTCAAGGACGAAAGTCATTGTCCCCTACCCTGTCGTAAGGAACTTGTTAGTGCAGAAGGAGTTAGGAGAGAAGAGAGCTAACTGGGTCACCTCCTTGCAGGAATATGACTTAGAAATCACCCCAACTCAGATTGTGAGAGGCCAAGGGTTGTGTAAGTTGGTTGTTGATTCGGAAACAGGACAACAAGAAGATAGTGATACGTCAAACCTAGGACAAAGCGATCAAAGTTTGATATGTTGCGCACAAAACCTCGTTAGTCCCTGGTACGACGATATTAGATTCTGTCTTGAACATGGGTTAGCACCCCTTCACCTTGATCCCGCCAAGAGAAGAGCGTTGAGGCTAAAGTCTGCCTCCTTTCATTTGGTTAACGGTATACTGTTTCGTCAGAATTTTGACGGCGTACTGATGCGTTGTCTTGAAAAGGACGAAGCAGAAAAAGTCTTGCTCGAGTTGCATGCAGGAGAAGCTGGTGGTCACTTCGGTGGAGACACCACTGCTCATAAGATTTTAAGAGCCGGTTACTACTGGCCCACGCTTTTTAGGGACGCCCATGCCTTGTGTCGTAAATGTATCATCTGTCAGAAAGCATCAGGGCGGTTGCAAAAATCGGCCTTTACCTAGCAACCCGTTTCAGTAGATTCTCCTTTCCAGCAATGGGGCCTTGACATCATAGGTCCAATTAACCCTTCGTCCTCGCAACAACACAAGTATATTGTGACAACCACAGATTACTTTACTCGATGGTCTGAAGCTGCTGTGCTAAGAACTGTTAACACCAGTCAAGTAATCGCTTTTCTAAACTCGAATATTATCACTCGTTTCGGTATCCTTGACTGTCTAGTCTTTGATAACGCTTCATACTTTTCTTCTCTTGAGATGAACGAGTTTGCTTTGGAAAAAGGAATAAAGCTGAAGTATTCTACTAGTTACTACCCCCAAGGCAACGGATTAGCAGAATCAACAAATAAGAACTTGATTAAAATTATCAAGAGAACCGTGGTTGAAAATCACAAAAATTGGCACAATGCGCTGCTGAACGCGCTATGGGCTGATAGGGTAACGCCAAAAGCTGCTATAAGTAACTCCCTCTTTTTTCTCGTTTATGGCAGTGAAGCAATTCTGCCACCTCACATTCTTCTTCCTTCGCTTCAGTTGTCACAGAAAGTCCAAGAAGAAGATTGTCCCCCTCTAGAAAACCAAATTAACGCTTTGATGAAGCTAGAAGAAGTAAGAGCCCAAGCTAAGCGCAAGTTAGATCAACATCAACAATTGGTTAAAAGCTGGTTCGATTCTAATTTTGCTTCTGATAGGAATTTTGAAGTAAACGATCTCGTCTTAAAATGAGACAAACCACACGAAGGAAATGGTGAGCACTCTAAATTTCAAAACTTATGGCTTGGGCCATTTTTAATTGCTGAAAAGTTGGGTCCTAGTTCCTTTCAATTGCAGAATCTTGAAGGGCAGCTTGACACCTACCCGGTGAATGGCCAAGCCCTGAAAAGATATTTTGCTTGATAACTACCCTTGTATAATATGTAAATATTTTATTTTTGTTTGTATTTTCGTTTTCTTTCTGTTTTTTATTTTGATTTGGATTTATCAGTTTGTGTTTTTTGAAAAATACACATACCTGTACACTGAGCTTTTCAGACAAAGACGATAGAAAATTCCTTCGCTGAAATAACTTCTGAAAAATTTGTACAAACATCAATAGCATATTTCTGAAACTTATAGTTGTGTTGAAAAAATTTGCGCTTTAAAAAAAATTGATTGATTTCAATCTCTGAGCAAAGCTTGTCATGATCATCTATTATCTTTTTACGCTGTCCCTTTTCCGTAAAGGAATGACTCAGAAGATGTCTCCCTGTCTTATGAAGTTGTTTTTGTAAATAAAACATCTCTGAATCTAAATAAATGACAGTTCTAAAAAAATTCTGATGAGGTCTAAAAAATATGTTAAAATATCAAGATTTTCAGCGTCACCCCGCTCAAATATATATCTATAAAAAACAAAACAAAACAAATTATGAATAAGAGCTGTGGGAAGTGCTTGTAAACCCGCCGGGATACTGAACAAGTCTGCTGGCAGCGGGTAAATGCATGCATGGCGCCAAGACAACTTCGCCGGGGTACTGAACAGGCCTGCTGGCAGCGAAGCAATGTCAGGTATATGAAAATTTGCAAAAAAGAAACCTCTTTAATGTCCTTTATTTTGATCCAGAACTTCTTGTCAGGATACAGATGTCAGAGTGGGTTAAATGGCAGCCCTGTTGGGGCTATGGACGCCTGCTGGTAGCAGTGGCTATGCCAACAGTATTGAAGATTTTATCTTTAATATCGCGACTTGCTGATCTTAAGACTGTTATTAGTTTTCATCTTTTGAAACACTGCTGGAAAAAAATGATTAATGATGATGTTTGTACGATTTTCTGGTTGTTATTTTTGAGTTGAAATTATCTTTGTTGTCTTAATCTGAATTTGTACCTTTTGCAGAGATAACTGCTTCTACCAGTGTGTCGCCATTGTTGGCAGCCAATTCATTTTATTTTATGATCCTATACGCTGCCTGCACCTATGTCTTGCAAACATCAAGTTTTCGTCGCATTTTTCAAATAGACGACATTATCATTTTTTGCGACATTTGCACATTTGTCTTCGTTAAGTTTTCACGACTGTAAGCGTGAAAACTTCTCCTTTCGAAGTCATATTTCGATCATTATCTGAACTGTCAATATCTCTTATGTCATTATGCCTATTGCGCTTACCTTTTATTGATCATTATACAACTGGCAAGATCCTCTAATCAGTTCTCATACTTCGATTGATTGTATAACTTGGTTTTATTGAGTTTGTAAGGCATTTAGCATTTGGATTTGCACTTTATATGACTTGCCTGATCATTGATTCTATGAAAATGCGTAGGGGTTATAATTAATTTTTTTATATATATGTCCTTTGATATAATCCTTATGTTAATTTTTTGGCTTGTCGACTATATGATTACCGTTTGGCACCTTGGTTAAATTTTTTATGAGCTGATACATTGGCACATAGTTGATTTCGGTTTTGATTTATAATTCGGGTGTTTAAACACTATGGCATAACGTTTGCGTGCATTGGTATACACATTTGATTTCATTAGTTGGGCACATGACTCGATGGTTGAACTACTATTATGGATTGAACAGCTATGTAAATCGGTGGTTGTACTTGGATAATGAATATTTTGCATGGAAAAATCCACCACCTTCGCATGCTTGCATTTATGCCTATCCCTTTTGTTCGTTCATTTCTGTTAGCTCGGGTAGCTCGGCTCCTGTGTATGTTGGTGATCCAAACCCTTCGCTTACCATGCGTCCGGCTCCATGGCACCAGTCGTGCGAGTCGAGCCCAATGGCCACCAAACCCTGTTAATGTTTGACAATGCCCGCAGTGACCTGGAGGAAAATGACTGGCTTCCCTTTATACAACGATTTGAGGGTTTTAACCTTTGTGTAGCACGACAGTTTGCCGTAACCTTCGATGGCTGTCGAGCCAAGGTGGGAGACATACAGTTAGAGATCGATGAGCAGTTTATCAGTCTTGCCACAGGGTTACCTGCCTCGGGACAACGTTGGTTTAAGAATTGCAAGGTCGAGGAAGTGCCATGGACATTGCTATTTCTATCGCGCAAAGTCACCTCTTGTGACAGAGGTATGCCCATATCTATGCTCAAACCATGATGGCACGACTTATTAATGCTAGTCAAGCAGTTTGTGACTTGTGAAGGTCGATACGGACTTGTGTTCCTCTACCACCTGCGTTTGCTGATGATTTTTATAGGGTATCCTCTAAACATGCATTTCTACTTTCATCGTAGCCTGTATAAAATGTCGAAAAAGTTTAAGAGGTAGAAGGCTGATAGAAGCCTGTTCCACCATGGGCTTATTAAGCTCATCGTTGTTTATCATTTGAGTTCGCATGGTGATAGTTGGAGGGCTTTTATCGCCTGTAATGGCTTTGAGGGCACAGACCCTGGACAAGTTGATAAACCTGTGGTAATTGAAACCAAGGCTGAACCGCCTATACCCTTACATCTCCTACTGCCTAAACCCTCGACCGACCCTGGTTTTGACTTACCTGACACTGTAACTAAGAGTGCAAAGGCTATTAAAAATCCTATGAGCAAAAAGCCCAAGGCATGCCTTACTGCCAATGCCAAAGGGAAAAAGAATGCCCGACTCATTTCGAGAATGGCCAGAAACAAACCGAAACCCTCTGTCGAGTCCAACCCTATCCTCCTAAATGAGGATTCCGACTCTGATGTTGAGCTTTTCTTTTCCAGCGAGTACCCCTACTCGCAGGGTTTATGTCCCGAGCCCCCTTATGATTTTGTATCGAACCTTCCTCCCTGCCTAAAGAGCGACCCTGACTACCCGAGTATTAAATTGCCTCGTGAAACCCTCTGTCATTTGGCCAAACCCTCGCCTGCTCTTTCTAAACCCACACAGTCACCCTGTGACCAATGCAATTCATGGTTAGAACGATATTATATTGATGTTCCTATACTCCAGTCGAAGATTCAATCACTGGAAGATCAAATTGCAGTGCTAACCAATCAAAAGGCCAAGCTCCAAGCGACAGATAAAAAGCAAAAGACAACCGGCTCCATCCTTTTCAAAAACGTAGAATTAGCCACGACCATTGTAAATTCCAAATTGCCATAATCAAGCAACCTCGTCGCTATACACGTATGGTTTTGACAACATTTTTGTTTTGTAAATAATCTAGGTTGATATAATGATTTGAATTCAGTTTTTAAATAGCTTAGTCACCCATCCAAATGCCTCTGTCATTCGGTGATCATTCTGTACATGGTATCGTTTTGATAAAAATAGAATGAATTTCGATTTCATATATGATTTGCTCATAGATTTTTATTCGATTTGAATGGTTATTCGTTTGGATTTCATTTGCTAAGTTTGTCTGAGTGAAGTAACGAAAGTAATGGTGTGTTTTCAATACAATTCGTTTTGTATCTACTCCGCATGGCAAGTTTTTATGCTCAATTTAGAATACGATTTTGCTCGGATTCGATCTCGTTATCATTTGTATGCTGTGATTGGTAAATGTTTTCGGGAGGATACTTGTTACGATATGCTGTGTTATATGATTTTCCAAATCATAAGTACCATTCTGTTCAATTCATTTTGGTTATAAATACTCTGTTTTTATAAAAACAATAATCTCATTTAACCTGTGCAAATACACCCGAATTATGGAACAATGACTATTGTTATACCCAGCGGATTGATTCGCATGATCGGATCGTTGTTAGCTCGATCATTTTTGGGAATTAGATTCCGATTATGATTACTGCTCTGTCTAGTTTTAAAATTGTAAAACGATTTGGTCAAATCCAGTTGTGATTCGTTTGATTGGAACGATCTCGTTTTGATCAAAGTCGATCAATCCTATTTGCCCAATTTGCAATAACAAATTATGAATTCTGTTGCTAATCAATCGATCCTGTTACGATTTCGTTTAAATTGATTTTCGCGCCAGTTTGAATTTTCGTGGTTATGTCAACACAGTGATAATGATTTGATAACGATCTTGTTTGGTTTCGATCGTATCCCTTGCTGATCAGATAGCATAACGATTGTATGCGATTTGTTTTGATTGTGTCGATTCCAAATTGATACTAAATGATTTCACGATGGTTGGATTATGCCTCTGTTCATTCAATTTTGTGGTGACACAAGAAACAGAATACGCCCATCTCTGTAGGCATTCATTGATTCAGATCTTGTTTAGTTTTGAATGATATAACAATTTCAAATTAAATGGTTCATTTTCAAATGATTATTGATGTCAATTAAATTGAAATCTTGAAAATATTTTTTAATCGATTTGAATGTCGATTCTGTACGTTATTTAGACCAGCTACAGAATCAGATGATTTTGTATCTAGTCTATAGAATTAAATTTTCTATCATTTTATTAATAAAATATCTCTCTAACTTGTCTATTTCTGACCCGTTTCAGGTAAATTCGAATTGCATGGGATATGTTGGGCAGTTCAAGAGATATTTAGGTGTTTTAGTTTTATTGTAGTTACTTAGTTTAGTTAAAATTGGGAATATCTTCCCAGATTTATGTAATCAGTGTGATAACTTCCACAGGGAGGTTTTACCCTGTGGAAAAACTTATAAATACTTATTATTTTTGTAATAAGGATCATCCTTGCTTGTGGGAGAACCAGGATAATGGATATCTAATACAGACTGAGACATAAATTGATGTTCTGCTACAGCTTTAGCTTTCATAATATCAATCTTTTGTTTCATGTTTATGTTATCAGTTTGCATTTGATTAATGACTACTTTAGCTATCTTAGTCTTTTGTAAATGATATGAATTAATTAATATGATCCATATCTGATTTCTTCCAGTATTTAAAAACATAGCAATTACTTGATTCAGTTTATGAAAGACAGATTTCTCTTCTTCATCAATTGGATTATTCTGTATAAGTCTTTGCATAACAGGTTTACCTAATTGTGAAGATTTATAAATCATATAATTGTTATGATTTTTATGTCTTGTTTGTCCTGTAAACAAACTTAAAGAGCATTGCAGCTATCGTTTACGAGAAGCTTCTGGATTATTCGGTGCGAGTTTCCTTCCTCCGATCTGCTAGCGTAGTCATCACACACAGGGCAAATCTGGAGCGTACTTCCAGGTTAGTTTGTGATTATTTTCGTTGATTTGATCAACTGTACTTGTATTTTATATTAGTAATTTAGTTTAGCTAGTTCTCTGTTTTATTTCTGATTCATAAAATTATAAAAGCAACAAAAATATCTTTTACTGTCTTAGGGCAGAATGCAAACAAGTTTTTTAGGTTTTATTTAAATCTGTAAATTGTCAATATTATACATTTTGTGAATAAGTTATATTTCAGTTAGTAGTTAGATAGTTAATTAGTTAGAGTTAGTATAGTATTAGTTAGTAGATTGTATATATAGAATAGTTAGATTAGTTAGTTAGTTTTATTTATTTTTAGTTAGTTTGGTTTAGTTTGTTTTAGTAGTTAGTTTTAATTAGATTAGTTCATTAGTTAGTTTTATTGTTATTTAGTTTAGTTAGTTTTATTTTTAGTTAGTTTAGATTAGTTTTCTTTTGTTTTCTTAGGACCTTAGATCGGGTAACGGAGCCGCTAAAGCCATCAGGGTGGTTCATACCAAACGACTTGGGTTATTAGACAACCCCGGACCGGTTCCACTCTCTCAGTTGACGGACGGTCAATTTCGCCCGTCAACACATTTTAAGTGGAAAAGATCAGAGGTGAATATTATGTATTATGATTGTTAAAATCTAGTTATGGGACAACAAACTTTTCTTAAATATACCTTTTAAACAACATAAATGAACATAATATCAGTTTGCAAAAGGAAACCATAAGTTTGTGAAAGAACAGGTCTGTTTTTTACCATAAAACAGTCCCAAAATTTCAGACCTGTAGCAACCTAAAGAGCCTCCAAATTCTTCATGGTATCAGAGCCTAAGGGAACAAGAGAGGGATGATAAAGTACAAATAATGGGCATATTTTTATCTTACCTTGGAAGCTTCAAATTCACACCTGAGATTGGTGTGTGGGCAACATATTTCTTTGATCATTTTTTTTCATCAGTGGGAAACCATGTAAGTTGGAGGGTTGAGGGTGGATGATTGTAACATCCCTGTTACCAAACTGCTATGATACCAATTTGTAACATTACCCATCCTACTACTGAGCAATGCTACTCCAAAATCGAGTGTGCAAATTCTACTCTATAACATTAGTTTGCGCAATAATACTTAAAGTAACGTGCTCAGTCCTAAGCTGAGTCGCGCCACACACACTTTTCTCTTAATACACAACTTAAAACAACGGAAGTAACTCAAAACAATTTCGTGCACAAACCTTCTGAGCACACAACACTACTATGCACGTAATCCATATTGAACATGAGATCACTATTGTGCGCACAACCTTTCTGGCGTCACACACCAATTCTTTTCCCTTTGTGCATGCACATTGCTTCCCAGTGTGCACAAGTAAATCCAACATTTAGTGCACACAAAACATTCTTTGCGCCCACGATCATTCTAAGCTCGTTTTGAAGACTCATAACCAATATCATAAGGTTAACTTACATGAAAACTAACAACAACTGTCACACTCATGCACGACTGCAAATGTTGTCTATCCACACCACACTTACATGTACAAGCAACATAATACATAATAACAACAATTACTTATATGCAACAATATACAAGAATTTAACTCATATTAAACACATATAGTTAAACACATAATAAATGAGACAAGAACATAAAGACACTTATCTTTTATGAAAAGTCATCAACTGAGCACAAAACTTAGACACTCCTCCCAACCATAGACTTTGTTGCTCATATACTTTCAACAATAGGTCACCCTCGAGGTGGGGCTTAACTCCACAAGGGAAAAAAGGGTTCCTATTGCCAAGCTAAGGTTTGACAATCAACAAAATTGCTTAGTCCAAGGTGCCCGTTGCTGCAACTAGCCTACAATTTTTCATTTCCCACGCGCTTGTCACACTCAAGGAAGTGTGTCCCTTATCTGCTCAACAATGGTCCCTCGACTACCCCACTTTCCTTCCAGGGTTCCAACAACAGGCTAGACAGGAAGTCTCAAAGCCCTCCAACTAATGACCAACACGCAAGGGAAAAATTCCCAGCAAAACTCTCACCTGGAGAGAATGCTCACGGGCATGACAACTCGCCTCTTCGACAACAAATCTCTCACCCAGAGAGAATGCTCATGAGCCTGAAAACCTACCTATTTGACAACAAAACTCAGGTTACAATACATAAAACACTTACAAGTTTTTCTTTGCAAATAAGGTAATAGTCATCCTTCTCAGATGGTCTCACCCCCTTTACACACGAGAAAATGAAGGACTAATTCCCCAAATGAGTTCTCCCTTAAATGAATTCTCCCCCAAATACACTAACGCTAACAATATATATTGCATGCCTTAAACTAGACACTTGTCACCTTCAGAAGTAGCTTAAGACACTTGGTGACTCGTTCCCATCCCTTGGGAACTTAAGATAAATAATTATACATAAATACACTTTTCTAGAAATATTAATAAAATATTCCCTAGGACTTAAGTCCCCCCGTTTTCCCTTTTCCGGTGGAGTTATCCCCCCGTCTCTTTTCGTCTGATCTATCTGCGCGCATTGATGTGATAATATTAATAACTTGAGTATGATTACACTTTACAAGGATATACACACTGACCTATTTGTGTCCCAACTCATCAGTGTCATAACCACATAGGCTCTCCGACCTCTAATACATATACATCAATATATATATATATATATATATATATATATATATATATATATATAACTCGGTTCGATGCACACTGCTAGGTAATCCCCGCGCACAACACTATGAAATGTGTGCACCCTTCCTTTGATAACAATTATTGCACACTACTCACGTATGCACAAAACCAATACTTGGTGTCAACGACTCACCAGTCTATATGTACAATTACAAAGGGGTTCGGATTAGGGATATCACATTCCCCTCCCCCTTATTTATGCACTGTCCTTAGTGCATTATATACACATGTACATACACAATTTCAAAAATCTTAAAAAAGATGCGGATACTTTCCCTGAATAGTATCCTCGCGCTCCCAAGTTGCATCCTCAAGACAATACCAGATCCATTGGACCTTCACCATTTCCATAGCTTGATTCCAGAGCTATTTGATTTTTTGATCCAATATGCAAACCGGTCACACTCGAAAATCGCCTTCTGGCTCCACCTAAATCACATTCCAATCAATAATATGATTATCATTAGGTACGTACTTTTTAAGCAATGATACATGAAAACTATTATGAATACACAAAGATGTAGGCGATGCAAGCATATATACGACAATACCATCATCTCTAGGATTTCAAATGGTCCATAGTAATACACTACCAACTTAGAACAATTTCCCAACTTCAGGTAATTGCGTGTGGCTTTCAGTGTTAAGAACACATGGTCGCCCACTTTAAAGTCTCTGTGGGTTCTGCTTTTATATGCGTAGTTTTTTTCTTGTCTTGGGCAACCTTTAAATTCTGTCTTATCTTTACCATCTACTCTTCCATTTCCCGGAGCAGATCTGGCCCAACCACTATGTGGTCTGCTGGGTTGTCCCAACTCAGTGGTGTGTTGCACTTTCTACCATAAAGTGCCTCAAATGGGCTCATATTTAAATATGTTTGATACTCATTGTTGTAAGAAAACTATACCAAGTGAAGGTAGTCTTCCCATTTTGATGGATTATCCATCACAAACATCTTGAGAATGTCTTCAATCACCCGATTTACCCTCTCTATTTGTCCATCTGTCTTAGGGTGATATGTTGTGCTAAAGTTAAGATTTGTTCCAAATCCTTTGAATATCTCTTTCCAAAAGTTCAGAACTTGGAATCTCTATCAGACACAATTGTCTTAGGTACACCATTCAAATTAGCAATTTATCGCATGTATATTTCAAGAATGTTGGATTCTTTGTGCCCAGACTTTACTAGAATACAATGGGCAACTTTAGTAAGCTTGTCCACCACCGCCATAATAGAGTCATGCTGCTTAGCAATCCTAGGAAGCTTAGTAATGAAATCCATGGTCACAACTTCCCACTTCCACTTAGGAATGGACAAAGGCTGTAGCAAACCAGTTGGATGTCTGTTCTTAGCCTAAAATCAACAACTTCCTTTTTCATGCATGGCCAATAGTATTGTTTTTTGACCACTGCAATTGTCTTCTAGTAGCATGGGTGTCCTGCATAAGGAACATTATGCATCTTTGGCAACAACAAATCTTTCAACTCCTGATCATTTGGAACATAGAATTTGCGCCTATACACGAGGATTCCATCCTCTTTAAGCTCATAACCTTCAAATTTCTGTTGCGACATACCTTGCTATAAAATCGCCTTTATGTCCACATAGCGCTGATATGATTTGGAAACTTTTGAAATTATGTCACACAAATCTGATTTATGCATGCTAATGGTTGTAACATGCATCTCATGCACCCTCATGTTGAGTGTGTCATCCACCTTGTTCTCTTTTCCTCTGATGTAGTTTATGTCAAAGTCATACTCACTGAGGAATTCTAACCACCTGCTTTATTTAAAATTTAAACTTTGATGTCCAAACAAATACTTTAGACCACTATGATTTGTTCTCAACTCGAATCTTTTTCCCATGTGATAGTGTCACCACATCTTCAAGGCATCACTATCGCTGTCAATTCTAAGTCATGAGTAACATAGAGCCTTTCATAATCTTTTAGCTTTCTTGATTCATAGCATATCACATGCCCATTCTGACTAAGGACTTCACCGAGCCCTTCCTTGCATGCATCCATGCACACAACAAAGTCTTCATCTGAATCAACAATTCTCAAAATTGGCGCACTTGTCAACAAGCTCTTCAAGTGTTGAAAACTCCTTGCAAAATCTGGTGTCCATTCAAATGATGCACATTTCTTTTGTAAAGATGTAATTAAATGCAAATTTTTTGAGAATCCTTCAATAAACCTTCTGTAATAACTTGCAAGTCCCATAAACATAAAGGACCTCACCTCTACGACGTTTCTTGGTGTTGGCCATTCCTCAATGGATTTTATCTTTTCTGGATCAACAACTATTCCTTCCTTAGAAATGATATGATCCAAATAATAAATCTGTCGCTGGTAAAATGAGCACTTGCTCAACTTTGCATAAAGTTGATTCTCCCTCAATACCTATAGTGCCATCCTCAAGTGTTTCTCATGATCTTCTTCAGAGTAAATAAGTATGTCATCGAGAAATGTGATGACAAACTTATCTAAGTAATTTATGAAAACTCCATTCATCAAACACATGAAGACAGTTGGTGCATTTGACAACCCAAATGACACCACTATGAACTCATAATGTCCGTACCTCATTCTGAAGGTAGTCTCGATGATGTATTCTTCTTTAATTTTCACTTGGTGATATCTAGATATGAGATGAATCTTTGAAAATATCTGTGCGCCTCTCAGTTGATCAAAAAATTCATCTATCCTTGGCAAATGATACTTGTTCTTTACTGTTACTTTGTTCAATGCCTTGAAGTCAATACAAAGTCTTAACGTACCATCCTTCTTCTTCACGAACAATAATGGAGCACCCCAAGGTGACACACTTGGGCGTACATACCCTTTCTTCAAAAGCTCCTCTAGTTGCATATGAAATTCCTTCATCTCTGAAACACTTATCATATAAGGAGTCTTGGATACAAGTGCTTCTCCAGGAATCATATTTATAGATAAATCAATATCTTTTTTCGGTGACAACCCCGATTTCTCTTTAAACACATCCTCACACTCTTTTAGTACTTCACAGTCTTCAACACTCGACACCTTATCCTAGGTAACTCTTCCATGTACGCTACAAATACTTGACATCCTTTCCAATGACTTTTCTTCAATTGGAAGGTTGAAACTTCGCTAATAGTTACAACTCTTGGAATGAATTAAACTATTCGTAAGTTTCATTCAACATCCAAGAAAGTAAATGTCTTATTGTAACAGTCTGGAACGACATAATGTTGGTCCAACCAATCCATACCAATGAGACAATCATACGAGATCAAAGGTACGATATTCAAATTATCTTTTGTGCGCAATCCATTGAGGTACCTCTAAATTTTAACTTGATGAATGCGACATATTTCAACAACTCTAAAAATATTCTTTCATACTCATCTATTGTCATACCCCCAAGATAGAGATCAACTAATTCCTTCATTTTCTTGTCATAGTACCTCTTTGTTAAGTATTTCTTTTGAAAATACCTCTTGAACTCCATCTAAGTAACCTTCTTCTCATCAATGTGTTGCACCTGCACAAACTAATCCCACCATATTGATGCTTTTCCTTTTAGCTAATAGATGACAATTGTTCTTTCTTCCTGTGCAGAAAAATTATGCAACTAGAAGAAATTCCTCATACCTAACAGCCGAGTTGTTGATATTATGGTAGCTTCGGGAGGTATGAACCTCCATTATGACATTTGACAAGATTTGAATGTTCCAGAAGAAAGAAAAGAAGTGAACATAACCCTAGAAATGATGTCGACTGAGAGAGATAATTAATATGAATTAATTAGTACCCAGAATGAGAAGTTGGCCCAGGAAGTCTGCCAGGATTACTATAAATACAAGGCACTAGTCTTTCATTTGACACACTTCTTAGAATTGCAGATAGGCACTTGTGCACACTGTAGTCTGGCAGTCTTGTGCGCAAGTTCTGGAGAAGGTGTTGCCGCCAATTCTGAAGCCTATTGCTTCTGTCTTTTGGGTTGAAATCTCTGATAAGCTTTGGTTACTTCTTGCTTGGTGCATTAGACTTCCTTGGCTATTGGATTGCTACCATGATTCTTCTCTCTGTCAAGGTCAAGGTGCTCGGAGGGTGGCTTCGGCCTATGGTTGGGTGACAATAGTGATATTGTCAATGGTAAAACGAGCACATTCTAACATGTTATGGGCCCACACCTCCTTCATGTTAATATTATGGTAGCTTCGGGAGGTATGAACCTCTATGATGACCTATGACGAGATTAGAATCCTCCGGAAGGAAGCAAAGAATTGAAGAAAACCCTAGACAGGTTGTCGGCTGAACAAATATATTTATATTAAATTTATTGATGCCCAGAAAGAGAAGTCAGCCCAGTTAGATTGGTCAGGTCGACCCTAGTTAGAATGGCCAGTCCACTATAAATACAGGGCACCAGTTTCATTATTACACACTCTCAGAATTGCAGAGCCAGTTGTGCGCACTGCAGTTGGCAGTTTTGTGCGCAGGTCTCTGGGGAAAGTGGTGCGCTAGTTCTGGGTGGGATCATCTGTTCAGTTTTTGTTTCTATTCTTTTGCTTGGTGCATTTAGCCTCTCTTGGCTATAGATTGCATCCAGAATTATCTTCTCGTTCAAGGTCAAGGTGCTCGGAGGGAGGCTTCGTCCTGTGGTTGGGAGACGAGGGTATCGTCGTGGTAAAACAAGCACACAATCCTTTATATTCTAACAGGTTATGGGCCCACACACCCTTCAGTCAGCCTAAAACGCTGGAAGGAAACATAACCGCTAGGTATTGAGCTCATTGAGGAACTGCCGCTAGGGTTACTAGCAGGAGCAACTTCCAAAGAACTGCAGCTAGGGTTACTAGCAGCAGCAGTTGCAGAAACCCTAATTCTCAGATCCGACACCTTGTGATGGAGCATCTCGCTCAAGGAGAATATATCCAGATGCACCCTAACTCAATGCACCTATTGACTTTCTCAGAAGAGGGAAAAGACGCATTTGAAGTTTTGGATCAAGGCATGACCAATTATCAGTCAACAGAAGACATGTGCGAAACAATCAGTCTCTTACATTACTCAGCACTTACCGGGACAATTGAAGACGATATGTGGATAATCGACAGTGGAGCTTCCAGGCACATGACGGGAGATCAAGATAGACTCTCAGATCTAAATGAGAGAAAGACATCATACAAAGTGGAGCTTGGAGACAAAAGAACCTACCCCGTCGAAGGATTTGGACAAGCCTCAATCAAATTGGAATCAAGTAATCATGTTCACTTAAGCAATGTTCTATATGTACCTGGTTTAGAAAAGAATCTTGTATCAATATCATTTTTAGAAGACAAAGGAAACTGAATAGCCTTCATAGATGAAAATGTGTTATCATGGCATAAAGATTCCAGCATAGAAGATGCTAGGGTTATTGGAAGACGTGAAGGGAATCTATACAGACTACTAGAATGAAATGAAGAAGCCCTAGTACATGATGAAGTCAACCCTAATGAGCTTTGGCATAGAAATTACGCTCATATCAATTATCAAGCATTACCTTTCCTCAGGAAGATGGTCGAAGGGATACCATAATTGAAGTCTACACACGAGGGAATTTGCAAGGGATGTGCCCTTGGGAAGAACATTAAGAAACCATTCCCGAGCAGCAACAACAGATCTAAGGAAACCCTAGATCTAATACACTCAGATGTTTGCGGTCCAATGCCAGTCAAATCCTTAGGAGGATCACTCTACTACTTAACATTCATAGATGACTATTCAAGGAAGACGTGGCTGTACCTACTAAAGTCAAAAGATGAAGTATTCAACAAGTTCCAAGAATTCAAGGTAGAAATAGAGAACCTTACGAACAAGAAGATCAAGACATTAAGAACAGATAATGGAGGAGAATACACCTCGAAGGAGTTCGTTGCATTCTGCAAATCAACAGGGATTAGGAGGGAGCTAACTGTTCCTCATAATCCTCAACAAAATAGTGTAGCAGAAAGAAAGAACAGATCTATCGAAGAAACAGTAAAAGCCCTATTGAACGATCAAGATCTATCCATGTTTCTATGGGGAGAAGCAGCAATGACGGCCATATACGTGCAGAACAGAAGCCCTCATCGCATATTGAA
>ML779841.1:96750-132903 GCA_009831015.1 Picea engelmannii | reverse complement strand
CAGTTGGCAGTTTTGTGCGCAGGTCTCTGGGGAAAGTGGTGCGCTAGTTCTGGGTGGGATCATCTGTTCAGTTTTTGTTTCTATTCTTTTGCTTGGTGCATTTAGCCTCTCTTGGCTATAGATTGCAGCCAGAATTCTCTTCTTGATCAAGGTCAAGGTGCTCGGAGGGAGGCTTCGGCCTGTGGTTGGGAGACGAGGGTATCGTCGTGGTAAAACGAGCACACAATCCTTTATATTCTAACACTTCACTCGGTCTAACTGCTGGAAGGAAGCATAGCCATTAGGATATTGAGCTCACTGAAGAACTTCCGCTAGGGTTTACTAGCAGGAGCAACTTCCAAGACACTGTCGCTAGGGTTACTAGCAGGTGTAGTTGCAGAAACTGTAAAACCCAGATCCAACACCTTGTGATGGAGCATCTCGCTCAAGGAGAAGGTATTTAAGTGTGCCCTAGTCCAATGCACCTCCTGGCACTCTCAGAAGACAGAAACCTCAAAGTTGAATTTTTGGATCAAGGCATGACCAATCACTAGTGAACCAAAGTCATGAGTGAAAATACTAGTCATCTACACTACTCAACACTCACAAGAATGATTGAAGATGACATGTGGATAATCGATAGTGGAGCTTCTAGGCATATTACGAGAGATCAAGCTAGACTCTCAAATCTAAATGAGAAGAAGACAATGTACAAGGTAGATCTTGGAGACAAAAGCACTTACCCAGTCAAAGGATTTGGACAAGCCTTCGTCAAGTTGAAAACATGTAACAATGTTTATTTGAGCAATGTCTTATATGTACCTGGTTTAGAAAAGAATCTTGTATCCATATCTTGTCTAGAATACAAAGGAAACATAATAGCTTTCATAGATGGAAAAGTGTTATCTTGGCATAAAGACACCAGCATAAAGAATGTTAGAGTTATTGGAACCTGTAAAGGAAATCTATATAGACTAATAGAAAAAAATGAAGAAGCTCTTGTACATGATGAAGTCAATCCCAATGAACTATGGCACAAAAGGTACGCTCATATTAACTATCAATCATTACCTTTTCTCAAAAAGATGGTTGAAGGTATACCAAAATTACAGTGTACACATGAAGGAATTTGCAAAGAATGTGCTCTTGAAAAGAATATCAAGAAACCATTCCCAAGCAACAACAATAGATCTAAGGGGATTCTAGATCTAATACACTCAGATGTTTGCGATCCGATGCCAGTCAAATCTCTAGGAGGTTCTCTCTACTACATGATCTTCATAGATGCTTATTCAAGAAAAACTTGGTTATATCCTCTGAAGACAAAGGACGAAGTATTCATCAAGTTTCAAGAATTCAAAGCCGAGATAGAGAACCTCATGAACAAGAAAATCAAGACCTTAAGAATAGATAATGGATGAGAATACACATCAAAGGAATTCGTTGCATTCTGTAAATCAGTAGGGATTAGGAGGGCGCTGATTGTTCCTCATAACCCTCAACAAAATGGTTTAGCAAAAAGAAAGAACATATCTATTTAAGAAACCATGAAGGCACTACTAAACGATCAAAGTTTATCCATGTTCTTATGGGGAGAAGTAGACATGACAACAATATACGTCCAGAACAGAAGTCCTCACCACATATTGAAGGACATGATTCCAAAAGAAGCCTTCTCAGGTAGGAAACCTAATGGAGAAAACCTAAGAATCTTTGGATGTCCTATTTACTCTCACATTCCCAAGGGCAAAAGGAATAAATTAGAACCCTCGAGAAAGAAGGGCATATTCATGGGATATAACGAATCATCCAAGGCTTATAGAATTTATATTCCAGAACAACATAAGATTTAAGCAGAGACATGACCTTCAATGAAAAGATGGCTTTCAAGAAATCCATAAAAGAAACTATAGAAGAAGAAGAGCATGAAGAGCCTATTGAAGAAAGCACAGAAAACCAGAATGATGAAAATGAACAATCTAATCATCCTATGCAACCATGTGAGACCATTGATTCAGACACCGTATCTAAGACCGAGAAACGACCAACTTGGCTTGAAGCTACCTTACAAGAAGCAGAAAGACTCAAGGCCCCAGATGGGACATTCAGAAAAAGTAAGAAGCCTAAAAGATTCTCAAGCTATGAAACATGTATGACAAAGCTTCTAGATGAAGAACCTACCACGTTTGAAGAAGCAGTTCAAAAGAAACAATGGAAAGAAGCTATGACGGAAGAACACCAATCCATCATGAAAAATGATGTATGGGAAATTGTGCCTAGACCTAAGGAAAAATCAGTGGTAACTTCAAAATGGGTATATAATATCAAACATGCAACAGGCGAAAGCATGGATAAATATAAAGCAAGGTTCGTAGCTAGAGGGTTCTCCCAGAAGGAGGGAGAAGACTATGACGAAACATTTGCTCTGGTTTCTTGATATACTTCCATTAGAGCTATCATATCTCTTGCCACTTCCATGGGATGGAGTTTACATCAGATGGATGTAAAAACAACTTTCCTCAATGGAGCAATCGAAGAAGAAGTATATATTGAACAACCTCAAGGGTTTGAAGTACATTCCAGAGACACTCATATTTGCAGACTAAAGAAAGCCTTGTATGGACTCAAGAAAGCTCCAAGATCTTGGTATGCTAGAATAGATAGCTATCTAACGAGTCTTGGTTTCTCCAAAAGTCATGCAGATCCAAACCTTTACTACAAAGTTGTGAACAATGCACCTGTGATTCTACTACTATATGTTGATGATCTATTCCTAACAGGTGAAGAGTCTCTCATCATCCAGTGAAAAAAGGAACTAGCTTCTGAGTTTGATATGAAAGATCTTGGTCTCATGCATTATTACTTGGGACTAGAAGTATGGCAGAAGCGTGGTGAAGTATTCCTTGGACAAGGAAAGTATGCAATAAAGATTCTCCAGAAGTTTGGAATGATGGATTGCAAATCCATGGACACTCCTATGAATACAGACATAAGAAAAGTAAGAGATTTTGATTCTGATCTAGTAAATCCATCACTATATCGACAATTGATTGGGTCATTGATGTATTTGGTAAACACTCGACCAGACATTTTCTTTGCCTTGAACACACTAAGCCAGTTCCAGGTGGAATCTAGACATGGGCATTGGATAGCTGCAAAGCATGTTCTAAGATATATTCGTGGGACAATAAACTATGGTTTAAGATATACCACATCCAGTGATATACATCTTCATGGATTCACTGATTCAGATTGGGCAGGAAGTTTAGAAGACATAAATAGTACTTCAGGGATGTGTTTTAGCTTGGGCTCTGCTATGATATCGTGGGGCAGCAGGAAACATAATTCTGCCGCACTCAGCACAACAGAAGAAGAATATATCGCAACATGTAAGGCATGTACAAAAAAAATATGTTTGGGAAAGATAATCTCCGATTTATTTGATCAGGTTCCAGATTCGACCATAATACACTGTGACAATCAGAGTTGTATAAGGCTATCAGAACACCCAATGTTTCATGAACGATCAAAACATATTGAGATCAAATATTACTTTATTTGAGATAAATTCCAGGAAGGAGAAGTAAAGCTCCAGTATATCCCCACAGATGAGCAGACAACAGATATCCTAACAAAGCCTATGTCCAAAATAAAGTTTGCATATTTCCGAGACAAATTAGGGATCGTGGAAATATTTACCTTCGCTAAAAGGGAAGAAATGACTCTCTAGGTTGGGAGGGAACATTGACATATCATTGAATTGAGGACAGTCATTTTCAAGTTTGAAAATAGTCCAGCTTGGGTAGTTCCTTTCCAGATTCGAAAAATGGTCTGAGATTTCTGACGGACAGGGATTTTCTAGTTCAGAAAATGATCCAGATCGAACGGTAATTTTTGTAATGAAAATGGTTCGATGGATTGTTGATGTACCATAGACAACTATTTCCCATTGTGGTTAACATGGGGAATGGTCTAGGGCAGTCTCTCTTCTTGAGGGTTACTCAAGAAGACTAGCCCGCCTCACCATACAACGATTTCCCATTGTGGTTAATATGGGGAATGGCCCGTTTTGGAGGTTGGTGCAGGACAATCATTTCCTTAGGAAATGGTCCAGACAATCATTCCTTAGGGCAGATTCATTCTCTCCAGGTTGCACTTTTTTTAGTGCCGGAGGAATGGCCCAGGGTGGGGAATGGTCCAGGTTCAACAATCACGGGCAAACATTCCTTAGGGAAGACTCATTCTCTCCAGGTTTCACTTTGTTTAGTGCTGGAGGAATGGCCTAGGGTGGGGAATGGTCCAGGCTCAGAAATCAGGACAATTATTCTTCCTTGCTTGAGAAGAATAGTCCAGATAGCCCATCATTGATGTTCTACTCTGAGGGCAGATGCTCTTTCAGATCTCATAGATGTGAGTGAAATAATGGTCCAGATTATTCAGTTTATATCATAACAATATTTTCTATGCATGTTGATATCAAATGATTGTTATGGAGACAATAAAGATATGCTACTGTGGTGGATATGTTCCACTGTCTGTGACTATGTGTCACGGTTTGAGTAAGTTGTGTATTACTATGGATAAACACAGTTGTGTTCTATCAGTTGACTTGTACCAGTTGTCATGGAGATTACCCAGTTGGATAATAATGACGATGCTCGTGATGCTACCAGTTGAATGGTCTGTTTGTGCTCAAGACCATTATCAGTTATACCTCCCTAGCTAGGAGAAAGTGTTGATATTATGGTAGCTTTGGGAGGTATGAACCTCCATTGTGACCTTTGACAAGATTAAAATGTTCCGGAAGAAAGAAAAGAAGTGAACATAACCCTAGAAAAGATGTCGGCTGAGAGAGATAATTAATATGAATTAATTAGTACCCAGAATGAGAAGTCGGCCCAGGCATTTTGCTAGGATTACTATAAATACAGGGCGCCCGTATTTCATTTGACACACTTCTCAGAATTGCAGACAGGCACTTGTGCGCACTGCAATCTGGTAGTCTTGTGCACAAGTTATAGAGAAGGTGCTGCCGCCAGTTCTGAAGCCTATTGCTTTTGTATTTTGGGTTGGACTCTCTTATCAAATTTGGTTACTTCTTGCTTGGTGCATTAGCCTTTCTTGGCTATTGGATTGCTACCAGGATTATTCTCTGTCAAGGTCAAGGTGCTCGGAGGGTGGCTTCGGCCTATGGTTGGGTGACAATAGTGATATTGTCAATGGTAAAATGAGCACATTCTAACACAAGTCTCTGCATATTCATCCTTCTTTTGCTCACTGTCAAAGGTAGGAGGCTTGATCTGATTCATTTCTCCTTGTAGCTTGTCCACCTCAATTCTTCTCTTATGCTTTCTGACAGGAGATGGACTTGAGCTAGTGCATGCTTTCCTAAATGGATGCTTTGTTAAGTGACGTTGATGCCTATTGACACTTCTTGCTTCTCTTCTTTTCTCATCATGAGCCCTATGAGCTTGATCTACTTGTCTATGTCTCCTTATCCATTTTCTTTTCTATTATGTCCAAGCTTTTCATCAACTTGATATTGAAATCATCTTGATGCTCCTTGGCTTTCATAATCCTTTCATTACCAACTTTATAGCCTTGAACATATTTTTGCAGTCCCTTTATGGTTTCTACTAAGTTAATGCGCTCCTCCTTGGATTATATACCATCAACACCTAAACTGATATACAAATATCTGAATTCATCACCATGACTAAAAACTCTCTATGCATCTTCCATGCTTTTTGACTTTCTGCGTTGATTATGTCCTGCTCTAATCATTGATAATTATGAAAAATGTGTATACAATAAGATTTGTTAGATGAATTCATGAGACAACTTCATGAAAACTCTGCATCATTTTGTCAGAATCATTTTTTTGAAGTCCATGTGCACACTGATATTCAACACATACCAATGTGCGATGTCTATATTCAACATATACACTGCGTATCAGTATTGTGCATGCACTACAATTTTTTCTCTGCGCAACCCCAATCTTTAGTGCGCACACCCGTGCACTATTGATTACTTTGTGTTTAGAGCGTCACACTCTGCAATGTCTAGAATTAGTGCACACATTTGCACACTCTTATTTTAGGTGCACCATGGCCGTGCTATAATTCCAAACTCGACCACTTATCATTCCAAATTTCTCCTTAAGTAGAAACTTGACCCATGTAGGCTCAGTGTTGAAACCATAGCTCTGATACCAATTTGTAGCATCCTCGTTAACAAACTACTATGATACCGATTTGTAACATTACCCAGCCTATTTCTGAGCAATGCTACTCCAAAATACAGTGCACATATTCTATTCTATAACATTAGTATGCGTAGTAATACTTGAAGTAACACACTTAGTCCCAAGTTGAGTCATGCCACACAAAATTTCCTCTTATTACACAACTTAAAACAAAGGAAGTAACACAAAACAACTGCACACACAAACATTTTGAGCACACAACACTACTGTGCACGTAATCCATACTGAATATGATATCACTACTTCATGCGTAACCTTTATGGTGTCACACATCAATTCTGTTCTCCTTGTGCATGCATACTTCTTTTCTGTGCACACAAGTAAATCCAACCTCTAGTGCACACAAAGTATTATCTGAACGCATAACCATTCTAACATTGTCTTGAAGATTCACAACCAATATCATAAGGTTAACTTACAGGAAAAATAACAACTGTCATACTCATGTACGACTACAAATACTATCTATCCACACCACACTTATATGTACAAGTAACATAGTACATAATAACAACAATTACTTATATGAAACAACATACAAGAATTTAACCCATATTAAACACAAATAATTAAGCACACAATGAATGAGACAAGCGTATAAAGACACTTATCTTTTATGAAAATTCACCAACTGCGCACATAACTCAGACATTCCTCCCAACCATAAACTCAGTTTCTCATATACTTTCAACAATAGGTCACCCCCGAGGTCGGGCTTAACTCCACAAGGGAAAAAATGGTTCGTATTTCCAAGCTAAGTTCTGATAATCAAAAGAATTGCTCAGTCCAAGGTGTCCGCTGCTGCAACTAGCTTACAATGTCTCATTCCCCACACCCCTGTCACACCCAAGGAAGTGTTCCCCTTCTTTGCTCAACAATCCCCCGACTTCCCTTCGAAGGTTCCAACAATAGGACAAACAAGAAGTCTCAAAGCCCTGCAACTAATTTCCAACACACCATGGAACAATTCCCAACAAAATTCTCACATGGAGAGAATTCTCACAGGCCTAACAACCCCCCTCTTCGACAAAAAATATCTCACCTAGAGAGAATGTTAACGGGCCTGACAACCCACCTTTTCGACAACAAAATTCAGGTTACAATACAAAAGACACTTACACGATTTTCTCTGCAGACAAGGTAATAGTCGTCCTTCTCATATGGTTTGACCCCCTTTGCACACAAGAAAATGAAGGACTAATTCCCCAAATGAGTTATCCCTCGAATGAATTCTCCCCGAAATACACTAAGGCCACCAATATATATTGCATGACTTAAACGAGACACTTGTCACCTTCAAAAGTAGCTCAAGCCATTTGGTGATTCGTTTCCATCCATTGGGAACTTATGATAAATAATTATCCATAAATACATTTTCCAGAAATATTAATAAAATATTCCCTAGGACTTAAGTCCCCCCCTTTTCCCTTTTCCATTAGAGTTAGCCCCTCATCTCTTTTCATTTGATTTGTCTGCACACAATGATGTGATAATATTAATACCTTGAGTATGATTACACTTTACAAGGATAGGCGCACTGGCCTATTTGCGTCATGACTCACCAACCTCATAACCACACAGGTTCTTCAACCTCTAATATATATACATCCATATATATATATATATATATATATATATATATATATATAACTCGGTTCAATGCACATTTCCAGGTAATCCCTGCACACTTACTCAAGTGCGCGCAACACTGTGAAATGTGCACACCCTTTCTTTGATAAAAATTATGGCAGACTACTCAAGTAAATGAAAAACCAATACTTGGTGCCAACAACTTACCAATTTATATGTACATTCACATTTACAATTGGTACCAACGTCTCACCAACCTATATGTACAATTACAAAGGGTTTCAGATTGGGGACATTACAATAATATGCTAGATGGGGTTGGCAATTGGTCTCCATGGAAGGATAGTATAGTCTTGATCTTGGAGGAGGGTGAGCTATGGGACATTGTGGAGAGTCATGTGGTTCCTCCTACATATGCAATGCTCTTGGAAGAGTTCATGAAGATGAATATCAAGGCCAAGAGGACTATCCTAGATGCAGTGAAAGACCACATTATTCCTCATGTTTATGGTAAGAACTTTTCATTTCATATGTGGTATTCTTTGTGTTTCCTTTACTAGATCCCTAACCAAAACCGAAAGATGGTGCTCCAAGAGAAATTTAGGGGCACTAAGATGACGACGACTGATTCGGTCGCCTCATTCCTCAAGAGGTTTTTACAAATTCGTGATGAGTTGGCAGCTGTGGGGGAGATAATGGATCCTTATGAGTTGGTGAGGAAAACCTTAAATGGTTTCTCCAAACCTTGTGAGATATTTGTACGAGGCATTGTAGCCATAGAGCATATGCCTAGTTGGGAGAGGCTATTGGATGACTTTGTACAGGAGGAGCTCAAGATTGACTCAGGATCTACTAGTCAACAACGTGGTGGGGATGATGGTGAGCTTGTTTTTTCTACAAAGGAAAAAAAGAATACCAAGAAGGGTCCCAAGGGTGGGGCCAAGCAACAATAGAAGGGAGGTGAGAAACAAAGGGATATGAGAAAAGTTAAATTCTTTTCTTGTAACAAGATGGGACACTATGCTAGAAAATGTCCCAATAGGAAGAAGAAGAAGTGGTGTGATACACCAACATCAATGGAGGAGGATGAGTTCACCTCTCAATTTGAGAGGGAGATGTCCTTGCTTGTCAGTTTGTCTACATTTGAGACACCATCCAATGTATGGTACAAAGACAATGGAGCATCCAGTCATATGTCTGGTGTTAGAGATCACTTTACTGATCTTACCGAGTTTGGGATCAAGTTGGAGATAGTGCTTGGAAATAACACCATAGTCAGGGCGGATGCGCGTGGCACAATTTCCTTTTAGAGGGAGTTGAGGTCACCCATGGTGTTCATGGGTGTCTTGTATGTCCCTAGGCTGAAGAAGAACCTGATATCGGTTTCCACCATTCAGGATAGGGGATTTGAGGTGTCTTTTCGAGGTGAGGAGGTATTCATTCACCCTAATGGGTCCAATATCACATCAACCAGGGTGATTGGGACTCGTGATGGAAAGCTATACAGACTCAGTTTCTATCAATTACATGCTTTGGCTTGTAGCAACAACAACAATCATTTATGTGACCTTTGGCATAGGAGGATGGCTCACTTTCATCATGGATCTATGAGGGTGTTGAGGGAGATTGTGACAGGATTTCCACAGTTAGGCACTGAGCATAAAGAAGTATGCAGGGGGTGTTCTCTTGGGAAGTACACCAAGACTGTGTTTCTGAGCAGTGACATTAGATCAGATGGGATACTTGATTTGGTACACTCTGATGTGTGCGAGCTCATGCCATCAGTTTCCTTAGGTGGATGTGAGTACTATGTGACATTCATTGATGATCACTCTAGGAAGACCTGGATCTATTTCCTGAAGACCAAGAGTGATGTATTCAAGAGGTTCCGAGAGTTTAAGGCTCTTGTTGAGAACCAGATAGGGAGAAATATCAAGTTCTTGATGTCAGACAATGGGGGTGAGTATACTTCCACAGAGTTCAAAGACTTCTGCACCCAGAAGGGTATTAGGAGACAATTGACCGTTCCTTACAACCCACAACAGAATGGGGTTGTTGAGAGGAAGAACATGGCTATTGATGGTGCAGTGAGATCTATGTTTCATGATCAGGGGTTGTCATTTTTCTTATGGGATGAGGCTTGCAGTACTGCAGTGTATCTGCAGAACACGATTCCACATAGAGATTTGGGGAGAAATACTATTAAGGATGCCTTCATTGGGAGGAGGATAGATATTGGAAACCTTCAAATATTTGGGTGTCTGACTTTCTCTCACGTCCCTTCTGAGAAGAGGAAAATTTTTGATCCCACAACATAGAAGGGGATCCTAGTTGGATACAAGGGGGCCTCAAAGGCCTATCGGATCTACATACCAGCACTGAGGAGAGTTGTTGTGAGTAGATATGTTAGATTCGAGGAGGATAGAGCCTTTCAGAGATCTCGTGAATTGAGAGATAGAGTTGAGGAGGTCCCATAGATGCAGAATGATACATCACATGGGACACAACCTCAGGTGTCTATTACATTGAGTTCATGGGTGTCAGGTCCACCCAATACAACTACATGATCACATTGTCTTGTACACAAACCATAGGTGGACGTGTTTCAGGATTTCAAACATCTATGGTGAGATATATGGATGAGATTGAGGGGCATGAGACTACTGCTTCATAGGAGGTTACATCAGGTAAGAGGAAACTGAGATGGTTTCAATATACCTTGAAGGAAGCCAAGGAGCTAGTTGGTGAGTGTGGTGAACCAATCCAGTTCTCTAGGTAAATACCCAATGTATGTAGGACAACAAGTTATAATCCATAAAGGATAATATATTAAATAATAATGTATATGAATATGAGATGATTACAACAAGAATGAGGGCCCGTTTATATATCCTCACATGGGTGCCCTTTCATGAATAAACATGTCCTTTTAGATAAGACATGACTTTTCATTTATGATGCATTTAATTACTATTTATTATATCTATTTCTATATATATTATGTTCATAACATTTCCTTCCCCTTAAAAATGATTTGTCCTCAAAGCATACTTTATGGAAGACTTATCTCTTGCTCTGGATTGTAATTATTGTCTTGTGATTCTTCATTCTTGAGTTAGGAGTCGTTGAGAACCTGAGACGATAGGATCTTCTAAGTGATGAGCATAACTGTCGAATTGTAAAGGAGTTTTCCCATCCTAATTTGATCTTCTGTGGAATTGGGATTTTGTAGGGCTCTTGGAAAGAACTTGATGCATTTCAACTCCCATGATAACTTCTACTTTGATCCCCACTTGTAGTGGAAGTAATATTCTTTGACATATCAGTTATTTGATACATCGTTTGGCTGAAGTATCGACTTTTGTGATTAGGATGTCGATAAAGCATCCTTGCAACTTGATCTTTACTTCGTATACTTATAGCTTTTTCTTGATTAATTTTTGGAAATGAGTCTTCTTCATACCCTTGAATTGATTCTACTTCGACAGTTGAAGACCTCTTTACATGAGTTGTAAGGTTGACTAGGTTTGTATTAATTTTTTTAATCCAGAATTGAGATTTTTGCATCTAAAGATTTCTCTAGTTCCATCAGTTCAGTTATTGTCTCTTTATCGACTATTGATGTTTTTTGATCTAGCTCTTCTTGTAAAGACTTCTTATCATGCTTACGTCTTTTAATTTGTGTTAGTAATTCCTGATTATGTTGTTTTAATTGTAAAAGTTCTTCTTTATCTTCTCACTTGTCGT
The DNA here is from genome assembly GCA_009831015.1 of Picea engelmannii. Taxonomy (NCBI): domain Eukaryota; kingdom Viridiplantae; phylum Streptophyta; class Pinopsida; order Pinales; family Pinaceae; genus Picea; species Picea engelmannii. The sequence goes on along the minus strand of ML779841.1, from coordinate 121,319 downwards.
CTTTATTTTTTGATTCTAGATTCTCCCTTCTTTAGTCCTTTGAGTTTTTAATTTGTTCTAGTAAATCCCGATTAAGGTTCTTTAAGCAGGAGGTTTCTTCCTTTTCTTTGGTTAATTTCTCTTGAGACTTTGATTTTCTTGTTCCAACTTTTGAAAATACTGCTTCTTCTCCTTAGACTTCATGATTTTTGCAAGTAGTTTCTGATTATGATTTCTTAGGCGGGAAATCTCTTCGTCTTTTTCAATGATGATCTTGTCACATTATTTATGTCGATCTTGCAACTTTTTTATTGACTTCTGGTTATCTTAAAGGATGACTTATGATATGTCCTTCAAGTTTTTTGATGATGGAGCTTTAGAAATTGGCTTCATTGTAACGTCCTGTAATGTGATTTTCTTCTTGTCATAAATTGAGCTTCAGAAAATGACTTCATTGATACCATTGTGGTGAACCAAGCCGGTTCACCAGGTAAATATCCAATGTAGGTAGGACAACATGTTATAATCCATAAATGATAATATATTAAATAATAAAGTATATGAATATGAGATGATCAGATACAATAAGAATGAGAGCCTTATATACCCACGCAGGGGTGCCCTTCCATGAAGAGACGTGACCTTTCATTGGGAAGGTGTCTCTTCATTAATTATTATAATGTATTTATATTTATTATTATATATTGTGTTCATAACATTGCCTTCCCCTTAAAAATGTTTTTTCCTAAAAGAATACTTATGGAATACTTATCTCTTTCTCTCGCTTGTAATATCATCTCCTCATTCTTTATTCTTGAATTAGTGATCGTTGAGGGCTTGAAACGATAGGATCTTTTAAGCATTGCGTAGAACCATCGAATTGTAAGGGAGTTTTCCCACCTTAAATTGATCTTCTGCACAATGGGGCTTTTATGGGGTTCTTGTAGACAATTTGATGTATTTTGACTCCCCTGATAACTTCTACCTCACCCATCATTTGTAATGGAGGTAATAATTTTTGACATATTTGTCATTTGTTTCTGTGGATACATTGATTGGTTGAAGTATCGGTTTTTGTGATTAGGATGTCTATAAGGCATCCTTGCAGCCTGATATTTACTTCATGTACTTGTAGCTTCTTCTTGATTAACACTTGGAATTGAGTCTTCTTCATAGCCCTGAATTGTTTCTACTTCGACATGTGAAGACCTCTTTACATCAACTGAATCCTTTTGAGTTGTAAGGTTGACAGGGTCTATATTAATTGCTTTATCCACCATCATGTTTTTTTCTATTTGAGGACTTCTATAGTTCCATAGGTTCAATCATTGTCTTTTTATCTACCAATGATTCTTTATTGATAATTTGTTCTAACTTGTCCTCTACCGTCTTCTTAATCTGGGTGATTAAACTTTGATTATGAATTTTTAGGTGACAATTCTCTTCACCCTTTTCTAATAATTTCTTAATGAGATCGTGATTAGATTGCTCTAACTTCTGATTCCTATGCTTCTTATCTTGTGACTCGTTGAGTTGTACCAATGAATTTTGGTTATGATCTTTTAAGTAAGAAATGTTTTTGTCTTTTTCCTGTAATTTTTCCTCAAGATTTTGTTTTTGTCTCTTTTCTTGTTTTTTTAGCATTTGCTCCAACCCAACTTGAAATTGTAAATTTCTGTTGTGTTGTTGATAATGAATTAATTGATTTTCTAATTCTTTTATTTTCACTTCCCAATGGGTGTCACCTTGATTTTTTACTAAAATAAAAAGATTTTTACAATATGGACAATGGCCAACTCCATTCATAAGGCCCCTTTCATACTCTTCCTCTTTTGCACAATATGGACATTTTGCCGAAAATGTATTCTTTGTAGATGTCATAGTTCAATTATTATTTTTCAATAAATGATAAATGTAAAAGGGGCTCTCCCCTTTAATGATAATGTTTTCCTCTTAGAATATATATATATATATATATATATATATAATGTCCTTATACTTTACAAAGAGTACATTATGTTTGACTTATAATAAAATTCCCTTTTATACTCTTGATTATTTGTTATCGGTGGTTAGGGCTCAACAAACGCGACTCTAAGTTTTGTTCAATACTTATTTAGAGGTAAATACACACACACATATATTATATATGGTATGGAATACCATGGGCCAATGATTATCCAAAACCATGGGATGGTAAATCTCCAAAGGTAAAATAAAATATTCACTTTTCTTCTTCTTTGAAACTTTTTCTTTTAAATTACTTTTTCTCACTTTTCCAATGACAATTAACTTAACTAATTCCAATTCTGGAATATTTCCTTCAAACTTCTTGGTGTGCACTTATACTTCTTCAAGTGCACCTTAAGAAAGCCTTTTCTTTTTTTCTTTTCTTTTGTTTTTTTCTTCTCCTCTTTTATTTTATTTTTATTTTGTGTAGAATGACTTTTTTACTTTCACTAAAATGTGTAGAATATTTGATTTATAAATGGCCAATGGCCAATATGAGGTCAAAGACCTTATTTTAGAGAAACTCTATTTTGTGGCCAAAATTTGGATCGAGACGAACTCTGATACCACTGTGGTGAACCAAGCTAGTTGACTAGGTAAATACCCAATGTAAGTAGGACAACATGTTATAATCCACAAAGGATAATATATTAAACAATAATGTACATGAATATGTGATTATTATAATAAGAATGAGGGCCCGTTTATATATCCTCACATATGACGCCCTTTCATGAATAAACATGTCCTTTTAGATAAGACATGACTTTTCATTTATGATGCGTTTAATTATTATTTATTATATCTATTTCTATATATATATATATATATATATATATATATATATATATATATATATATTATGTTCATAAAAATGAACCCCAGAGGTTGATGAGAGAGATCAGAGCATCAAAGAGGTTTGGTTCGTACTTGGCCATGGTGACTAGAATCACTGATTCCGAGCCCACTACTTTTGATCATGCATCATACCAAAAATTCTAGAGAGATGCCATGTAGGAGGAGTATGATTCCATTATGCAGAATGATGTGTGGGAGGTGGTGCCTAGACCAAAGGGGAAGTCAGTTGTGACTTCCAGGTGGTTGTACAAGATTAAGTGTGTTGCATATGGAAAAATTGATAAACATGAGGCTCGATTTGTGGTGAGAGGATTCTCTCAGGTTGAGGGGATTGACTATGATGAGACATTCACACCAGTTGCGAGATATACCTCCATCAAGAGTATTATGGACATTGCAACAAAGATGGCTTGGAAAATCCATCAGATGGATATGAAGACAACATTTATGAATGGTCTTATAGAGGAGGAGGTATACATTGAGCAACCATAGGGGTTCTGGGTGTTTGGGAGAGAGTCGCACATGTGCCTCTTGAAAAATGCACTCTATGGTCTGAAGAAAGCTCCATCAACTTGGTATTCTGGGATTGACTCTTACTTGTTGCATATGGGTTTTGAGAATAGTGAGGCAGATCCAAATCTCTATTACATTGTTTGTGGAGATGATACTCTCATTCTTATCCTATATGTTGATGAATTTTTTATCACTGGAGGGGAGGAGCTCATAACTGATTGCAAGAGGGGTCTTACTCCAGAGTTTGAGATGAAAGACATAGGACTAATGCATTATTTCTTGGGAATGGAGGTTTGGAAAGAGGATGAGAACGTCTTTCTGGGGTAGGGGAAGTGTGCAGTGAATATTCTGAGCATATTTCAAATGGAGGATTGCAGACCCATGTCGACACCTATGGTCACCAACTGGAGGAAGCTTTGTGCTTCTGAATCCAAGTTGGTGGATGCCATGAGATATCGTCAACTGGTTGGTTCATTGATGTATCTGGTCAACACTAGACCACATATTTGTTTTTCTGTGAAAACTCTCAATCAGTATATGGTGGAGCCTAGAAGAGTGTACTTTATAGTAGCAAAAAATGTTTTGAGGTACATAGCAGGGTTAGTGGAGTATGGTTTGGACTACATCATAGGTGATGGGGTCAGTTTCATTGGCTATATATACTTAGATTGGGAAGGATGCGCAGTTCAAAGGAAGAACACTTCAGGGTGTTGTTTTGGGTTGGGATCAACAATTTTTTCCTGGTTCAATTGGAAATAGAAGTCAATGGCATTGAGTTCTACTGAGGTAGAGTATATGGAAGCTAGTCAAGCCAACTATGAGGCTATTTGGATTCACAAGTTGTTGGTTGGTATATTTGGTCATGAGTTGAGGCCTAATGTGATTCACTGTGATAATCATAGTTGTATCAAACTCTTTGAGAATCCAGTCTATCATGACAAGTCAAAGCACATAGGGATCATATACCACTTCATCCGTGATTGGGTTCAGAGAGGCGCAATTCAGTTTGAGTAGATATCTACTAATGAGAAGATTGCAAACGTTCTCACGAAGTCTTTTCCAAGGGGCAAGCATATCTACTTCAAAGATAAGATGGGAGTGGTGAAGAACACTTTCCTTGGTAAGAGGGGTGTTGAGTGTTTGGTACCTTGGGAAGTGGTCCCCTAGTGTTATTGAGTCCCTAGCACTAAAGGGGGAAAAATACCCCTCCCTCACTTTACTTTATGATATAGAGTCAAAGTGACTTTATGAGCTTTTAATCATAAAGTGACTTAGGGAACTTAAGTAAATGAGAAGATCTAATCTCCACCCTTGATCTTGGTTAGCTAAGATCTAATCCTAGCCATTGGTTCCTAGGTTAACCTAATGACAAGGTTAAAGGAAAAGAGAAGGAGAAAAAGGACATTCATTGTTCACTTGAGAAGAGTGTGAGAAGAGGAGAAGAAAGTTTGGTAAAGAAGGAAAGAGGGGCACACAAGGAGAGAAGTGTGCACAAGGAATGAGGGCACACTTGTCTCGAGGAAGAGGGAGCACAACAACATCAATCTAGAGAAGAGGGAACACTAGTAGCCTAGAGAAGAGGGCGCACTGCAACCTAGATAAGAGGGCACAAACTTCAAGGGAAATGACACACTTCAAGGATTTGCTGGCACTTGTATTATGGAAAATTGGGCAACTAACTAGAGCTAAGTTGGCTTGTTATCTTTGTTGTAATTTTTCCTTCAAACTCTATAATAAATCACGCTCTTTACTGGTTTTCCCCATGGGGGTTTTTCCAAGGTCATGTTGACCAAAAAATTATGAGTATAAATCCATGGTTTGTTTTATTTATTTATAAGAATTTTAAGTGGAAAAGATTAGAGGTGAATATTATGTATTTTGACTGTTAAAATCTAATTATGGGACATCAAACTTTTCCTAAATAAACCTTTAAAAAAACAACATAAATGCGCATAATATTAGTCTGGAAAAGGCAACCATAGATCTGTGAAAGAACGGATCTGTTTGTGACCATAAAACAATCCCAACATTTCAGACCTGTAGTAATGGGCATTTTAGTCTAGCATAAGTGTTAGATAGTTGTTTTGGAGGAGGAATGCAATATGCTCAGGAACATGGTCATAAATTTGAGCAAGGGACATCACTCTGGAGCCTCTAAACAAGTGTAGTCAGTCAATTCCAATTGTGAATGATTGAAGGAAGATGAAACAATTCATCATCTAGCGAAAGACATGGAAATCATCAAGCAAGACTCAGATCCCATGAATTCAACAATGGAAGAAGTAGCCAACCACCATGCCTTCTGTTAAGTTTAATGTTTCACAAAGTCATTAGGATATTAGGACCTAGATAGGTATAACTATATGCAGGAAGTCAGTTCCATTTTGAACTTCGTTAAAAAACTTTAAATCATAATTTTTTTGTACCTTTGTCGCGAGCTCTGTTGCAAATTTTCTTAATATAAAATATCAAAATTATGGTTAAATAACAAATAACATTGTTTTGGAATATCTATTGGTTTATTGTTTGTAACGATCTTTTGAAAATGAGTGAACATTTCACTCCTTAGTGGCTCTCTATTTTTCTTTTAATTGTTCTAATGATGAGTGGGATGTTTCTTAAAAGATATTCGCTCAAAAATATGTTTTGCAGTACAAAACATAAATTTTGTGCGATTGTGAAACTCTCCATTCTACTAATTTTTCAAATTTCAAATAATTCCGTGATACTTAAATTTAAATTGTTTGTTTTTTTCATTTTTTAAAGCAAAGGTGAATTATCGATTTTTTTTTAATCACTTCTCAATTATTGAATTTTTTTATCACTTATATGTGTTTTGCAACAATATTTTTACAATAGGGTTCTTCGGTTCTTCTCCATATACGAGGGCAGTGATTTGCAGAGTAATTGATGTTTATGTTCATTGAGATGGAAATGAACAAATTGTGACCATCATAAATTGTTTTGAAAATGGTTGGCATTAACCTCCTTTGCCTCAAACTATGGTCATGAGAAATTCTTTCAAAATTATTTGGGGTGGACCTATTGTGCCTCGATATGTGTAGAACACATGGTGGTTGGCATGGACGTTACATGTTTCACATGGTGAGAGGTGATTTATAAGTGGTTGGCAGGGACTTCACATGCCTTGCATGGTGTTTTTTAAGTGGTTGACAGGAACTTCCTATGCCTCAAGCATAGGAAGTTAGCCAAAGCATTAGTGTGATCAACATGGAGCACTTTAGATAAAGCCAAAGATCATGAAAGTATGTGGAGCTAGCCAAAGCATTAGTGTGCATGTAGGTAATGCTATGATTGGTCACTATGATTTCAAGCTTTAAAATTGAAGTTTATGCTGATGAATTTCAAGTTTCAAAATTGAAGTTTGATGAACATTATGTGTGGAAATTTTAAATTTCAAAATTGAGTTTCAATGTTAATATTTTCAAAATTTGTTAAATTTCAATTTAAATGGATTAATTTTTTTAAGATAGAAAAACAATTATAAATTTAATTTTAAATTTTTAATAAATTTAAATTTTAAAATTTTAATAAAATATTATTTTTCAAAATATATGTTTAATAAGTTCGGAGGGGTGTAGACCTTATATATATATATATATATATATATATATATATATATATATGGATATTATTATTATTTTTCATTAATTATTTTAAAAATTTATTAATTATTTTTACTTTACTTTAATTTTAAATTTATAAAATATATATTTTTTGAAATAGGACTTAATGGTTAAGAACATGTGTTTCCTCTTAAGAGGTCACACGTTCAAATTCAAAGGGGGTAGGATATGTATGCCTCCGTAGACTTTACCATTCAAATTATTGGATGAAGAGAATCCCTTGCTCCACAAACAAGAGGTCTCATTCACCAATTTAATGTCTCGTAGTGACCTTAAAATTAGATTATTATTATTATTAATATTAAAAAATAATTTAAATTTTTATAATCATTAAAACTTAATTTATTATAATTTTGAATTATAGTTATGTAATGTTTGTGCAAATATCATCTAAATTCCCAGGCATGTTTCCCTTCAATTATTTGTAATTATGACCAATTTTTAATCCAAATCAATGTTCCAATTGTAGAACTCTTATGATGTGGACAAAACAATTTGATGGATTATCTTTATACACGACGTACCTCTATAAATGTGGTGTGACTCTTTAAAACATCTCATTCTTTAGAACAAATGGGATGTTCCCATGTAGTTTTTCGTTTTGTCTATGTTTTTGGCTGTCTAAGCACAATACATCTTCACGACTTGTTTTCATGAGAAATGACACATAGATGACAATCTATTTTAAATAGGTTCTTCTTGAAATGCTATAACTCAAGATAAAGTTCACCATTAAAACCAAGTGAACCAACATGTTACATAAGGAACTTCAAGCATTAATGTTTGATCTACAAGTTTCTATCTTTTGCTAATTCTAATCTTTCAACACTTTGCAACTTTGTGGGCCTCTCAAATGCATCTTTTTGTAGGGTGGTGGTGTTACATTATTTGATTGTTCTGGTAGAGTTGGTTTTTCTACATGGTTATGTTTAATATGTGAGCAATGTTTTTGTACTATTGTATGTATCAAGTTTCTGTTTTTCATGTATCAGGTGGTTTTTATTGGATTTTGAAGTAGTCTCAGGAAGCCTTTTGTCTTCCATGTTGTTCATCTTGGTCATGTACATTAGGTACCTAGTCATAGTCGTTCTCTTGATGGCAGAAATACTCGCTTCTATGAGGATGATATGATAGGGTGTATTGCCTTTGATTTTGAGATTATAAGTTATAAAACACTTGTATTTACTCTATATTTTTCCATGATTCTCTAGAGATGTTGCAACCCCAAACTTCACAATTATATAATATAATAAGAGCAATGAGAGTCTCAAAGAGGAGTTTATTCTTATCATAGAACCACAAGTTTGTTGGTTTACAATTGTTTTCAAGACAATAATAAGCTTTCCACCCTCCATTTATCCTTTTCTCAATGATATATTTCCAATTGAGCTTTTGATGAAGATCGATTTCTATATATTTGTATGAAGTCACTCTCTCCAAGCTATTGTTATCATACCTGAAATTAACATAAATGATATTTTTGGATTTAATTATCATAACCTTTGTTTTGCCAATGTTAACAATCATACATGTAATAGAGCAAAAATCCTTGAGAATTTTTAGTTGTTTGTCAAGATCATAGGAAACCCTCACCATAAGAACCATATCATTATCATAAAGGAGGAGGATGATGATGATTATACTAGCTAGTGCCGGGCTAACACAACTTGTTTCTTCTAAACAACCCTCTAACTTGCCAATGTATATACCAAAAAGGATAGGGGACATGGGACAACCTTGCTTAACACACTATATTATTATTAATTTCTTTCAACCAACCCTTAGTGTTCCTAAACTTTGCAATAATGTTCTCGTACAACCTTATCACAAAAGCTCTTAGTTCGAAAGGAACTTTTAGCTCCTCTAGCCTATTCCAAAGGTTTGTCTTGAGCACTGTGTCAAAATATTTTCTAAATTCAATGAAACAACACATGAGCCTTTGGTTTTATTATTGCAACACTTCTCTACAATGATCCTAAGTGTAACAAGGTGTTCCACTGTTGAATGATAGCTCCTAAATCCGACCTGGCCTTTAGCTCTTTTTCCATGACTTTCTAGCCAGCCACTTCTCTTCTTTTCCAAAATAATTCCATACAACTTGGCTAAGAGGGGGCTAATCATAATGGTCCTATAATTACAGGGGTTGTTTTTGTCCCCGCTTTTAAAAATAGGAACAACGAGGCTTTGAGTCCAAGGTTTAGGGAAGCCTTGCTTGAATGCTAAATTGAAGAGCTTGTGGGTGTGAGGGATGAGGATAGGCCCTCCAATTTTTAAAACTCATGCTTTGTAGCCTTCAATGTCCTTATCTTTCCCTCTTCTGAGTTGTGTAATGGATAAATAAATAAATAAATAATAAATTTTAATAAGACATTGTTTTTTTAAATATATGTTTCATAAGGATATGGATATTATTATTATTATTGTTTATTAATTATTTTTACTTTACTTTAATTTTTAAATTTATAAAATATCGATTTTTTGAAATAGGGTCTAATGGTTAAGAACATGGATTTCCTCCTAAGAGGTCACAAGTTCAAATCCAGAGGGGGGTAGGGTAGGGTATGTGTGCCTCCGTAGACATTACCAATTTAATGTCTGGCCGTGACCCTTAAAATTAGTTTTTTATTATTAATAATATTAACCAATAATTTAAATTTTTATAATCATTAAAACATAATTTATTATAATTTTAAATTATAGTTGTTAGTTCAGAAGGAAATTTTAGCTCTTAGTTCGAAAGGAACTTTTAGCTCCTCTAGCCTATTCCAAAGGTTTGTCTTGGACACTGTGTCAAATATTTTTCTAAAGTCAATGAAACAACAAATGAGCCTTTGGTTTTATTATTTCTCTATAATGATCCTAAGCGTAACAAGGTGTTCCACTATTGAATGATAGCTCCTAAATGTGGCCTGGCCTTTATCTATTTTTCCATGGCTTTCTAGCCATACACTTCTCTTCTTTTTCAAAATAATTCCATACAATTTGGCTAAGAGGGGGATAATCATAATGGTCATATAATTAGAGGGGTTGTTTTTGTCCCCACTTTAAAAAATAGGAACAATGAGGCTTTGAGTCCAAGGTTTAGGGAAGCCTTGCTTGAATGCTAAATTGAAGAGCTTGTGGGTGTGAGGGATGATGATAGGCCCTCCAATTTTTAAAATTCATGCTTTGTAGCCTTCAATGTCTTTAGCTTTCCCTCTTGTGAGTTGTCTAACCCCAAAATCTATGTTTTCTATAGAAAAAAATGATTCCTCTCTATAAAAGGTAATGCATTGAAAGTTGAGCAAGCTAGTGATTATGTGATCTCGTAAGCAGTCATCACCTTATCAATTGTTGTTGTGGGAGGATCGTATAGGAAAATAAAACATGATCTATGACTTCTTTGTTAATAAATACATATACATATACATATACATATATAGTGGTGTTGTCCACGACATCAGGGGATTCTCAAATATTTTTAAGGCAAGAATTCCAATCTCTTAATTGAATCACATTTTTTTTGTTTAGTTTTACAAGTCAGAATTTGCCTCCAAAATTTCTCAGGATCTAGCTTAGACTGGTGCAAAAACTTGTCTTGCTTTATATAATACATTTTTTTTCTTTTTAATTAGGGCTTTGTACCTATTTATCTTGTAGGATTTTGAAAACTCATTAGAAGCATCCCTAATGATTTTTTTGGCAATCTTACATTCTTCATCATATTAAAGGTTGGTCCATCTATTTTTATTTTTACACAACATCTCTTCCATGAGATTTTCAACACCACATAGTTCTATATTGAAAAATACATAAAAAAGAAAACTGCTAGACTATTATTCCAGGTAGATTGCCTAATAAACTCTCCTAAAATGAAAACAACATGAAAGTACATTCAAACTGATTAACCTTTGGCACTATTTTGGTATTTCAACTCCTTTGCAGCTTGCTGGTTGACTTCAACTTCAATTTCCATGAGGACTTGGTGTCTAGTTTCTGCCTCTACCTTCCTTGCACTAAGCTTTGAGTACCGTTTTTATTTTATGTCAGAGATAGATTTTCCATATTCTCTGATATGAATAGAGCCCTCATCGTATTGCATTCTTCCTCAATAGAGTCTAGACGATTGTTGAAACTGAGGAGGAGACTACACACGTTTTTGAAATGAGAATTTTTCACCTGCTCCAACTTGACTACTTTTTTCGAAATGAGAATTTCTCACCTGCTCCAACTTGACTACTTTCAATGTAAGGGCCTGAATAGTGTTGCTATTCACTTTTCTAATCTCCTTATGTCTCCTCAGTATACGTTTACGTTTAATCTGCCTCGAATGAGAATTTCCAACCAGACTCCTGCCAGGAATAAGCCACCAAACAAGACACGCACCTTCACGACACCTGGGCAGTGACCTCAACAATATGCAAAATTGAAACTAATGACCCACAACTCTCTGCAACCATCACAACACTCCGTAACCTCCACAAAATTCCTTCCTCTAGCGTAGTTGATTCGCGAAGAGAGCCCCTCCATCATACCGCAAAGGTAGAGCCACTCCCCAACTTTCTCAACTGGACTGCGGGGAAGAGAAGCTGACCCTGATTCCTTCCACAGAAAATACTATATACATCCTCCAAATCCCCCACCTCAGGTTTATCACCCACCATGACCATTTTTGCAAGTAAATGTCAGCATGGAGTTTCTGAAGACTATTAGAGCTTTAATTCCTAGTTGTTTGGCTACGTTTAGATTGCACCAAAATGAATAGGTCTAGTTTTGATGTGATATTAATTTGTCTTTTATCATAAATTTGTGTATGTAATGTAATGTTTAACATAGAAAAACAAATATATATTTTTGGATATAATAAAAATATTTGTGTTTCTCATTTCTAATTGGTTGATTGATAGAATTGAAGTGTTATTGCTTCTTTCACGTCTTTCAATATGTATTATTATTATCTTTTTGGTTTTTATCCCTAATAATAGCTTTTCTATTTTTAAATATTTCCCATTTCTCTTCCTCCACTTCTTTTACCTTTTGAACTTCATTCCTTAATTCAACTTGGTCTTCTAAATGAGGTCTTCATTTCCGAATCTTTTAAATATTTATGGTCATTAGAGATTACTTTAACACGAATTAACCTATCTTTATGCTCAATTATTTTTCTCAACCTCTTTGCATCTATGAGACAAGTTGTTTCGATTTGTAATTTATTTTGTAGTTCTTACTTGACTAGTGCTAGCATGTCCTGATTGTTTTCTCTTTTAAACCAAAAAATACAAGGTTCAAGGCTCTTTTGTTGTGCTCATGGTCTAACTCTATAAGATTATTCATTTTCTCTTTAATGAGTTTGATATCCAATTTACCTTCCAAACTATTTAGAGCTAAATTGTTATTTAGCTATTCTTCTAGCGGTTTAATCTTTTTCCTCAGATTAGATTTTCTAGATTATGGACCTCTCCTTCTTTGGTTGATTGTTTCGTTTCTTGGATTTGCTTTTCTATTTTTTGTAATCTAATCTCCATTTTTTGCAACTTAGTCTCCAACCGTAATATGGTATTGTCTAATTGTTTATGAATCTTGTCTTCAAAGGATCTAAATTTATTCCCAAACATTGCCTCTAACTCTTTTTGAAGTTTATCTTCTCTCTCTTCTCTACTTTTATCTAATGATTCTATATATTCACAAAGACTATCTAGGGTTACTTTTTTGAGTCTCTCTTTAAAAGGTTTTGGTAAATATGGTAAATTGCTCATATTAAGTAATTCCTCCCACAACCTTATTCAATCAAATATGATTGCTTCCATAGCCTTATTCAGACCAAATCTTTCATGCAACTCCAATACTAATGAAATGTTAAACAACCCTCGGACATAAGTATTTATGACAAAGGATTGTCTTAACACTATATCATTTATTGTCTGTGCACCAATACAATAACTAATATATGTATTTATTAACATATATACAACTTTATTTTTAAATAATTTGTATTTTTTTTTTATATTATTTTTTATAAATATTTTTAAAATTAATTAATTTTATTAATTTTTAAATTATTTAATAATAAAATATTAATAATATTTTTGTAATTCTATTTTTATGTTTCAATACAATTTCATGACATTAGAAGTAATAAATTTCAATATAAAAATATAGTAATAGCCCTTTAAAGGCTTCAAGATAGGGTTAACATCATAAGCTCAATATCACAATTTAATGGCTTTTGTTTATTATGTAACATCTATTACTCGTATAGTTTCTAGAAGCAATGGGGTGAGGGATGGTTCTATAAAATTTAAGCCATGTAAATTGCAAGCATTGTATATTACTTTTCAAATATTGTATATTAATTTTTTGAATTTAAAATCTTTTAGGAATTACAATTTAATTTAAAAAGAATATTTTTAGCTTTGGTTTTTGTTTGTTTTACAATAATAATAGGTAATAATAGATAGTTAGTAGGGTTTAAGTTATTTTATATTGATTTTTTGAATGTGTTAATTGAGTTTAGTTTGGCTTGATTTATTGAATGTGTCAATTGGGTTTAGTTTGAGTGGTTGGGAGGAATCATTGTTATCCTCCCCACTCAAGTTCAATTCCTACAAGTGACATGTTGAGCTCTTGACGATTATATTATTGTAATGGCTTCGAGCCCTATTGTTAATCGACCTTGTTCCCTAAAGATTTTAATTTGAACTTTGAGTACCATCATTGAAATGAGGGGAAGTAGTCTAACATGGAAAAAAATATTGATTTTTTGAATATCAAAATTTTCTAAAAATTACAATTCAAATATTTTTTTTACGATAATAATTAATTTTGCATTAGATAAGAAATTATAATTTAATTGTATAACACTGTAATATAATTTAAAAAAGAGGTTGGGGGACCGAGGGGAAAATTTCCTCTGCAATCAAGCAACAAATTAATCGTACCAGACTGCGGTTAAGGAGCGGGTTTCATCTACCAGTCTGCGGTTAGGAGCACTCAAAGTTTTTAGTTTCATGATAGTTTTTTTACTCAGTCTCCTCCGATGGTTTATCCTTTTCTCAACGGTTTTCTCCCTCCGTAGGAAGTCCCCAATCCGCAGACCCCTATGGATACCATGATCCAGATTTTATGAGCAGAATGAAATGACTATTAACAGATGCTTAACACAGAATAACAAAGATACAATAAAACTGGTTTTCTATTCAATAAGGAAATAAGTTGAAACTGTAAAATGCAGCGGAATACAAGCTTGCTGGAATGGTGGTGGCTTATCTCTGAGAAGAGATGCGATGACTGCGCTCATTTGCAAGAAGATGATTACAATGAGGCTCTGAAGGACTTTTTACAATAAAGAAGAGTGTCAAAAACCCTAGACATCCAAAATCTAACCCTAGGAGATGAAGCACCAAAAGTCATGTGGGCCCTGTTTGGGTAAGTCAGTACATCAACTTCCCTGGGTCGTAAATTTTGCATACGATCTTCGTTTTAGGGGTACGATAGGCCGTTGGAAAGATCTATCAGAGGACTACAACTATTGACAAAAATTTCATGATGGGACTTCTTGAATGCTACATACCCAAACAAATGTCGTTTAGGGCCTCAAAACGATTCCGGAAGTTCAGGACCCAAAACACTGCTAAAAATAGTAAATTAACAAAATTGCCAAAAAGTTGTTTTGAGCCAGCTCGAAAAGGTGGGTGGCCACCGATATCCACTTGGATCATAACACAACCTACGTGGAACCTGCCCTTTCGGATACTGGTTTTCTTGGGGACTTCTTAGGTGGAGGTTTCTCTGACCAATTGGCGGATTTGGGGGTAGCTCCTCTTCTACCATAACAACCTCCGACGAACAAGACACAACTTTATCTCTAGACCCATCTGCTCGATAATGTTTTTTTTTGGGATTTCTCTGAACCTTGGGTAACTGGTCTTCACAAACCAACAGTTATTTCTCTACCTTCCCTCAGTCCGCAACGAGCCTTAGACTTGGAATGGTTTAACCAAGCAAAAGGATGTTTTTTACTTTCCTCGCCCTCTCCTCCTCTTATAGGATTTAGTTCCTCTGGTTTTCACGGAGGGGTTTCAGGTCTTCCAGATGAAACTACAGATCTTGGCATAAAAGGAATTTCCTCTTTTCTCACCGACAAGGGTTTTATCTCAGATCTATTATAGGTAGAGGAGCATAGGGGCTTAGACTGGTCATATTTTTCTAAAGAAAACTCTCAGGTGGCACCTCCTCCTCTACTCTCCGACGATAGTACTGACCATGGTGTCTCTCGAGTGAAGGAAAGAGAAGGGCATAGGTTAAAACAAAAAAGCATAAAAACAAAAGGGAAGATTGGAAATTTGGTCCTTGAGAAAGAAGTGAATATTAGCCAAGTTATCCACATGGAAAACCAAACTCTGGTGGGCTGAGCTAGTGGAAGAACCTTTGCACTCAGAACCTTGATCGACTGGATGCTTAGTGTCTAGAAGGAACATCTTGGATATATCCCTGAGACTGTTGAACTAAACAAGACTTGGTTTGCCTTTACCTTCCAACAGTCTGAGCACTCTAAGTGGGCATTAGGAAAACCTTGGAGCATAAACAATTCTCCCCTCCTCCTCAAACCCTGGAGTCCTCTTTTTGATGCAAGCACAACACTGATGGATACTATTCCAGTTTGGGTAAGACTCCCTATGCTCCCTCTTCATCTCTGGTCCTTTGAGCACTTCAAATCAATTGGAAACTACTTGGGCAACTTCCTGGATGCTAACACAACCTTCAAAGAAACGAAGCAAAGGAAGGTGGAAAGGATCTTGGTTAGTTTAAATATCAAGGAAGGTCTTGGAGAAGAGGTCGATCTCAGTTGGGGAAGCTACACTTACACTCAGAGATTGGACTATGAAAATGTCCCTTTCAGGTGCATGAGATGCCATCAATATGGACATCTAATTAAGAGCTACAATCTTACAGTCAGAACCAAAGACATAGTATACAACATAGGTAAAAGGAGACAACAAAAGGTAACCTCTCTAGTTGCGTCCACAAGCGACGATTTTCGACCTCAGGAGGAATAAGGTTGTTAGGCTGCTAAAATACATGAGGCTTCGATACTGGAATGCCACGAAGCCACACTCAGCTTAGGACTTGCTTCTAATCAAGGAGAAGAAGCTCTATGCCCCTCCAAGATTGGATCGGGACTAGCACCTCATGCGATCTTGGGTACCTCCTCAAACTCCTCCCCCCCTATTACTGTTTTAATAAACAATTTAAATTTAAATGGAATGAGTGGTTGAGGAACCTTTCTATCCCACCTCTCCCTACCCACTCCCCCCTTCCTCCCCTGCTCACCACACAGTCTTCGACCCCTCTTGAACCCGCTGTGTTCGCCCCTCCAAAAACAAATCATCTTTGTTCTGTAGAATATGACTCCTCCTCTTCCTCCTCAGCCACCTCTACAGGGAGATATTACCTAAGGTCATAGAATAAAGGTCCCTTGGGGGGTTTAGCGATGGAGCAGACAATCATGGAAAAAAGTGGGTGGGGGAGAAAATATTTTCTCTCGAAGGTACATAAAAAATCCAAGAGTGATCTCTTGGCTGGGAAACAATTCTCTATTGAATGGGCACTTAGAGTAAGGAGATCCTTGGGAAAGGGACCTTGATGAAATGCCTCTCCTTTAACTGTAGGGGATTGGCTGGCCCCCTCAAAAGACTAGCCCTGAATAGGGTGATTGATTCATAACACCATGATATTCTTCTCTTACAAGAAACAATGGGGGAAGGAGAAGAAGTAAAATCCAGACTAATATCCTTACTCCCAGGTTGGAACTTTGAAACTTTGGGCGCAACAGGAAGATTTGGAGGTCTAGCAATTGGGTGGAATACTCATTCCATACAAGTCATTAAATCTTGGGGTTTTGAGTCAGGTATTGGTATTACAGTCCTTTCGACAGAGCTAGAAGATCTTCTTAACATCGTCAATATCTACAACCCCTTCCAAAATAGAGGCCCCTACTAGGACAAGATCTTCACAAATTCCTTCTTGAAAGATCAACAAGTTTTACTTAGAGAGGATTTAAAATTTTCCCCGGGTCTTTCAGAAGTTTGGGGAACACATGCGAGAGCAGATACATTGACTAGTTATTTCACTTAAAAGTTGGCTGAGTGCAACTTATTGGACATTGAACCTATAAAATTCAAACCAACCTGGAGAAATAAAAGAGTGGGGGAAGACAATGTAGCCAAAAGGTTGGACCGTTTCCTGATAAAGGACACTCTCCTGGAAAATCCTATTCATATGAAGCAGTGGATTGGTTATGGAGGCATCTCATACCACTGCCCGATATTCCTAGAACTAAGAAAAGTGTCGAGCAAGCCACCAAGCCCCTTCAAATTCAACATGACTTGGTTAACCAATGACTCCTTTACAAGCTTGGTAAGAGAAAATTGGTCCCCCTTTTCTCAAGAGAGAAATTTCTCGATTGCTTCTCACTTTGTTAAAAACCTCCAAAGAATCAAAGAAAAAATAAAGTTATGGGATTTCCAGAAACAACAACAAGAAGATTTGGAACTAAAAAATATGCAAAACCAACTAAAGATTTTGTTGGAGGAAGAGGGGGGTGGATTTGAAACATTAGAATCCAAGACAAATATACTCAGATTGGAATAAAGGAGAAACACGCTGTTAGCACTAGAAGTCACCTCTTGATTGCCGGGTAGGTAAGCCCAATACCCATCAATTTGTATGTCACAATGAATAAATTTAAGGGGGGTCGAATGGGCACAGACTCAAGATGATATTGCTTTAACTCAGAAAACTGGACTGGTATGCACAGGCAGATGAGGTCTTGATTCAACTTTAGTTAGTAAGGTGTAGTATATGTGAGTAGGAGGAATAATGGTAAGGATAACATAAATGTATGCTATGGACATCTGGTCTTCCAGTAACCCAAGAAGAAAAAACTCAGAAAACAAGATCCTCTTCAATTCAGAGTTTTAGGAAACTGAATGAAGTTATAACCTAATTGAAATCAAACATACATCACAATAAAATTACAACAACTCGACTAGATCATACATGCTCCATCCATTTAGTATCAGAGGAAAAAAAGATGGAAAATAAGGTTGACTTATATTAAATAAGAAATCTCAAATCCCATTACATAATCAGAGAACCAGAGCTTCATCAAAACTTTACAATACGAGAGCGTAGCTCAACCATCGACCATAACAAAATATCAAAACTGCATACATATACTCATAATTGCTGCAACCACCAGGAGTGTGATCAGACCACTACATTAACGTTTTTAGTCGGCACCTTCTCTATCAGACTGTGTAGGCCTCCTCATGTCAGATGCGAGCCAGGCGCCATTATGTGCTTTACATGAAAATATGTCCATAATTGACAATCTACCTTCACGACCGCTCTCTGCATGTTTTCCATTTATGGGGTGAGACAAGGTCTCAACTGCCGCCTCACTTTCATGAACTGTCTGCATCGAGATCATGACGGGCCACACTCTAAAATTCACCATCTGGAGCTTTGCTGGATGCTTGCAGGGAGGACTTGGCAATCAGATGTGGACACTGATGATAGGGAGTTGATGAGATGACTGGGACTGCATGGGTGCCAAAATGTCATATCATCGCCCGACTTAGGATACAAATATTTGATGGGTTTTTTGAGTCCTCTTCTTTCATTTTTTCTTCGCCAAAATGCCACTTCCTAGGGAAAATATCCCCCGATCAATAATGTGTGCTAACACAGGCTAATCAAGGAAAATGAAGAAATGTGGAGATTAAAAAGCAGAGCTATCTGGATGAAAAGTGGAGATGAGAGCACAATTTTTTTTCAAGCTTATGCAAAAGGTAGAAAGTGTTCTAACACCATTTGGAACCTAAAGGACCAAGATGGAATCCAGGAAAATACCTTTGAAGGAATGTCAAGAATAGGGAAAAAGTACTTCCAAGAGATTTTCAAAGCAAAAAACAAGGCTACCATAGAAGAAGTAGTCTGTATGACCCAATACTTCCCTAGATTCGCCAATGAGGAGGATAAAATAATGCTAATGGAGGAATTTACTACAGAGGAGTTAAAATAAGTGATGAGAAGCTTTCAAAAAGACAAAATTTTAGGACCAGATGGATGGACCATTGAATTTTTTTGGGGTTTCTTTGATCTCCTTGGACATGATATTCTAATTTTTGTAGAAGATATCATGCTAACAAGACATATGCCAATAAGCCTAAACTCCACTTTTATAGCTTTGATCCTAAAAATGGACAACCCAAATACTTTGTATGATTTCAGACCAATTTCACTATGCAATTTCATTTACAAAATCGTATCCAAAGTCATAGAAAGAAGAGTAAAAAGAATCATCTCTGATAAAATTTCGAGTGAATAGTTCAAATTTCTGGAAGGTAGACAGATCCACAAAGCGATAGAGGTGGCACAAGAAGCACTACATAGCATAAAGTCCAGAAAATTAAAAAGTGCAATACTTAAAATCGACCTCTCCAAAGCCTACAATAGAGTAAGTTGGCTCTACTTATGTCTCCTCTTAACACATTTAGGCTTTTCAGTCCCCTTTATCAGATGGATTATGTGTTGCATTACTATTGTCTCCTTCTCAGTGCTCATAAATGGACCGACCTCACATTTTTTTCGATCGGAAAGGAGTTTAAGACAAGGTTGTCCACTCTCCCCTCTACTTTTTCTCCTAGTAGTTGAAGGTCTAAGCATAGCACTATCAGAAGAAAAAAAAGCATGATCCTTTTCTGGAATTAAAATCACCTCTTCCCTTCAAGTTATAGATCTTCTTTTTGTGGATGATATACTTATATTTAATTCAGGATCCATATCGGAGGCTGAGACTCTGAAAAACCTCTTAAGTCTTTTCTCCAAATCTACAGGAATGATTATAAATGAAGGGAAGTCCACCCTCACAACAAACCTACTTTTATAAGAAGAAAGGGTCTTTTTTAGACAACACTTTCCCTATTCGGAAAAGAATTTAGAAGAAGGGTTGAAATATTTGGGTTTTGTTTCAAAACCAAATGACTATAGTAAAGAGGATTGGACTTGGATTTTAAAAAAATTGGAAAAAATAATCTTATCTTGGAGTCACAGATGGATTTCCAGGGCAGGCAGACTAGTCTTAGTAAAGTCATTTTTGGAAGCTATCCCAGTTTTTTGGATGTCACTCTCTTGGATTCCAAAAGGAATACTTGAGGCAGCTCAAAAACTCACCTTCGGATTTATTTGGAGTGGGAAAAAAGATTCACATGTGACACCTTAGGTCCACTGGAAAATAATCATTGTCCCAAAGGCCTTAGGAGAATGGGGACTTTAAAACATTCACTTTTTCTCAAAAGCACTGGCAACAAAAGGAGGTTGGCGACTGATAACTACGACTAGTCTTTGGAAAAAAGTAGTTATTCAAAAATAAATTGAACCAAATTCCGTGGAGACGTGGATCAGATGGGATCATAAATATTTGAAAGGAGTATCGGTCATATCGAAGGCTATTATTAACTCCTTCTCAGTTATCGGGGAAGGACTGGCTTGGAAAATAGGAAATGGTCACCGAGTAAGGTTGGGTGCAGACCCCTGGATGGGAAGTGAAGGCCAACACATTCTTTTAGATCAACTTACCCTTCTATTGAGAATCAAAGGCTATGACACTTTAGACAAACTTGTCGATCTAGATCTTACAAACATTTGGTCACAAGGGTGGAAATCGGTTGTTGGCCTTGAATTAGACGATGCCGATGCAGAAGAATTGGAAAGATACATTACAATCCTAAAAAAAAATCAGGTAAGACTAAGGGATCAAGAGGATGAACTTGTCTGGGACCTTACAACCTCAGGTTTCCACACTCCAAAGGAAGGGTATACCTTCTTAATCTGAGAACAAGTCCAAGCTAAACCAGACTGGTGGTGGAAAAAACTCTAGAGAATAAACTGTCCAGTAAAATCAAAACATTTTATGTGGAGTGGGTTAACAAATAAGGTACCAACTTGGGACATACTACAAAAAAGAATTTTTTCTGTCCCTGGTAGGTGTTCTCTGTGTAAAACAGAAGGAGAAAATACACATCATCTTTTCATAGGCTGTCAATATATTAAGGAGGTGTGGAAAAAAGTTTCCAGAATTATGAAACTACACTTTCGCTGGATCGACCACTCTTTGGAGAAAGTGTGGAAGGACTGATGGATGAACAAAGAATTAGAGCCTACAGATTGTTTCCTTTGCTAATTTTATGGGGTGTTTGTCTTGCTAGAAATGAATTCATCTTTAAAGAGGTTTTTCTAACACCAGAAAAAAGCACACTCAAAATCTTAGCCATGCTCTCATCATACTTACTGAAGAGAGAGTCAAGACTATAATTATTAAGGAGGTCACTATTGATAAAACAAAACCTTGGGGTTTTTTTGATGGAGACTCCCAAAATAATAGATGTGGGGGAGGAGGGATTTTATACCTCTCAGACTCCCACTACTACACACTGACTTCTGGTTTGGGAGAAGGAACAAACAATTACGCAGAACTAATGAGCCTCAAACTACTCATGGCCTTTGCACTTGAACATGATTTTAAAGTGATTACAGTTTATGGAGACTCAAAAAATGTGATAAACTAGATTAATGGTACCCAAATATGTACAAATATCAGACTTGCTAACATTGTGGAAGACATAAAATCTTTACAACATGATTTTGATTCTTTTACCTGCCATCATGTGTACAGGGAAAGAAATGAAGAAGCGGACCGGTCTTCGAAAGAAGGCACACACTTGGACTTGGGCCATTGGAAAATTTTAGAGTTCCTAAATTATCACATTCAAGAACATCAACAAACCTTCATGTGAAATCACTAGATACTTTTTGGAATGGACAACTATATGCAGCAAAATATTTTGCAATTTTTTGTAAAAATCCTAATGGATTTTATCATAGAAAATACAAAAGGAAGGACTTCAACGAGATATGAAGAATATACATAGACATATAGATGATATGAATACACTCTAGAAGTGTATCTACAAAATGTAATTTTCATCACAACTGATGATATAAAATTATGCCTTTTTCCTTGGATTTTTTTTTTTTAAAAGAGGTTGTTGTTGATATTGATCCGAAAATCCTTAGATACCAATCTTAATCTTTAAAAAACCCATATTAGCATCTAAATTGATTCAAAATAATTATTGATCGTATTAAGGCGATTTGTAGAACAAATGATGATGTGCTCATTATCCAAAATCTCATAAAATTATGAATAACTTGAAGAATAATGAGATAACACAAAAGAAAATAAAAGAACTCAATTATACAATATTGAAGACATAGTTTACTACATCTTCAAGTTCCCTTTAAATAGTGAGATTTTTCTTCACAATCTCAAAATGTCAAATTACAATACAAAATGGACTTACAAATCCAAATTTGAAGTCACTCTCCAATTCCACTGCTCAAAATAAAAAATAGAGTGTACCATTAAATTCCTTGCGAAATTATGAGAAAAATGAGTATAAAGTCAACCATATTCTGAACTGGCTCAATTTTACCCTCTTTACATGCCAAACGATGCATTATGGCGCTCATTAATGGAAATATAGACTAAGACTTTATAGACAACATCTTAGCATAAAAATAATATCACCATCGTACTCCTCTGGAAAAAACTAGAAAAATGAGTATAAGCATTCCTATGTTTGGACAAAGTACCTCATGACACACAAATCTAGGCAACACCAAAACTTGGCTTTCTCTTGGAATGCAAATTAATGCATCCATACTATACCTAGTATACTGTGTCTCAGGATCCATGCACACCTCAGGATCTGTGTCTGTCTCGAGATTTGTGCTTGGTCTTAAATAGGCCACAAACCTGACCAAGGCCCGCACCTTGGCAAACTGTGGCATCCACATTAAATTGTGTCTGTATGGAATCTCCACAATGAAAGGCGCCTTGGGTGCATTGGTTAAGGGATTGGTTTGTGGGGGTAGAGGTCACAGGTTTAGGCTCGCGAACCTCTCCCATGTTGACGCTTTTTTTATAACCAAAGTTTTTATATAGTATGGTTTGTTTGTTTATTCGTTGGCATGTTTCATTAGCCCTTGCAAACTCTTGTTATGGTTACATTAGATCCATATATACCAAGGGCTGATATAACATTGAAACAACTTTAAATTATTTTGTTGCCACATACGGTTAAGTCCTAACCACATGGTCTAATGGTAAGTCATTGCTACAACTTGCATGAGGTCAGGGGTTCGATCCTTGTTGACCCACCAAAATTTTAATAAACAAAAACCATAATGATCCAATGGGAGACTGCCACGTAGTGGTATCTCATTGGTCCATGTGTGCCAACCTTGCCACATGTCAGTTGCTAAATGGACCACGTGTGTTGTACGCTATGCCTTGTCACCTGCCTAGTTAGTTGCACGATATGCCTCGTGGCACCTTGTGGTGCTTCCACATAAACATCATACACCATGTACGGTCATGCCACATGTCTCTCTTCCATTGGTGACATGTGTCACCTCGACTTTGACTTTTGCCTGGTTTGACCAAAACTTTGACCAACCATAAATTTTGCATATGAACTCCGTTTGAGGCAATTTTTGTGTTGTTGGGAAGATATCGCCAAGCTCTATGCAATGAATTAATTTTTGAGAGAATTTGAGACAATCAAATTTGGAGCACTTTTGGATCTTCTTGGACCTATGTGAGCATTTTGGATCTTCTTGGACCTCTGTGAGCATTCTCGATCCTCCTGGATCACATATGCAAAAACTTCAAATGTTAGTTCGAAAAACTTGAGTAGTGTCTTTCCTTATGAGTCCCTACCGAAGGAAATCCAGAGACTTTAACATTTGATATAGCTTTGACCGTCAATTAGTTTGTGTTTGACTTTCAATATTTTTTTTTTCTTTCCGTACTTCCACATAGGAAAAAATAGTTATTTTTAAATATTATTTAAATTTATTTTATTGAACATCCTATTGGATAACAAGATGGAAGTCTTATTGCCAAGCTCATCTTAGATAGCCTAAGTTTTTTTTGTGTATTATAACTCTTAGCGTAAGTATTTGGTCTATTATACATCTTTACGTTGGCTATGACATAATGCATTTTCTACCAAGCTTAGATAACCTAAGTTTCTTGAAGCTGTTTTTGACGATGACATTGAGTTTATTGAATGAGGAAGACGATGCATTATATCGACTGCCAAACCGGTCTATGTATGCGGTGAGTTTTGTCGGCACTCTACTGCCTTTCTCGACTTCCATAGGGCGCTTCTTCACAATCCTTTCTCCATCTCCATAGGGTGCTTCATATACAATACATCATTGATACTTCACCGATTAGTTGAAAATACATTGTTTGTGTTTGTGGGTTGGAGATACATTGTTTGTGTTTGTGGGTTGGAGATACATTGTTGGTTAGTTCGTGAGCTAAAGTTGTTGTTGAAAAGTTGGACATCTCGGATCTGCACTTAAGGTAGACACTATCTACTATTACTTACATCTTATGATGAATGGATTCCCGCTCCACCTGTTGATCTTGATTTCACTGATATTTAT
>ML779841.1:82702-96650 GCA_009831015.1 Picea engelmannii | reverse complement strand
GATGATGAAGAGTCTCGACTCTTCCAACTCCCGGTATCCGAAACTATCCTCCTGCCTTCGGGATTTCGTAACCCCACTTCACCTTGCTCTTTAAAGAACGTGCAGGTTCTCCTGGATCCAACGCCGGTCGGACCTCGGGCTCAGATCTGACGTTCATCAAGAATTCTCAATGGGATCCAAAGATCATTGTCGCTTCTCCTCTCGGGCTTACGTTGTCCCTATTTTTCCGTCGTTGCATACTCTAATCTTGCCATCAATGACAAGCACACCTGCCTGTAAACATGCCAACAGGTTGGTGAGCCTAAATGTAGATAGGCCAATGAACCTATCCATGTAAATATAATCATGAATATTAATATAATGTTGCATCGTTACGCATTAACTGAATTAGACGAAAAGAGATGGGGGGTCTACTCCACCAAAAAAGGGAAAAGGGGGGTGAGTCATAAGTCTTAGGGAATATTTTATAATATTTGTGGGAAAAGTGTAATGTCAAATATTTTATTATTTTACCCTAAGTTCCCAAGGATTGGGAACATGTCAATAAGAAGCTTAAAGTTGCTTTTGGATGTGACAAGTGTCAAGCGGAAGACATGCAATATATATTGTTGGCCTTAGTGTATTTTGGGGGATTACGATTATTATTCATGTTGCAAGATCTGGTGAATAGAAATGGGGCCAGACTGTATAGAAAATGTGATTATTACCTTATCTGCCAAAGAAGCTTGTAAGGAGTTGTGGTGTTGTATCCAGAGTTTCATTGTCGAAGAGTCGGGTTGGTAGACCGTGAGCAGTTTATCTAGGTGAGAGACTGGTTGTTGTGGAGTGGTTTTCAGACCCGTGAGAATATTCTCTAGGTGATATTATTGTTGAGAATTGTTCCCTGGTGTGTTGGGCACTAGTCACAGGGCTCAGAGACTTCCTGTCTGACCTATTGTTGGTAACCTTGAGAAGGGACATGGGGCAGCCGAGGGACTGGTGAGCAGAGAAGGGGCACACTTCCTTGGGTGTGACAAGTACGTGGGGAATGAGGGATTGTAGAATAGCTGTAGTAGTGGAAACCTAGGACTGAGAAATTCTATCAAGTTTTCAGATCGTAGCTTGTCACTAAGACCTTGCTTTCCCTGGTGGAATTGAGCCCTAGCTCGGGGGTGACCTGTTGCTGAAATATTATGAGCAACAATGTCTATGGTTGGGAGGAACGCCTGAGTCAAGGCCACAGTTGGTGATTTTTCATAAAAGATAAGTGTTCTTTATGTGCTTGTCTTGTTTACTGTGTGCTTGTTTATCTATGTTTGACATGGGTTAAATTCTTGTATGTCATTGCATATAAGTATTTGTTGTTATCCTGTTTAATGATGCTTGCACCTGTAAGTATGATGCATATAGGATGTATTTGTAGATATGCATGGATATAACCAATATGGTTAGTTTATCTTGCTATGTTAATCTGGTGATTTTGGTTGCGAGACGAAAAGAAGAGGATTGAGTGGCCGAGTGTGCGGGGTGGTATCCTGTGTACACTAAGAGGTAGGAATTTGTGGGTCTGCGGACATAGAATTAGATTCCATTCATAGTGAAATTTGAGTTGGCGCATGATTCTTAGATGGTTGTACGCGAGGTTGTGTTGTGGGAATATTATGATAGTGTGCACAGATTTGAGTTATTCCATTGCTTAATGTTGTATTGAAAGAAATTATTTCTTCCGCTGTTATAAGTTGTGTGGTGTGACCCAGGCTTTGGTCGAGCGCATTACTTCAAGTGATATTTCGTGGATTGAGTTTAAAGTAGACTCTGCCCGGTGTGCTTCTACTGTAACTTTTTCTTAGTGGTATGCTGGGAATGTTGCAGTTTGGTTGTTTTAGAGCATGTGTAAGGTGGTAATGAGACTCAATGGGAGACTGGGTAAATTACAAAAGTTTAAGATGTGTGACGTGGTCAGTATGGGTGGCTGAGGACATTGCGGATTGTTATCAAAGATCTGGTTTCAACACTGGACTTGTATGCACCAGATATTTGCGCGAATAGATGTGTACACTAAGAATTGGTATTGCACAGTACAAAGATCAATTTGCATGGAAGACCATTGGTGCGGTATAGAGTTGTGATGCACACAAAGACAATGATGTGCGGGTGTGCACACTAGATTTTGGGATGTTAAAATCATCCAAGAAATCCAAGGGAAAGGATTTTGAAAAAATGGTGAAATTTTTTCATGTAGTTGTTGCATGAAACCATCTAACAAATCTTAATTGCTTGCACATTTTGCATAATTTTTAGTGAATAGAGCAGGACAAAGTCAGTGCAGAAGATTAAGAGCATGGAAGATGCGCAAAGGACTTATAGTCCTGATGATGAATTTGGGGATCTGTATATTTTTTTGGGTGCCAATGGTACAAAATACAAGGAGGAGCGCATAAACTTGATTGAAACTGTAAAAGTATTACAGAAATATGTGTAGAGTTATAAGGCTGATAATTAAAGGCTTATGAGGTCCAAGGCACATAAGACGATTTCAATGTCAAATGATGCAGAGCCTTGACATAATAGAAAATAATATGAATAAGGAGACATATATGAGTAGATCAAGAAGTCGAAGGTCTCATGGTGATAAAAGGAGAGAAGAAAGAAGTGTTGGTAAGTTTTCTTTCAAGAAAGAGCACAGTAGCTCAAGTCCATCTCCTGTCAGAAAACATAAGAGAAGGAATGGGGTGGAAGAGCTACAGGGGGAAATGAATAAAATCAAGCCTACTACCTTTTATGGTGAGCATAATAAGGATGACAATGCATAGACATGGTCGATGGGTATGAGGAAGTACTTCCAACTACATAACTATTATGTGCAGGCAGAAGGGAGAATTTATATTTGTCAGTTAAAAGGAAAAGCATCAATGTGGTGGGATCGGTATGTGTAAGTGCAACACATTGATGAGAAGAAAGTGACTTGGAGAGAGTTCAAGAGGTATTTCCAAAATAAATACTTAACCAAGCGCTACTATGACAAGAAAATGAAGGAGCTCTTCAAACTCAAGCTTGGGAATATGACAATTAACGAGTAAGAAATAATATTTTTGGAACGGTTGAACTATGTTCCTTTTATCAAGAATGAACAAGTGAAGATTCAAATATATTTGAGTGGGTTTCCCTTATTTGTCAGTGAAAAGATACAATATGATGACCCTAAAACGTTGGAAGGGGCTATAAGACACGTTAAGTGTCTTTATGAGCAATAAAGGGGAAGGCTGACTTTCCAAAAGGATTGGGAAGTCAAAATGAAAAGTAAGGTGGAACAGAGGAAGAAGGGAGTTAAACCACCATTTTTTAGAAATACTGCGCAAGTACATACAACTCTTTAGGAGCCTAGAATGTCGGAAACAGTTGGAAAAAAGTCATGGCAACAACCTATGCAGTGTTGGGGTTGTGGAGGAAATCGCATGCACATAGATTGTCCTCAAAGAGGTGGTAAAGTGAGGATTGCGGACAATGTAGAACACGTTGCGACATTGGAGGACATGGGAAGAAATGTGCCAAGGATTTATGTTGCATTGGATAACACGCAGACTGAGCTCCAGTCGCACATGATTGAGGTGGAAGGTAAGATTAATGACCAATCCATTGCTATTTTAATAGACTCAGTAGCTAGTCATAGTTATCTAGATCCTAATATGGTGGGAATATTCCAATTTTCAAGAAGCAAGCTTTGAAAATCTTGGTTGGTGCAGTTAACTACAGGAGCAAAAAGGAAAATTAGTGAGATGGTTAAGGCATTGCCAATGGAGATGAATGACTTGCGCACAAAGGCTTATTTGAATATTATACCTTTGGGCTCATATGATTGCCTCATTGGTATGGATTGGTTGGACAAGCACCATGTTGTCCTAGATTTTGATAATAAGGCATTCACTTGCTTGGATGAGCAAGGAAACTTGAGATTAGTTCAAAAAATTCCAAGATCTGTGATTATCAGAGAAGTTTCAGATTCACAGTGGAAAAAAAGTTACAAAAAAGGGTGTCAAGTATTCACAACGAAAATGGAAGAGACACCTATGGATAAAGTGCCAAGTGGAACACTACGGAGTACTGGAAGAATATGAGGATGTCTTTAAAGAGATACCAGGATTGCCTTCGAAAATAGATATTGACTTCCCTATTAATTTGATATTGGGAGAAACACCTATATCCATGACTCCTTACACGATGAGTACACCCAAGTGTGTTGCCTTGGGGTGCACCAGTTTTGTTCTTGAAGAAGAAGGATGGTATGCTAAGAAATTGTATCGACTTCAAGCATTTGAACAAGGTAACAATGAAGAACAAGTATGCTTTGCCAAGGATAGGTGATATGTTTGATCAACTAAGGGGCGCAAGGATACTTTCCAAGATAGATCTTAGATCTGGTTATCACAATGTAAGAATAAAAGAGGAAGACATCAATAATACTTCCTTCAGAACAAGGTATGGTCATTATGAGTTTACAGTGATGAATTTTGGTTTGTCGAATGCACCAATTCTATTCGTGTGTTTAATGAATGGAGTTTTCAGAGAGTATTTAAGTAAGTTTGTCATTGTATTTCTGGATGACATACTTATTTACTCAAAGTCTGAGGAAGAGCACGAGCGTCACTTGAGGATGTTGTTGGGGGTGTTGAGGGAGCATTAGCTTAAATATGAAAAGTTGAGAAAGTGTTCATTTTATGAACGACAAATTCATTATTTGGGTCATATTATTTCAAAAGAAGGAATAGTTGTGGACTCAACGAAGATAAAATCCATTGAGGAATGGCCAACACCAAGAAATGTCGCAGAAGTGAGATCCTTTATGGGAATGACAAGCTACTACAAAAGGTTTATAGAAGGATTCTCACAGATTGCGCATCCGATTACATCCCTGCAAAAGAAAGGTGCGTGATTTGAATGGACTCCAGATTGCACAAGGAATTTTCAGCACTTGAAGAAATCACTAACAAGTGCGCCAATTTTAAGAATTGTTGATCCAAATGTAGACTTTGTTGTGTGCATGGATGCATGATAGGAAGGACTCGGTGGAGTCCTGAGTTCGAATAGACATGTAGTATGCTATGAGTCGAGGAATTTGAAAGAGCATGAAAGGCTCTGCGCTACACATGATTTAGATTTTGCGGCTATAGTGCATGGCATGAAGATGTGGTGGCATTATCTCATGGGAAAGAGATTTGAATTGAGAACATACCATTGTGGTCTGAAATATTTGTTTGGATAACCAAGTTTGACTTCCAGACAAAGAAGGTGGTTAGAGTTCCTCAACGAGTATGACTTCGACATAAGGCATACCATAGGAAAAAAAAACAAAGTGGTTGATGTACTCAACAGAAGGGTGCATGAAATGTATGCTACAACCGTTAGCATGTACCTGACAGATTTGTGTGATAGAATTTTGGAAGTTGCCATATCAGATCTGCACGATATGGATATAAATGCGAATTTACAACAAGGTATGTCACAACCAAAGTTTGAAGGTTATGAGTTAAGAGCGGATGTGATCCTCCAGTATAGACACATAGGCTATGTGCCAAATGATCAAGAGTTGAAGAGCCTGATTTTTTCAGAGATGCATAAGGTTCCTTATGTTGGACATCCAGGTTACTAGAAGACCATTGTTGCAGTCAAGAACCAACACTTTTGGCCATGTATGAAAAAGGAAGTTGCAAATTTTATTGCAAGATGTCTTGAATATCAGAAGGTTAAGGATGAGAACATACATCCAGTTTGTTTGTTGCATCATTTTTCCATTCTTGAGTGGAAGTGGGAAGTTGTGACTATGGATTTAATAACTAAGTTTCCTAGGACTATTAAGCAACATGATTATTTCATGGTGGTGGTGGACAAGCTTACTAAAGTTTCCCATTTTATTCTAGTGAAGTCAACACACAAGGCGGTCGACAATTCTGTGATATACATGCACAAAGTTGATAACTTGCATGGTGTACCTAAGATGATTGTGTCTGACAGATATTCCAAGTTCACCTCAAAATTTTTGAAAGGGTTATTTAAAGGATTTGGAACAAGTATAAATTTCAGCACAACATATCACCCTGAGACGGATGGTCTGATTGAGAGGGTAAATCAGGTGATTGAAGACATGCTGAGGATGCATGTGATGGATAAACCATCCAAATGGGAAGAATACCTTCCATTTGGTAGAGTTTTCTTACAACAATGGGTATTAGACATCTTTAAAAATGAGCCCATTTGAGGCACTTTATGGTAGAAAGTGCAACATGCATGTAAGTTGGGATATCCCAGTACACCATGCGGTAGTTGGGCCATATTTTCTCTAGGAAATTGAGGAGAAAATGCTAAAGATAAGGCATAACTTAAAGGTTGCCCAAGGCATGCAGAAAATCTGTGCAGATAAAGGCAACAACCATAGGTAATTTGAAGTGGCTGATCACATGTTTTTGAAAGTAAAGGCTAGGCGCAGTTCCTTGAAGTTGGGAAAGTATTCTAAGTTAGCATTGCACTATTGTGGGCCATTTGAAATCCTTGAAAGGATTGGTCCTGTCGCTTATATACTTGCTTTACTTTCTTCCTTATGCATTCATGATGTTTTCCAAGTGTCATAGCTTAAGAAATATGTACATGATTCTAATCATGTCATTGATTGGAATGTGATTTAGGTAGATCTAGAAGGATGATTTCAAGTGCAACTGATTTGCATATTGGATCGAGAAGTCAAGAAACCACATAATCGAGCCATGGAGCCGATAAAGGTCCAATGGACCTGGTACAGTCTTGAGGATGCAACCTGGGAGTGCGAGGATGTTATGCGAGCAGAGTATCCTCATATTTTTGAAGATTATTGAAATTTTGTATGTACATGTGTATACAATGCACTAAGGACAATGCATAAATAAGGGGGAGGGGATTGTAGTGTCCCTGATCTAGAACCCTTTGTGATTGTACATATAGGCTGGTGAGCCGTTGGAACCAAGTGTAAATGTAATGTACATTTAGGATGGTGAGCCAAGGACAACGAGTTATGGTGTTGCGCTAATCAAAGTACTGCGCAAAAACATGTCAATAAAGACAAGGTGTGTAGTCTATGTGTTGCATGCACCTGGGTAAGTGCACACTTGGGTTAGTGCACGAGAATGAATGTTTATGTTTTGAGGCTAGAGAGCCTATATTATTATGAGGCTGGTGAGCCTAAATGTAGATAGGCTAGTGTGCCTACCCATGTAAATATAATCATGGATACTAATATAATATTGCATCATTGTGCACTGATTGACTCAGACGAAAAGAGATGGGGGGCCTAATCCACTGGAAAAGGGAAAAGGGGGGTGAGTCATAAGTCTTAGGGAACATTTTATAATATTTCCGTAAAAAATGTGATGTAAAATATATTATTTTTTTATCCTAAGTTCCCAAAAATAGGGAATGGGTCACCAAGTGGCTTAAAGTTGCTTTTCGAGGTGACAAGTGTCAAGCGAAAGGCATGCAATATATATTGCTAGACCTAGTGTATTTTTGGGGATTATGATTATTATTCATGTTTCAAGATCTGGTGAACAAAAAGGGGGTCAAAATGTATAGAAAATCCAATTATTACCGTATCTTCTAGAGAAGCTTGTAATGAGTTGTGGGGTTGTATCGATAGTTTCATTTTCGAAGAGTCGGGTTGGAAGACCGTGAGAAATTTCTCTTGGTGAGACACTAGTTGTTGTGGAGTGGTTTCCATACCCATGAGAATATTCTCCAGGTGAGAGTATTGATGCGAATTGTTCCCTGGTGCACTGGGAACTAGTCACAGGGCTTAGAGACTTCCATTCCAACCTATTGCTTGTAACCCTAGGAAGGAAAGTGGGGTAGTCGAGGGAACAGTGAGCAGAGAAGGGGCACACTTCCTTAGGGGCGACAAGTGCATGGGGAATGAGGAAATATATACTAGTTGAGATAGTAGACACCTAGGACTAAGTAATTCTGTTGAGTTTTCAAAATGTAGCTTGTCGTTAGGACCCTGTTTTCCTTGGTGGAGTTGAGCCCCATCTCGGGGGTGACCTGTTGATGAAATATTATGAGCAACAATGTCTATGGTCGAGAGGAATGTCTAAGTCAAGGCTTCGGTTGGTGATTTTTCATAAAAGATAAGTATTCTTTATGTGCTTGTCTTGTTTACTGTGTGCTTGTTTATCTATGTTTGACATGGGTTAAATTCTTGTATGTCGTTGCATATAAGTATTTGTTGTTATCATGTTTAATGATGCTTGCACCAGTAAGAATGATGCAAATATCCTGTATTTGTAGATATGCATGGGTATAATCAATATGGTTATTTTAGCTTGCTATGTTTGTAGATTTTAACCTTTTACAATTATTTACTGCAAACAAATTTTCAATAAAAGAACATAAAATATGCAATGGGAAATACACACATTACATAGAGATTTTTCCCCTGGAAACCCAAAATGGGAAAACCGACATTTTCTATACTCATCTCATCATACATTGTTTACAATACAATATACATATAGGATATAGTAGCATCAAAAACCCTAATCCAATAACTCGTATTAGTCACAACCCTAATTCCTTAACTAGAAATAGAAAACCATCAACAAAAACCATGTGCTGAAAAACCACCAAAAAAAAGACGCAAAAAAACACCATTTTTTTTTTTCGGGGGTGCTTCCCTCGAACCCTCACGTAGGGGGGCTCCTCAAAGAATATAACACATACCCGATAATGTTAATCTGGTGATTTTGGTTATGGGTCGGAAAAAAGAGGATTGAGTGGCTAAGTGCACATGGTGGTAGCCTGTGTACACTAAGAGGTAGGAATTTGTGGGTGTGCGGACAAAGAATTGGATTCCACGCAGAGTGAAATTTGAGTTGGTGCATGATGCTTAGATGGTTGTATATGGGGTTGTGTTGGGAACAATATGATAGTGCGTGCATATTTGAGTTATTCCGCAGCTTAAGGTTGTATTGAAAGAAATTGTTGCTTCCACTATTGTAAGTTGTGCAGTGTGACTCAAGCTTTGGTTGAGCACATTACTTCAAGTGATATTGCAAGGATTGAGTTTAAAGTAGACTCCGTGCAATGTACTTATACTGTAACTTTTTCTCAGTGGTATGCTAAGAATGGTGCATTTTGGTTGTTTCAAAGCATGTGTAAGGTGGTAACGAGACTCAGTGGGAGACTGGGTATGTTACATAAGTTTAAGATGTGTGACATGGTCCACATGGGTGGTTGGGGATGTTACAATTGCCACCATTTATTAGGGAGAATATACACTATGATGACCCTAAGACATTGGAGGAAACTATAAGGAGAGCTAAATTTCTCTATGCGCAACAAAGGGGAAGACCAATTTTCCAAAAAGATTGGGAAGATAAGATGAAAAGCAATGTGGAACATAGGAAGAAGGGGGCAGAGCCATCATTTTTAAGAAATATTGTGCAAGGACAGTCAACCCTCCAGGAGCCTAGAATGTCGGAGACAGTGGGACAAAATTCATGGCAACAACCTATGTAGTGTTGGGGTTGTGGTAGAAATCATATGCGCAGATATTTCCCGCAAAGAGGTGACAAAGCAAGGACCGCACAGAACATTCATCAAGCTACGACCATGGAGGACATGTATAGAAATGTACCGAGGATTTATGCCTCACTGGATAACAAGCATGTTGAGTTTTAGTCACACATGATTGAGGTGGAAGGTAATATTAGTGACCAACTCATTGCTATTTTAATTGACTCATGAGGTAGTCATAGTTATCTAGATCCTAAGATGGTGGAAAGATTCAAATTTTCAAGGAGAAAGCTTGGAAAATCTTGGTTGGTACAGTTAGCTACATGAACAAAAAATAAAATTAATGAGATGGTTAAGGCATGTCCAATGGAAATGAATGGACTGTGCACAAGGGTTGATTTGAATATTATATCTTTGGGCTCATACAATTGCCTCAATGGTATGGATTGGTTGGATGAGCACCATGTTGTCCCGAACTGTTACAATAAGACATTTACTTGCCTGCATGAGCAAGGAAATTTGAGAACAATTCAAGGAATTCCAAGAGTTGTGACTATCAGAGAAGTTTCAGCCTTGCAATTGAAGAAAATATATAGGAAAGGATGTCAAACATTTGCGACACACATGGAAGAGGAACCTAAGGATAAAGTGCCAAGTATTGAATAATGTGCAGTACTGAAAGAGTATTAGGATGTCTTTAAAGAGATATCTTGATTGCCTCCGAAAAGAGATATAGACTTCTCTATAAATTTTCTACCGGGAGCAACACTTGTATCCAAAACTCCTTACAAGATGAGTACGCTAGAACTGAAGGTGTTGTAGATGCAACTTGAAGAACCTATGAATAAAGGGTATATATGCCCAAGTGTGTCACCTTAGGGTGAACCAATTATATTTTTAAAGAAGAAGGATGGTACGATGAGAATTTATATCAATTTCAGACAGTTGGACATGGTAACAGTGAAGAACAAGTATCCTTTGCCAAGGATAGATGACTTGTTTGATCAAATAAGGGGCATAAGGATATTTTCAAAGATTGATCTCAGATCTGGATCACCAAGTGAGAATTAAAGAGGAAGACATCAAAAAGACTTCCTTCAGAACAATGTATGGTCATTACAAGTTTACAATGGTGACTTTCGAGTTGTTGAATGCACCAGTTGTCTTCATGTGTTTGATGAATGGCGTTTTCAGAAGTTAGTTAGATACGTTTTCCATTGTGTTTCTATATGACATACTTATTTACTCAAAGTCCAAAGAAGAGCATGAGAAACACTTGAGGATGGTGTTGCAGGTATTGAGGGAGCATCAACTGTATGCAAAGTTGAGCAAGTGCTCATTTCACCAGAGGTGGATTGATTATTTAGGTCATATAATTTTAGAAGAAGGAATAATTGTGGACCCAATGAAGATAAAATTCATTGAGGAATGGCCAACACCAAGAAATGTTGCATAAGTGAGATCTTTTATGGGACTAGCAGGGTACTATAAAAGGTTTATTGAAGGATTCTCACAAATTGTGCATCCAATCACATCTCTGTAGAATAAAGGTGCATGATTTGAGTGGACTCTAGATTGTGCAAGTAGTTTTCATCACTTGAAGAGTTTGTTGACAAGTGCGCCAATTTTGAGGATCGTTGATCTTAATGCAAACTTCGTTGTGTGCATGAATGCATGCAAGGAAGGAATAGGTGGAGTCCTGAGTTACAATGGACATGTGGTATGATAGGAATCAAGGAAGTTGAAATAACATAAAATACTATATGCTACTCATGATTTAGAATTGGTGGCTATAGTGCATGCCTTGAAGATGTAGTGGCACTATCTCACGAGTAAAAGCTTTGAGCTGAGAATAAACCATTGTGGTATAAAATATTTGTTTGGACAACCAAGTTTGACTGCTAGAAAAAGTAGGTGGTTATAGTTCCTCAATGAGTATGACTTCGATATAAAGCATATAAGAGGAAACAAGAACAAAGTGGCTGACACACTCAGCAGGAGGATGCGTGAGATGCATGCTACAACCATTAGCATGTATCCTGTAGATTTGTGTGAATTTTTTTTGGAAGTTACCAAATTAGATCTGCACTATGAGGATATAAAGGTGAATTTATAGCATGGTATGTCGCAACAAAATGTTGAAGGTTATGAGCTAAGAGAGGATGGGATCCTCATGTATAGACGTAGAGTTTATGTGCCGAATGATCAGGGGTTGAAAATCCTGATATTGTCAGAGACACATAAGGTTCCTTATGTTGGACATCTATGTTACCAGAAGACAATTGTCACAATCAAGAAGCAATACTATTGACTGGAGATGAAAAAGTAAGTTGCGGATTTTATTGCGATATGTCTCGAATGTCATAAAGTCAAGGATGAAATCATACATCTAGCTCATTTGCTACAACCCTTTCCCATTCACGAGTGGAAGTGGGAAGTTGTAACCATGGACTTCATAACTAAGTTGACTAGGACTGCTAAGCAACATGATTATATTATGGTGGTGGTGGACAAGCTTACTAAAGCTTCCCATTTTATTCTAGTGAAGTCAATGCACAAGTCAACTGACATTTCTAAGATATACATGGAAGAAATTGACAAGTTGCATGGTGTACCTAAGACAATTGTGTCTGACAGAGATTCCAAGTTCACCTTGAACTTTTGGAAAGGGATATTCAAAGAATTTGGGACAAATCCGAATTTCAGCACAACATATCAACCCGATTTAGATGGTCAGACAGAGAGAGTAAATCAGGTGATTGAATATATGCTCAGGATGTATGTGATAGATAAGCCATCAAAATGGGAAGACTACCTTCATTTGGTAGAGTTTTCTTACAACAATGGGTATCATGCAACTTTAAAGATGAGCCCATTTGAGGCACTTTATGGTAGAAAGTGCAACACACCAGTGAGTTGGGACAACCCATCAGATCATGTAGTAGGGGTCAAATCTACCCCGGGAAATGGAGGAGAAAAAGGTCAAGATAAGGCATAATCTAAAGGCTACCCAAGATAGGCAGACATATTGCACAGATAAAGGTAGAATCCATAGAGAGTTTAAAGTGGGCGATCACGTGTTTCTGAAAGTGAAAGCCAGGCGTAGTTCCCTGAAGTTGGGAAAGTGTTCTAAGTTAGCAATGCGCTACTATGGGCCATTGAAATCATTGAAAGGATTGGTCCTGTCACTTATATGCTTGCATTTCCTACATCCTTGCGTATTCATAATGTTTTCCATGTGACATTGCTTAAGAAGCATGTATCTGATGCTAATCATATTATTGCTTGGAATATGATTCGGGTGGAGCTAGAAGAAAAATTTCAAGTGTGACCCGTTTGCATATTGGATCGAAAAATCAATTAGCTCCGGAATCAAGCCATGGAGCTGGTACGGTCCTGAGGATGCAACTTGGGAGCATGAGAATGCTATGCGAGTTGAGTGTCCTCATCTATTTGATTTTTTTTGAAATTTTGTATGAACATGTGTATATGCATGGAGGACAATGCATAAATACGGGGGAGGGGAACGTAATGTCCCCAATCTAGACCCTTTGTAATTGTACATATAGGATGGTCAGTTGTTGGTACTAATTGTTAATGTAATATATATATACACTTCCAGGTCATTACCGTGCACTTACCCAAGTGAACGAAACATGGTGAAATGTGTGCACTTACCCAGGTGCGCGCAACACTTTGATATGTGCGGCCCCTGTCTTGATAACAACTTCTATGCACACTTACCTAGGTGCACGATGATGATGATGATGATGATGATGATTAATGTCCACTAAGACCTAATTGGTCTATCATACCTTAAGACGGTAAGTGATTAATTGTGATTCTTTAGAATTTTGTTTCTGTGCTCAGAAAAAATTAAGAGAAGCTTTCCAAGATCACCATACTTTTGTTGAGTTAAGAGGTTAGGAAGGTTGGTAGTGTGATCAATATTTTGAAAATGAGATCTAATATAGGTATAGGCTGGACAATCTAAGAGAAAATGCTTTTCATCTTCAACCTTCTTAGTGTCACAAAGGTGACACACTCTTTCATCCCATGGCATTTTAGGAATTGACCAACACCCAGTTTCACTATGGAGCTCGTGAGAATTTGTTCTTATCTTAGCAATGCTTATTTTTTTCTTTACACTTGGCAAAATAGATAGATAATTTTGATCTTCTAGATTAGGGTTGATTACATCTTTATAATACCTTAATTTTCTTTTTTCCTCTAACTCTTTATCACACCACATTTTTTCCTTAAATTTTGATTTGACATTTTTTTAATAGTACCTTTATTCTGCAAAATGGTTTCTTCCATGATTCCCCAATAGTTTAGCCAAGATCGAGCGTCTTTATGCCATCCTCGCTTGAGTCGATGGTGGTTATGACTTGATTTTGAAGCAATTTTAGGTAGCCTCTTGTCTTCCATGTTG
>ML779841.1:55083-82652 GCA_009831015.1 Picea engelmannii | reverse complement strand
ATATATATATATATATATATATATATATATATATATATATATATATATATATATATATATATATATATATATATATATATATATATATATATATATATATATATATATATGATGATGATGATGATGATGATGATGATGATGATTAACGTCCACTAAGACCTAATTGGTCTATCATACCTTAAGACGGTAAGTGATTACTTGTGATTCTTTAGAATTTTGTTTCTGTGCTCAGAAAACATTAAGAGAAGCTTTCCAAGATCACCATACTTTTGTTGAGTTAAGAGGTTAGGAAGGTTGGTAGTGTGATCAATATTTTGAAAATGAGATCTAATATGGGTATAGGCCGGAAAATCTAAGAGAAAGTGCTTTTCATATTCAACCTTCTTAGTGTCACAAAGGTGACACACTCTTTCATCCCATGGCGTTTTAGGAATTGACCAACACCCAGTTTCACTATGGAGCTCGTGAGAATTTGTTCTTATCTTAGCA
Organism: Picea engelmannii; assembly: GCA_009831015.1. NCBI lineage: Eukaryota > Viridiplantae > Streptophyta > Pinopsida > Pinales > Pinaceae > Picea > Picea engelmannii. Next base: position 82,163 of record ML779841.1, on the reverse strand, counting down.
ATGCTTATTTTTTTCTTTACACTTGGCAAAACAAATAGATATTTTTGATCTTCTAGATTAGGGTTGATTACATCTTTATAATACCTTAATTTTCTTTTTTCCTCTAACTCTTTATCACTCCACATTTTTTCCTTAAATTTGATTTGACATTTTTTTTAATAGTACCTTTATTCTGCAAAATGGTTTCTTCCATGATTCCCCAATAGTTTAGCCAAGACCGAGCGTCTTTATGCCATCCTCGCTTGAGTCGATGGTGGTTATGACTTGATTTTGAAGCAATTTTAGGTAGCCTCTTGTCTTCCATGTTGTTTAAATTGTTCTTATACATTAGGTTATATACATATATGTATATATATGCACACTTCCAGGTCATTACCACACACTTACCCAAGTGCACGCAACATGGTGCAATGTGTGCACTTACCCAAGTGCGCACAACACTTTGATATGTGTGGCCCCTGTCTTGATAACAACTTCTTTGTGCACTTACCTAGGTGCACACAACACCAAAACTAGGTGTCAACGACTCACCAACACACACACACACACACACACACACACATATTACATTAACAATTAGTACCAACAACTCACCATCCTATATGTACAATTACAAAGGGTCCAGATCATGGACATTACATTCCCCTCACCCTTATTTATGCACTGTCTTCAGTGCATCATATACACATGTACATACAAAATTTCAAAAAAAATCAAATAGATGAGGATACTCTCCTTTTCCCTCTCTCTTGAATCCCCCCCTCATTCAATTCACATCTGCCTTATCTTTTCAATAATTCCATCACCTACCTTTAATAAAATGAAATAATCCCCCCCCCCCCTTTTGTTACATTACTTAATTCAAAATAATGAATAGTAAAATGATTAAAATCTAATTATTTCAATAATTAATTTAATTTACCTTAATAAATTATGATCATTATGATTATAGCTCCTCAACTCCTACAAGATTCTTTGTGTAGATAAGGTAATAATCAGCTTTTCTATACAGTGCGACTCGCTTCTGCTCATGAGAGCATGCCACATGAACACTCATCTGTCTAATGGAGAATGCCATAATGCCCAAAATAAACTAAGGTCATCAATATATATTGCATGCCTTCAACTTGACACTTGTCACCTTCAAAAGTAGCTTTAAGCCACTTGGTGACTAGTTCTCTACCCTCGGGAACTTAGGATAAAATAATATATCTGTAAGGTTACACTTTTCAAAATTATTATTAAAATATTCCTCCCATTTTCCCTTTTTTGGTGGAGTTGGACTCCCATATCTTTTCGTTTGAGTCTGTCTGCATGGATCGATGTAATATTATATTAATATTTGAGTATAATTGCATGGATAGGCACACTGGCCTATTTGTGTCCCGTCTCACCAGCCTCATACTCACACAGGCTCTCTAGCCTCATTATATGCATATAATGAGGCTAGAGAGCCTGTGTGAGTATGAGGCTGGTGAGACATGACACAAATAGGCCAGTGTATATGCATATAATGAGGCTAGAGAGCTTGTGTGAGTATGAGGCTGGTGCGACGAGACACAAATAGGCCAGTGTGCCTATCCATGCAATTATACTCAAATATTAATATAATATTACATCGCTGCATGCAGAGAGACTCAAACGAAAAGAGTTACTTTTGAAGGTGAGAAGTGTCAAGTTGAAGGAATGCAATATATATTGATGACCTTAGTGTATTTTTGTAATTATGGCATTATCCATTAGACAGATGAGTGTTCATGTGGCATGCTCTCGTGAGCAGAAGCGAGTCAGAATGTATAGAAAATCTGATTATTATCTTATCTGCACAAAGAATCTTGTAGGAGTTGAGGGGCTATAATCAGATTTATTGTCAAGGAGATGGGTTGACAGACTGTGAGCATTGTAACAACCCAATTTGATTAATTAATGATCATAATTTATTAAATTAAATTAAATAAATTATTGAAATAATTAGATTTTAATCATTTTATTATTCATTATTTTGAATTAAGTAATGTAACAAAAGGGAGGGGGGGGGATTATTTCATTTTATTAAATGTAGGTGATGGAATTATTGAAAAGATAAGGCATATGTGAATTGAATGAGGGGGGGATTCGAGAGAGAAGAATAAGGAAGAGGGGGTTGGACTTGGAGAGGGAATTCATTTTTGGGGGGAAGAAAGGAGAAGGAGAATTGAGAGGAGGGAATCAATGGTAAAATCTTGAGGAGTTTTGGGCTAGTGGACTGGTGTTGCTGGGAATTTGGGCTCGGGGGCTAGGAAATATGATTTCTTGGAGCTAGGGAGGGAGCTAGAGAGGCTATGTTCCTAGCTGGTTGGGAGGAAACACTTTCAGGTAGGAAGGCAGGCAGTTCAGGAAAGCAGTTGCAGTAGGACAACCTTCTTCTTCAAGAAGTAATATGAAATTATTATTGTTTTAGTCTAAATTCAAGTTATGTCATTTATAAATATACCATGTGAATGTTAAATTTTCTTTTTTCAATCTAGTAACCAGAAATAAAGAAGTTCCCTATCATGTAAAAACATAAATATAGTTTTACTTTAGCTTTTAAGTTCTTCTAGGTTATTAGAAATGGTATGAGAGCCCGTTTTCAAAATTGAAACATGGGCTTGACCACCCACATAGCTATGCAATTTGTTCCCTAAAAATAGATCCTAACCTAAAGCCTAGGAACCCTTTATTTACATCCTAGAAACCCTTTATTTACAGCCCATAAACCCTATGAAGACTACCTAGAAGAATCTTGAAAGAGAGAGTATGCACACAAAAAAATCCCATGTTCCAACCACCTGTACTATTCATCACTTACGTAGATAGAAAATTAACAGAGTTAAATTCATAAATATTGTAAAATAAACAAAAGATTATGAAATGTGTATGTACTAATTACTATATACAAAAGGAAACCAATACTAATTCTGAAAATTTACCCATGAGACTTCAGGATGAACTTTATAATTTGGGTCCACCATCTCTAGGGTAACATTGTTTTAGAAGGGAATTTAGATGTTGGAAATTCCAAAGTTTAGAATTAGATCTTATTAGCTTCTCCAGATATCCTTTATGGGTATCCGATATATATTGTAGAATGAATGCCTTTTTTTTTTTTAAGTAAAAAAGATAGTACCTGCTATATTAAGTTAACAGAGAAACATTGAAAAAATACACAGAGATATAGTCGTCCTGAGCCACCAAAAATGCTGCCATTTTACTGGAAACCAGCATAGTTTGGAGTGAAATGAGTCTAGGAAGATAAGCTAAAAATTGTTTTTCCCTCTGTCCTGCCCGAAGGAAACCAGGACAGATGGCCATAGTTCAAGTTTACATTTAACAACAACATGATGAAACAGAAAACAAACTAGCATAGGAGAACTCAGATACTCGGTGACCTCTCGCCATTGCCTTTTTGCCACGTGGATCTGACTGGGATGGTGAACGGCTGCGCGCACATTGGACATTTCCTCTTTGCTGGAGCATTGGAGTACGTGTCAAGGAGCAAGTCCAGACGTTGTCCCATGAGGAGGGCTCTGTGCTCCTGGTCTACCATGTGGCCTCGAAGTTCAAACACTAGAGCCAGATGCTCTGCACGGAGGAGTGGACCATGCAAATATTTATTTCCTGCCTCGTCGAAGGTTTCGTTCCCAACTTCCACGTTCATCCCTGCTCTGGCCTCGATCACGTTCAGTCCTTCTCTGGCCGTGTCCACATTCATCCCTGCTCTGGTCTCGTCCACATTCATCTCTGCGCAGGCATTGTCTCGAGCCTCGTCCTCACTCGTTGCCTTCTCAGCATGGCTGGTGGGGCTGTAGTCACCCATCCATGGTATCTCTTCAACAAAACAAATTGGGAATTTGTCTGCCGGCTCTCCCTTCAGACCACATCCACCTGTATTTCAGGCACTGTGGCTTGGGGTTCCAGGGTGGTCGCTAAATCCTCCAGGTACGGTGTTTCTTCGACATAATAGGTTGGAAACTCGTCCATAGCGCCTCCCTTCAGACAACTTCCAGGCTCAATTGCAATGGTGTGCGTGCTACATTCTGTCCCAGGCTCAACGATAATGGCATGGAGTGCCAATTGGTCAGCTCGTGCTCTCTGCCGAAGGATGGAAGTCGCCATTGACAGAGAACGCTCAAGGTTCTTCCTTCTTTTCCTCTGCTCTTTGTGGGTGTACCAGGGCGAGCCTCGAAAAGGCCTGCCTCGCTTCCTTGTCAATGCCGATGAGGGGTGGATAAAGATACAAAGAGAATGAACCAGAACTGCACCAGAGCTCCCAATCGGCAGGGAGGTACAAAACGAGAGTGAACCAGCTTTGTCCAGGCTTTCCAACTTTCGAATTTCCAAATGACGGCATCACATGGCTTCCAATTAACCCTGTCATATTGAATGTTGGCTGTGCGAGTGCATTCGCGCGAGGGAGAAGTCCCTCCTCCATATAGTGGCTGTAATGGCCGGCTACCATCGTAAATGTTGAAGGGATGGGGAGCGACCTACAAAATTTAAGCTGTGGCTTGATGCTGAGCCATGTGGCAAGGCGTCGCCGCGTGTCACCCCATCCAAGGTTGTAGAATGAATGCCTTGCAACACATTAACATAAAAAAAAATGGCAACATAAATTTCACAACTAGAAATTTTACGAGCTGTCATACCAGAAAAGAGAAGAGACCCATACAAAGTGTTCCCACCCATGCCTCCTCACCGTGGTGAATTCAGTAGCCCCCATCCCCTACCAAGAACTTCAGGGTGAACTATCTATTTGAACTGCTGATTTGTTTTCTCAGGAAATACAGACTCTAGAACCTCAAATAGGATCTGTTCCTCTGCCAAGGCTAATGGTCCAACCACAACCAATGCACCAAATGGGTTGATGTAAACTAAGACAAGGACACGAACTGCCAAACACCCACCTAATTTACACTTCAATACTTCCACATTACTAAAAAAAAATCAAAATAAAAAACAAAAACAGAAAAAGGGAATTTTGTTTTACCATACCTGCGCTTTCAGGCCCCCATGATCCTTTATCTGAAGTAATATAGTTGGAAGAGACAATAGACTTAGTTGAGCCACAACAATAGCTTGTGAAGACTGTGTCTTGCCCCGTTCCTCTTTCCAGCTCTTTTCTTTAGATGCAAGGGAATCAACTAAATCTTCACCAGAGATAATGCGTTGTCATCTTATGTTGGCATACCAAAGAAGTGATGGCGAGCTTTCAGTGGGAACTAGTACCATTGTCGTAAAAGTGCAAACAAAACAAACCCTGTATTAAATAAGTGTACCCCTGGGGCATACAGATAGATGCAGATGTGTAAAACTAGACAATAAGATTTGGATTCCCGACTTCACTTTTCCCCCCATGACCCATCCAATAGTTGAAGGAAAATCCTCCTCAGTTGCATTCAAATCTTTTGTATATCCAACAATACAGGTGACAATCTCGACTAGTCTCTGAAAATGCACACTTCTTTGCTAATTTGGTACCTGCAGAATCCTTCAAAAAAAAAAAAGATTTTGAATGCCAAGTCTCTTTCAAAGAATGCAAGAGAATTTGAAAAGAACATGCAGGAAGCAAAGTTGCTTTACAATTCATGCTAGAATCTATCTCTCACGCCTTGTCTTAGACACCCATTCCCTCTACAAACCTAGGTCACTGGATTTATGGCCATCCTACTGATCTTTATTTTGACGAAGTGAAGTTCAGGGGCAACAAACCTCCTCTCCTTAAGATATCATTCATTGAAATGGACTTGAGCAGAGCTCCAACCTTTGTTAGCAGTAGGACCGTGCTCAAGCATGCAAATGGAGAATGGTCAGTTTTCCCCACTGCCCCCACTCTCACCACTACCCTGACAAGTTGAAATCCAAGCGAGAACTACGTGAAGGATAAGGGAATGACAGACTATCCATGAAACAGACCTCTCGAACATGACATTGAGCATGCAATAAATGCGTTGAAGAAAGGGGTGACATGCCTATGCTCCTCCACATTCCCGACCTGGCCCAAACCTCTCTCTACCATGCCCCATTTACCAACTCTCCACTAGAAACCAAGCCGCCGTCAAACCCGTTTAAGGCCAAGAAACCATAGTTGCACCTTCGGACAACTAGTCGTGGAGCCAGGGCCGCGCCCTTGGCCCACAGTTCCAGAGGAAGAGGCGATTGGGGAAGAATGATGTGTGAAGTGCGAGTGAGGGGAGTAGGTATTTGAACATAGTGTTTTTTTTAATATTTATCCTAGATGTATCTTTATAATCTCGAAAAAAATTAGTTTACATGAAAGAAATCTAAACATCCACAAACCACACTAACATAATAACACCAACATATAATAGTCTTAAGTTGCATAACAATCACAATTACATATACCATGACTTACATAACAATCACAATTAGATATACCATGACTTATAAAAGCTATGCAAGGACTTATAACAATCACAATTAGTCTTTTAACGTTGGATTTATATTAAGTGAATATAGTGATATCAGACATATGTATTAAGTAAATTCGAGTTATGTAGATAACATGTTAATATGTGTGTTGTTGGCGTCGGTAGAAATGAGTTAAAAAATACTTGAAAAATATTGGTCTTAAAAGAAATATAATTCGAAAAATTTGATTATTTTCCTACTAAATAAATTTGAAAATAATATAAATTTCAGCTTTTAGTAATCTATTTTTATCAAAATTCCCAAATACTTGTGTTGTTGGCCTTCTTAGAAATGAAGCTCGTTAAAAAATAATTTAAAAAAATTGGGGTATATATATATATATATATATATTTTTTTTTTTTTTTCCTTGGAAAAAAGTGTAATTTTATTCATCCAGAGAGACAAAATTACATTTTGTAGGTGCTAGTTTAGCAAATTTGTAAGCATAAAGAAAGTGTGATGGTTTGCACCAGAGAAAGTGTTGATCTGCTGATATCTTTGCGGATCATAAAGTGGGATACTATTAACTTCTTCATGTCCCAGGACTGTTCAAATGCTAGAAGAGTAGAGCTGTATTTACATAAAAAATTATAAACCTTCCCAAAAGTAGATTTGAGAATTGTTGTTGTTTTTGTGCCAAAAAAAACCCAGTGATCTTGTGGATTAGTGAGCAGTAGAGTGAGTATGAACTTTGATGAAAGGTATGTGGTAGAAGGCATGAACTGTATCATCTCCTTCTGTAAAGTGCCATTGCCCAAATGTTAAGTTGAGCCCTTCTTTGGACATCGAATCTGTTATGGCATTCATGTTCCTGTATACATGTTGGATAGGGAAATGGTCAAATGTATCCAATAGATTGTGAGTCTCCCTCAATATAGGTTGCAATAAAATATTGTGGCATTGCTGAGTTTTTTGTGCCCTGTTTATTGCATTCAATGATTCACCAAATATTTGTAAAGATTTCAGATCATATTCTTTTGCTATTTTGAGTAGCAGGAGGAGAGTCATCAGTTCAACATAGTTGTTGGTGCCTTTCCCCAGTCCCATTTTTATTTTTATAGAGTGTGTGCCTGTAAGGTGAAGGTGGGTTCCCCCCGCACCCCCCTCCCCCCCCTTCCCCCACAAAGTGAATTTTGTGAGGCCCCATCGAAATATGCCCATGCTATGGAGTGGTCTATGGGTGAGGGATGAGAGATTTGGATGCTGGGTGCATTCCTTTCCTGGGGGAAGTGTTCCATAATGGAGAGACTTTGGGTTGCAACAAGTTCAGATACCGTGGATTTTTCCTGAAAGATTGCTCTATTCCTGGCCAACAGACTCCCCAATTTATTAGAAGAGGTAGGGATTTTAGTGACTTGTGGGAGACTTCAAGTAACTAGGATTTCCAAGTAGAGTCCAACATTTGTCTGTTCCAATTGCAACTTTGTTGTAGTGAAAGAGTTACGTCCCTCCAAACTTTTTTGGTGAACGAGCAGGTGATGAGAATGTGGTTTATTGTTTCAGAATCCCCTTTGCATAAAGAACACCAGCCTGACCCTTCAATCTGGCATTTCCACCTTTTATCCCAAGTTGGTACTTTGTTTAATAGTGTTGTCCACATGAATAGCTTGGATTTTAGAGGGGCTTTAAGTTTCCATAGCCCTTTCCACCACTAGCTCGGCTCCTCCTGAAGGTGATCGACATTGAGGGTTGTGTAAACACCATGTGGGGATTTTTGCCAAACCAACTCGTCATCCAAATCCAAAAGTCTTATGTGGTCCCTCTAGAGTGCAAACAAATAGTTGTCCCACTGGATTTTTAAGTCACCTTCCAGCCCGAGGGTATCCGCACTGTGCCAACCTTTATGCCAAATGTTTGTGGAACCTAGGTTAGCAATTTGATTTAGTTTGAAGAGCCCATGTGCATGTAGGTGATCCTGTAGTTCCTGTGATAGGGAGTGGGCAAGTCCACTTCCTGTCCAAGGATCATAGCCGATGTGAATTTTATCGCCCCTTCCCATTTTCTAGGCCAATCCATCCCCGATTACATGAAAGGACTTGATAATGGCCTTCCATATAATGGAGCAGTTTGGAGAATTTTGGTTTTCCCAACGGATCCAGTCCTCTACCGATCCTGGGTTTATGTATTTATGGGTGACCACTTGAGCCCATAAGTTGTTGATGGTGATAAGTCTACAACTAGATTTGGTCGCTAAGGCTTTTGCAAAAATAAAAATATTTTTCATCCCCCATCCCCCCAATGCTTTTGGTTGGGCCAGTAGATCCCATTTTTCCCAAGGGAGGGTGTAGTGGTCCTTCGATCTTAACCAAATAAACCTGAAGCAGAGTCTTCAGATTTTTTCTAATACACCCTTGGGGATCCAAGAGAGAGACATCCAATAGACCGAGATAGATTCCAGTACAACTTTTGTGAGGGTTAGTCTTCCTGCTCTTGAGAGCCAACAAAAGCTCCAGAGAGAAAGTCGTTTTTCTAATTTTGACAGTAGCCAACTCCAATTCCTTTTTTGATAGTTGTTTTCTTTTAGTTGGAAGCCAAGATATTTTATCCCTTGTTGGAGTTCCTGTAGGGGGTAGGGGAAGAGTGTTTTGAAGTAAGTTGTTGTAATTTCGTCAATTCCTATGATGGATAAGGTGGATTTTTGTGAGTTTATTATCATTCCTGTTGCATCCCGAAAGAGTTGGAAGATTGCTACCAGGTTCTCTGCATCTCTTGGTCTGTCACTGCTGAAAATTAGGACATCGTCTACAAAGAGTAAATGTGTGATTATGAAATCTGGAGAGTTTTTTATGCCTTGGAAATCCCCTGAGTTTATGGCTGATATCAAGGCCCTGCTTAGGCCTTCTGCAACAAGGAGAAAGAGCACAGGGGAGAGGGGGAAACCCTGTCTTAGTCCTCTCCCAGAAGTGAAGAAAGGGGAGGCTGCTCCATTGATCAGGACTACAAAATTTACTGAGGATATACAAGCCATTATCCATCTGATGAAGGGTACCTCAAACCCCAGGTGTGTAAGTAGTAGTGTTATAAAAGACCAGCTTACTCGATCAAAGGCCTTTGAGAGGTCAATTTTTAGTACTACTCCTTTGGACCGAAGAGATTTCAGAATGTGTAGGCCTTCCTGTACCACTTTGATTGCTTCATGAATCTGACGACCATTTAGAAACCCAAATAGTTCTCTTGAGATCACTTCCAAGAGGATGGGCTTGAGAAGTCTGGAGATAATTTTTGCAATGATTTTGTATATACAATTGTAGAGCACAATCGGTCGAAAGTCTTCAAAGGATGTGGGTTCATCCTTTTTTGGAATTAGAGCCAGGAAGGTTGTATTGAAGGGTGGATGTATTATTCCATTCTTTCTTGTTTCTTCCACTACCTGGAGGAGATCAACACTAATTAGTTCAAAGAAGCCTAGATAGAATTCTATCGGCCAGCCGTCAGGTCCTGGGCTTTTGTCCTTTTGGAAGCTGCAGAGTGTTTCCTTTAGTTAAGCTTCGCTGACTTCTGTGTAGAGGTCCCTGTTGTTTTTCTCATTTACAAAACTAGGGTAAAAGAGAGCCAGACTGACTATATCAACAATGTTTACCCTCCGATCTGCTTTGTATAATGTTTTGAAGTGATTTTTTCCTAGCTCTTCCAACCCTGAGAAGGTTGAGACAGTTCTTCCTTCCGGGCCCTTCATATCCCAAATGGTGTTTGTAGCTTTGCGACCCTTTGCAAAGGCGTGGAAGAATTTGGTGTTTTCATCCCCTTGTTCTAGCCATATCGCCCTGCTTTTTAATCTCCATGTTGCTTCCTGATCGGACATGATTTTTTTGCGCTGTGATTCCAAGGATTTTAAGATGTCCTTGGTGGAGTCTATGAGGAAACCCTTGTCGGCCTCCTGATAAATGACTTCTAAATGTTCTTCTATGGATCAAAGTTCACTTTCCTCCCTCTGTCTTTTTTCCTTTGCCCAGGGGATATTTAGTGACTTGATTGTTATGAGATTTTCGGCAAAATGGACACTCACTGGAGTTCCAAGACTGGGGTCGAAAGGCCTCCAGTGCGTTTGGACCAGTGCTCGGAAGCTCTCATTTGCGAGCCAAGTGGCATTGAATTTGAAAGGGGAAGGGGGTTTGTTCGTTCCGCCCTCCAAAATGAGCCAGACTGGGGAGTGATCTGATATTCCTCCTACCCCAATCCATTGCCTTACTTGGAATGCTTCCTCCATTAGTGCTTCAACAACAAGGAAGCGATCAATTCATTTTTCCACCCTTGGTTCCCTGTGCGCATATTCCTCCAGGTTGGATTTAGTTTTTTGGGTGTGATATCCAACAACCCACTGGTCGAGAAAAGATGTGTGATCCTGGTGGTGAGTTGATCTGGATGCGCTGAGGGGCCCCAAACTTCTGCCTCCCCAAGAGAAAAGTTGAGATCACCCCCCAATATTAAGTTCTTGACCTTCAGAATATTGAGACTGAGAAGTGTTTCCCAGAAAGGGGTTATGTCAAGATAGGGGCCACAAACATTGAGAATCCAGAATTCTTTACCCAGTCCTTCCATAAAAATATCAATTCCTAAACAGGAATTGAGTCCCTAAGAGTTGAGAAGTTTGATTGATTTTGAGCGCCAGCCCATAGCTAGTCCACTAGATCTGCCTGTAGCGTCTAGTCCCAAGAAAGACCATCTCGGAAGCAGGGAGGAAAGGGAAGCAAAGATGGCCAAGGAGTCTACCATTGTTTCTTGTAGTAGTATAATGTCCAGTTGTTGGGTGTTTATCAACTGTTTCAAGGTAGATTTCTTGTGGGGGCTCGCCAAACCCCTGCAATTGAGAGAGATCAATTTCATGGGGTAACCCTCCTGGGGTTTGCGCTGCTCTAAGTGCCCCCAAAATTGACTATTGGCAGCTTGATGCGATATCTATGCGTGCCCTGGATTGTGGTTTTGACAATAGGGAAGTGCGACCCCTCCCTTTTTTTATGTACCAATGTCAGGATTAGTGTCGAGTCCCGGTTTTTTGCAGGGGTTCCAAGAATGGTTCTGTTCCTGAGTTGAAAGAGGATGGTGGGTTCTTCTGAAGAGTCAGAGTTATGATCTTCAGAAGAAGTGGAAGGAAGTGGATCGAGGGGGGGGGAGGGGAGCATGGGGGAAGGGTATCTAGGGAGGAAGTTGAGGGGAGGAGAAGAGGGATGAATTTTTTTGGGGGGGAAGGGGGGAGAGGTCTGAGAGTGGAAGGGCTGTCAATTTTAAGATATTTGAAGGCTTGAAGGGGGTACCGAACAGGAAGAGGGATAATGAAATGAAAATTTAGAAAAGAATCAAGGGAGGGAAACTATAGAATACCTATGGGAAGAAGCAAAGCTAGGTACCGAGCCAGAGGGGGGGTTTGTTCTAGGTCCTGCCGAGATGTGCCTATGACCAATCCCGCCGAAGTATGTTGTGCCTGCGAGGTAGCTCTGTCCAAAGAGTGCCGAGAGTAAGTGGAGGAGGTGGAGGGGGAAGCCGTCTGAGAGGAAGTGAGTCCCTGCTGATGATTTTCTGCCTCGGGGAGACGCGAGTGAGTGGGGCGACCTCGCAGTGGCTGTAGACAGTCTTTGAGTATATGTCCATGTGCATGGCAGCGACGACAGCGGAAGGGTATACCCTCATAGCCGATACTTTGAGCCCTGGTGTGACCCCGATCTGTAATGTTTAGTTCCTTGCGCAACCCTCCTCTGATATTTAATGAAACTAGAATGCGGGCTAGGGACATTTCCCCTGTCTTTTTGAAGGAAAAATATGTGTCCAAGTAGTTTCCCAACACATTTCAAATATCCTGAAATACCTTCTCTGACCAGAGATGGGGCGGTAGCCCAGGCAAACAAACCCAAATGGGGAAAGAGTCGACCCACGCGCTTGTTGCGTCAAAGGTTGGGTCCCAAAGATTTAGTAGACCTAGTGAGGAATCAATAGACCAACAACCTGAGAGGGATCGAGTTGCTTGAGCCGCAGTGGAAAATGTGATGAGAAACCATCCCCTTGATAATCGATGGATTTGTGGGGGGTGGATTGGGTTGAGCCCCAGGTTGTCCGAGCCCAAAATTTTAGTGTCTTCTCGCTGAAGTGCCTCCCATAGACTTTCCCAACTACATATTTGTCCGCGAGCTCCAACACTTCTGCCATGGAGAGATCTTCACCAAGAATGAGGTTGGAAGAGTCAGTTACAACTCCAATGACTTTATTCATTTTCCTGCATCTGTTTGAAGAGGGGGGATTTGGGTCTTCAATCAATCCTCTAAGGAGGGCTTCCTCACTACCGCCATCTTCGAAACTATCCCAACCATTCAGATTTGTTGGTGGGAGATTATTGCCAATAAAGCCGTAGGAAACCCACCGAGAATCGATTCAGTTAGGAGCCCCGATCCTGCATCAGGAAAGAAACAAGAATCCTGAAAGAGGGGATCGAATCGGTGAGCTTTGGAGTTTGGAAGTGTTGTCGCAAAGTCTTCCATAGGTGGTCCTTTGCAGTGTGAGGAGGAGGGGGGAGGAGCTGGTGGGAAGCCAAGAGGGGAGGAGGAAAGGGGAGCCCAGAAGGGAGTGAGAGTAGGAGACGAGGGACCAGAATGGGAGAGGGGAAAGGAGCCAAGGAGGGGAGCGGAGTCCAAACGCTTGGAGGTAAGGAGAGGAGGACTAATTTGTAGTTCCTGGGGAGTAGCCGTGAAGGGGAAATCCCTGAGGGGTAGCTGCAGAAGATTTGAGTCGGGTGAGAAAGGAGGAGCCAGGGAGATTGCCAATGGGCACAGGGAGGACGAAACAGGTTCAGAGGCTGCCCAAATATTAAAAGCCTCAGAAGACGCCAGATGCCCGGGGGAGACTAGACAAGAGCTACCACCTTTCGGGAACCAGGGAAGAGATTCATCAAGGTCTAGAGAATAATCCACGTCATCTTCGTAGGTTTCCATAGAGTTGGTGGAGAGGTCGTTCGGTGAGGAGAATTGTCTGACTATAAGGGGCGGGAAGTGGGAGTTGAGCACCATAGGGTAGGGTTTTAGCCAGAAAGGGTAATTCTCAGGTCGTCGCCCAAGAAGAAAACCGAGAAGAAGAGGGCGCAGTTAAGAAAAGTAGGGACTGAAATTGCGGAGAAAACCACAAAGCTCCATTCAAGCCCCCAAAACTAAAGACATCATTCCCCACACACATACATATATATATATATATATATATATATATATATATATATATAATTTATAATATTTTTATTATATATATTAAAAATTGTTAGAAAGAGTTACAAAATAATATTATATAAAATATAATATTACAAAGCACTTATATATATATATAGTTGAATTAAATAAAATTATAATTAATTTAAATTTATATTAAATAATAATAATAAAATTATAATTCAAAGAATTTGATTATTTTTCTACTAAATAAATTTGAAAATAATATAAATTACAGCTTTAGTAAATCTAATATTTATAAAAATTCCCAAATAGTAAATAAGATACTTGTATTTGTGTTATACTCTTTTCAAATCTAGGATAATATGAATTTATGTGTATTAACTTAAGCGAATATAACTTTTTCTCAAAATTCCAAAAGTATAAATAATATACTTTATTTGTATTACCCTAGTGGATGCGAGAACTAAAACACTTAATGTGAAGCTTGTAAACAACTATTTTTTTTTTCTTCAAAAAAATGCACTTTATATTATGTAGAAATATAAACTTGATCATTTTACAATAAAACCCTGCATCTATGTGGGAAAAAACCAGAACAAACCTTTTAATCCAGCAACACAAGAGATCTTGAGTCTTAACAAACAAAAACTAATAATTGCCATCGATGAAACACAACACAGGTTGTGACCATGATCATCACTGCAGTCGAAACACAACACAGGCTGCAACCATGATCATCACTGCAATCAAAACACAACACAGGCTGCGACCATGATCATCACTGCAAAATGCGCTCTCCCTACCTTCATAACTATATAAAAAAAACAAAGAAGAAAAACATCTGCTCACACCGACGTCCGAATAAATAAAAATCGCAGACAATAACACCAGGAAAATCTAGTAAAGATCAAGGGATATGTGAGGTCCCTCATGCTCCTCGATGCACTGGTAGAAGGTGAGTTTTCCTGGGTCTCTAGTGAGCGCTTGCTTTGACAGGCAATCCACCACTTGATTTTCCTCTCTGTATACATGATCAAATGAAATATTTTGGAAGGAACTGATCAGAGCTATGATTTTGTCCTTCCAACAATTGAGAGAGATGACCTTAAGGCATCCTTTTCCGCTCAGCCATTCTATAACGATCTTGGAGTCTCCCAAAATATGGATTGACGGAAAGGACATCCGAGATGCCAGAGTAAGTGCCCCCCATGAACCCAACAACTCCGCTCTGGTGTTTGATCCCAAACCGCAGTTTAGGAGCTATTTATAACTGCAATGTTCACTTATTTTGATGACCACTCCCGCTCCATTATTTGAACCTGAAGAGGCTACTGCTCCATCGAACCATCCTACTACACCATCCATACTAGCCTGGGTCTTTCCTAATCTCCGGAGATGCATTTTGGGCGCATGAGTGTGATCTCTCAAGGACATAAGAGTGAGATGAGAGACCTTCAATACCGAAGGTTCTTTGTCTTCAAAAAGGGTCTGGTTCCATTCCCTCCAAACATTCCAACAGATCAACGCTAGTAAGGACTGCAAATTAAAGTTTAAATTTTCCACCGCTTGAAACATTCATTTAGATTTGTTCCAGCCCAAGTGCCCGAAAAATTTAAGACGAATTTTACCTTCCTCCAAACATCCTCTGTGAAGATGCAGTCCAAGAATAGGTGCTGAGTAGTTTCGGCATTCGCTTTACAGAAGATACACACCCCTGGTCCACAAAATCCTCTTCGCTGGAGGTTCTCCCAGGAAATAATTTTATTCTCCACTAGAAGCCAGGTGAACAGCTTGATCTTCAGGGGAACGTTCCAATCCCACAATGCCCTTCTCCATCTGCCCAAATGGAAATTTGTTTTCATATTTTCAGAAACCAGGTAAATATTCTTGACATATATCATACCCGTCGACTTGCCCCCTGTCCACTTGAGAGAATCCAGATTGTCTTGCATGAAGACTCCATTGTTGATGAGCACGCACCTGAAGAGATCCCATTCCACTTGTAAAAGACCAGTGAGCTCCAAGTCTGCACTAGAGATCCAGTTTTGTGTGATCCTCCCCACTTGAGATCCCGTCTGAGTCTGAAATAAGTAGAACAATCCTTTCCTATTGATAACAGAAATCAACTCATCTCAGAGAATAGCCACGTCCCCCATTCCCAAAATTCGATCTTTCCCAATCAGTATGGATTTTCTGTCTCCAGGACTCCAAACCATCCAATGTAACAGAAGGTGTAAAGATTTGAGAAGGTAAGTCCATGTCTGAGATCCTCTTTCTTTTGTGATGTCCACCGTGCGAAGCCACCGATGAACTGAAACATATGGAAGGTGTTTTCCCTTTATCACTCAATGCCACAGTCCTTCTTTCATAAGAACTCTCCAAAGGCTATTTGTTGTTAAAGCTCTGCTGAAACCGATCAGGTTTCACAGTCCCCATCACCCAAGATACTTTGGCTTCGCAATCAGCGGCCAATTGCACAGATGGATGCTCTTCTTATTTCAACCAAAGAAAGATGAAAATCTGTTGTCGAATTTTTGTTTGGATTGTAGATGGCATGCTTGCAAGTGTCAACCAATAGACTGGTTGACTCTCAAGCACGACTTTAATCAAAACCAGTCGCCCCCCTAGTGACAACCACCTTGAACACCAATGACTGATCCTTTTTTCAAAATTTTCAACAATCCACTTACCTTAAGCTCCTTAATGGGCATAAATTATATACATAATCTTAATCCATAAGATGTCCACACAACGAAGTGCTCAATGATATAAGGGAGAGATTTGAAGTTGTGTCAACGTATTCTTCACTATGTGCCAAAATGTCTTCCGGTGAATCAAAACACAATCACCAATACACACAAAATTGAGAAGAGTCCCTTGAGTTTACAATGTATTTAAGGATTCAAAACATTTGAGAGTTCACACTCGCGAACGAGGAGCGATATTAAATTTCCTGCACAATTTTGCCGAGACATCAAATAAATCAGAAAGATCACATTGCAATCTAATTTCTCAAAAACCCACATGAATCCTAAAGTATTATATTCAGATGAGAAAGCCATTCAAATCACCAATGAAACCCTAATTCAGATATGCTTATAATATAGGTTAAGGTTTTTTTTTTAGCAAAAAAAAATTTGCTCAAAAAATTATATTATTAATAATAATTTTTTTTGTATGTAAAAAAAACAAAACATAAGTTAACACTAATAACAACATAAGTTAATACTAATAACAATGGTATGAAGATGAAAAACTCTAAGCTAATTAAATTACCGTAGATGCATAAATGAAACCCATATGTTTATAACATAAATTAATACTAATAAACTAATAATTCAATGGTATTCAGATGAAAAACTCTATAACTCACATGAAACATATATCTCTATAATATAGATTAATACTAATAAACTAAAATTTAAAAGTATTCAAATATAATAAGAAAATCTAAATTGGAACCATTTTTAACTACTTAATTTTTAAAATTTCTTTAATCATATTTACATTAAAAAAGCATATACCTATTGACAATTGTCAGATTTAATCATCTTTTGATCATAAGGAGGGTTTTTATGGACATGATTTAATTTGTTTAAAATATTTTTCTTCCTCACAAGAAATTGAAGGTCAAGATTTTATAGATTATCTTTCTCGCATGTCAACACATGGTTGTTAATCATTACTGAGATTCATTAGTAAAATTAGCTTGATAATGACAGATCAAATTATTTGTTGCATCATTTGTTGGGTTGATTATTTATTGTGCCATGGATTTTCCTGCTCCTAGTGTCAATTAGGGATTTTTTAAATACACGAGGGATTTTACCAGCCAACACCTTTTGGTGTTCACCAACCACGAGTTAGCGGTTGTGCTAGTTTTAATCATATTTTAATCAAAGCTTAAGATGAAAATAGGATATTCCGCACCTTGACTTTCTCAACTCTAAGTATGTGGCGAATGATACGAGGCTGGTGAAGTCAATCCTAATCTTCTGCCATGATAAGTCCATTGACAAAGAGAGGATACATGTCACTCTTGAGAAACGAGGGCCTTCCCCGATTGAAGGACCCAGATGAGCTTATCTAATTTATCAACTCTGGCTCTTGTGTATACAACACTGCCTCCATTCCCACAAACGTTTTCCCTGCAAGAAGACAACATATTACACGCTTGTCTGTAATTTTTAATGAGCACAAACTGAACATAATCTATAGTTGTATGAGTGAGTATGAATGGATAAATAACATACCATATTTTTTTTCCATTCGACAAAGTATGGGAAGAAACGAGGCTCCAAGTTTTTGTTGATAGGGGAATTCATCTTAGGAGCCCTATGATATGAGTGATTTTCTTCATTTCAAGGAGATTTCCTAAAATAAACTTAGGATTTGGTCGCGATATTTGCAATATACCAAATCTAGATCTGCAAATATACTCAGAGAATAACAATAATAAACACCAAAACCATTCACCATAACAATGAACACAAGAAATAGAGAAAACCCTTGAGGTAGGGTAACACGATATATTAATCCTTCATGAAAGATAAAACTCCTCAAGCAATACTTTATTGTACATCAAAAATATTCTTCACCATGTCAAATACAATGCTTACATATTCTTTTATAGCATTCTCTATCTCCTAGGAGCATTCTAGAGAGGGCATCATTTATTATATCTAACTACCCATTATTATATGTAACTACCATAATGGGCCTTATTTAATACCATGGTGGACCTAGTCCACCTTACATTGAATGGTCTCCACTAATAATACATTGCCCCATTCCCATGGGGTACTTCCCATATTATCTCCCTAGGTACATTACATTCCACCCCCCTTAAGCATGTTTTTTCCCGAAACATGAGAAGAGACCATACGATATGACCGGTTGAGAATTGTAGCCAATTGGTACCAAGTATGACCATCCATTCAACCTAATGGAACAAACATGACGTCCAACTGCTATCATGCCACCCTGATGTGGCTTCACCTCCAACTGATGTTGCCATTGATCTATAGCTCAAGTTGATGACGTCATGTAGGCCTCCATGTACCTCTTGATTGGTTGTCTTTTTGGTCCCCTACTAGTGCATAAGTGTGTTGATGTGCTTCTCCTTTCCTTGATAACTGTTGTTTCTCTATATGATGTGGATGGCGATATACAACAACTGTAGGAATAGGTTCATTTTTCTTCAAATTGGCAACTGCTTGTGTCTTTGAGTCAATGAACTACTTAACTTTTTTAGTGTTTTCTTCCCATGGATTTGCTTCATAAGATTTGGTAGACTCGGCCTTTGACTCCCCTGCGGACTCTTCAAGAACCTTTGAGCTTGTTGTCATGGGCCCTTCGGTCTTACTAAGAGACACATCCAACAATGTAATTTTCTTTTTCTAGTACCACAACTTCAAAAACTTATTTTTCACATTCAAATTAAGTATACCAACTGAATCCATCCAAGGATATCCCAAAACAATATCCATGTCACCCAGAGCTATAACATAAAATTATGAATGCAACACATATTTATCCATACTTAGCTTCAAATCTTTAAAAATTTGAATATTTTTACCTGCAACCTGTGTGCTTTGAATATTATTCTTTGTAGGAACTTGCAATCTATTAACCAACTGAACATTGATAAAATTGTGTTGGAAACTAGGATTAATAGAAACAATGACATTTGCTTTATGAAGACAACCCTGAACTTGTAATATAGAAGTTTCACATGAAATTAAACCCTTAGTGCATTATTGATCCTTACTCTTGTCACAAGACCACTTGTCTAAAAATAGTTTTTCATATTCTTTATTAGAAAGTGCACCAATATCTTCACAGTTAAGTTCATTACCTCATGCCCTAGCATTATCCCTTAAACTTAACCATAGCTCAAGTCGCCATAGGGATCCACATGATGACTTTATATGTTTGATATATTCTTCAATACTAGGACACTCATCATTGCCATTGAAAGTGACGTTGTTATCCATAACCTCCAAAATAGAACTAGGGTGTAGAAATAACTTACTGCAGAAAATCGCGGCTTTTTCCGGAAAAACCCTGAAAAAAATGTCGAATTTAAAATGCTCATAACTTGACTTCTCAGACTCAACTGATTTTTTTTTGAATTTGGGTATTTTTTTGAGAAGAATCCAAATATCCAGTTACTTTCTGAAAAATCTAAGCAAAAAGTCTCATATCTGAGCCTGAAGTGCGTCGCCTTCTTTTTTTGGAAAAACAATTATGCAAAAATAACAAAAAATGCTTCTCTTCTTGCCCAAGGAAAGAGCTTTGATACCAAATGCAATACATCAAATCTAGATCTGCAAGTGCGTCTCCCTCTTTTTTTTGGAAAAAAAAATTATGCAAAAATAACCAAAAATGCTTCTCTTATTGCCCAAGGAAAGAGCTTTGATACCAAATGAAATATATCAAATCTAGATCTGAGAATAAAAATAATAAACACCAAAATCATTCACCATAACAATGAACACAAGAAATAGTGAAAACCCTTGAGGTAGGGTAACATCATATATTAACATATATTAATCCTTCATGAAGGATAAAAATCCTCTAGCAATACTTGCTTGTACATCAACAATATTCTTCACCATGTCAAATACAATGCTTACATATTCATTTATAGCATTCTCTATCTCCTGAGAACATTCTAGAGAGGGAATCATTTATTATATCTAACTACCCATTATTATATGTAACTACCATAATGGGCCTTATTTAATACCATGGTGGACCTAGTCCACCTTACATTGAATGACCTCCACTAATAATACATTACCCCATTCTCATGGGGTACCTCCCATATTACCTCCCTAGGTACATTACAATATTCCCTCATAGTACATCATCATCTGCATTTCAGTCTAAGTTTGACTTAGGCAACAATATATCTTATAAATAAGAACCAAGAAGATTGGTACCAATATGGCCATTGAAACTGCAGAAAACATATTATTATCACGACTGCAAATACCCAACACCAACTTCATTTTTTCACTCAAAGAATTACCATACATCCATCCATTCTTGGGATCCTTGTATAAAGAGATTAGAGACCCTAATCCACCCCCTATGAAGCACATGCCACATGATGTAAGCATTAATAGCAATATCTAATCCACACTAAACATCTCAAAGCACAACTCCAAATCCTTCGATACAATGGTGTCCTGTCAGTGCATTAAAAGCATGATGAAAACATAGGCTAAGAGCAGGATGGAAACACAAGACACATGACGTAAGCATTAATAACAATATCTAATTGAAAATCTCAAAGCAACTCCAGATCCGTCGATATGTCAGAGCATTAAGAGAAGAACATAAACACAATACGTAAACACGTGGCATCATAAATTTTAAATTTTTTATTTTCAACTAGCACCACCCAAAATAATATGAGAAATGGTCACTTCAAAGTCGCACCACACTATTGACAAATCAAATTCAAGATAATTGATTTTTTTTTATATATTTATATATTTTATTTTTTTAGTGTATAATTTTAAACATTATAAAAAATAAAAAAATTAATGAATTAATAGAAAGTCAAAATATTTGTTTGACCATAAACGATTACAATATAACCTACCTATGTGCAGGTAGAATAAACCCATTTAACATACTCGCTTGTTTATTTGAAAGCTACGGTGGAAACTTCATCTCAAAATCAAAATAACAAACTTTAAGTATACCAATTTTGCTACAGGACGACAATCACATAAGTGGGTGCGGGCTTGAGATCACAAAAAAAGTGTGGGTTCATTGCACGCGAGATTTTGTTTTTCACTATTGATAATTGAACAAGTTAATGGGTCACGTACTAATTATTGGGACATGTGACAGGACAAAGTTGTTACATAGGAGTGATTTGGAGGGAGGTGGAGAACGGTAAGCTAGGGGTACACCATGGGGGGCGAGCAATAACCAACCATCAACTTGTTGTGCAACATTTAATGTTGCGGCATGTGGTATATACATTGTTGGGTATATACATGGTGGTGCTTTCCCACCATGAGGTGGGTGAACAACAGAATTTTGAAAATCCACTTGGCACTTTTTGGGTCAAGATTATTATAAGATATTATGTGTATTTTCCTCTGCATCATAAATGGAAATTTTGATCTTGATGTAGACCCCCTCTCTCTCCTCAGGTCAGCTCGACTTCCCGGTCTAGGATCATCAATAACTGGAGTTAGATTGACTCTTAGGGCCCCTGCTGGGCCCCCAAACAAGTTTACACAGGCTCCTTTTCACCTAAGGTGCAGGTTCCATCAAAACCCACGGGCTCCTGTTAAGCCCTTGCTCCGTATTTGGAAATTCGAATAAAAACATGCGCTAGCTCTTTGGGCTAGGCCCTTTCCTTCATGTGACCTCAGACTGTGATCAGGCGCCTATCCAAAGGGCACTTTTGAATTTTGGGCTTTGGCCATTTCAACTGCAGCCATCGTCAATTCCTCTGAATCCCGAACCAAGAACATAACTGGCATGCGAATCAACGGTTCTTGCATGTCCAACAACCAACGGCTGCGATCCGCTTCGAACTTCGGCCTTTGGGAGTCCTTACTCCTCCTACATATGTTCCTCCCGAACAACGGACCAACAAAACGCTGATCAAACACCACATGTCCTTCTGGATCAATGGCTCCAGATTTCTTCCTGCAGCTCAATCCAAGGGATGTTGTTGCTCCTCCTCCCGAGCTTTGGCTTTCTCCCGAATTTGGGAAAATTTATAAGTGTCAAAGGCTTTGGCCTTTGAGATTTCTCCTGTGAGCCCGCCTGCTGGGTCTCGACTTGTGCTCTCCCTCCTGAGATTTTTCCAATGTAACTTGACCTTGGCTCTGACGCACACTTGCGCTCTACATGAAAACTTGCACTGTCTTTCTCGAGCCTTGCAGTTGCCTGACTTTTCAAGGGACTCGACCCTTCTGCTTCCTTAGAAGATTTTTGCTGCCCTCCTAGCATGGTCTGCGCTCGTCCTCCTGAGCGTTTCGAGCTTGAAACAACTTCTCCTACGCATGCCTTGCACTTTTCCTTTTGAACTTTTGTGTGACTTGGACCTCGAAGTGTCTCGGCCTTCTACTCCTCTCTGCTGAGATTTTTGTGCGCAAAGGCGGTATTCCTGCTGAGATTTAGCTTTCTTGAATCTAAATAGGTTCAGGCCTCCTGCCTGTCTAGGAAATTTTTTGGTGCCCTCCTGGCACTCCTCGCTCATCCTCTTGAGCTTATGAACTTGGAATAAGTTCACCCCTGCGCTCACCCTACGCTCTTCTTCTTGAGCTTTGTAAAGCGAAACTGCCTTTATCTCGGGCGCACTCCTTGCACTTGACCGAGCCTTCCAATGACTATCTTTCAACACTTCGTCTGAGTGTTGTCCTGGTGCACTCCTCGCACAGGTCTTCCCCCAGAGTGTTTAGCAACTCTGGTTCCTTCAACTGCTCGGACCTCAGAAGGTCTCTGTCCTTTTGTTCCTCTAAGGAATATTTGTGCCCTCTCGACAACTTCTGTTCAAGCACTCCTTGTTGAGTTTTCAAAGTGTTCAGTAACTCTATGAGTGTCTTCTCCTTGACACTCCTTTTTCAAAACTCAAGACAAAGTTCAATTGTGCACCCTTGCACCTGCTCAATGCCTACCTTGAAGAGCTCTACAAAATCTTCAGTAATTTTGGCTATGCTTTCTCTTGCACAAACTTTCCCCTCCAAGGAGTTCAGTAACCTTGAGGCTCCTCTTTGAGTCTGTAAGCTACTCTGGTGTGCCCTCCTGGCACGTTCTCTCCTAAACTTGACACAAAATTTAGGTACGCACTCCTTGCGTTGGCTCACAGAGTTTCCAGGACTCTGCCATGCACTCCTTGCATTTAGCCTAAAGAACCAAGAAATAATTTGACAAACTCATAGACAGAGAATTATATCTATCCCTACAGATGGAAACCTATCATACACATCTACAACATATATTCATAACACACAGATAACATTAAGATACATTCAGAAAATGAATAAACAACACACAGACAAATGGACATAAACCTCTTATGCAGGAAAAATTGCTTTGTATTAATCTCCGAATGTCTGTACAATGTTTACAAGCTCAGACTGCAACAAAGTCTTTCACCTTCCTCCTCTCTTCTCTTCTTGGCTTACAACGATTTTCTATCTCCACTCTCAACAACCTCTACTGGTGCATACGTTACAAGCTCTATACCAGAGGGGCTCAATGAGTTTTCCCTCCAAGCTACCTTAGTGACATCCTATCATAATTAAAACGCTTATCTACTGAGGCAGATTACAATGAATGCGCATCTAGTCCGAATCAGATCTAGATCATCCTTACAACTAGCCATTAAAGATGACTCTAACTCCTGCCTGTACAAAGGCATCAACTCGACTCTTCTATCCTGACAACATATAATTGCTTTAATTACATTTTAAATTTTAAATTTGAGGGAAAAATGAGAGGGATGGTGCCTCTCCCCTCCTTGAATGCGCTTGGATGTGCTAAATAGATGGCACATGCTGAGGTGGAGCGATGCTCCTACATCAGATCTCCTGCACAAATAGCAAGTGAACCTCATTAATATTATGAAACTGGAATGTAGTATCCGCGACTGGGATGCCTAGGATTTTCCACCAACACCAATCATAGCATCAACTAGGTCAATCGTCCACTCATCTAGTGTCACTCACAAGACCCTTGATATGTGAACTCCAAGGATTCTATGCACACCAGAGCACTTTATGCAGATGGAAACGCCAGTGCTTATCGACGCCCATCTTGGATCTGGAGAACCACAATCTACACAAATTTGATTATCAGGTTGGGCTAGCAAGTATTTTAATCTTTTCATTGATCCTAATTCAATTAATGAAATTCCAGCGTTGAATTAGTGATAACACACTTTGCATTATTTCACTCCATGTACACATAGTCATTAGCGAGCTTTCTACCATGTAATTATTCTATCAAAATTGTTGAGGGTGGATATTTTAATTTTTCCTCCATGTTACTAGTGAATCAATGCCTCTTTGGTCAATTAATTGGATTTTGATTTAAAAAAAAACTAGAAAAGGCCGCAATTACAACTTTCATTTTTTTTTAAATCTTAATTCTTGACAAGTATTTGCAATCGCTGTGTTGGAAGCAATAATGTCAGCTTTTTTTGGTGTATCTAAGAAAAATTTATTACGTGTGAATCACCGAGATAGTATTTTGCCTACTATTTCTTTAATATTATGGCAGTTAAGAGAAATTCTCAATTTTGGAATTTTGTCCCCACATAGAATGCAAAATATTAATGACAGGCAAGTCATGGTTCTTTAGCATATCTTTTGGTATTAACCTCACAATTTCCAAATTTTCAAAAATTTGCATCATCGTGCAATGCAATGATAAAATGAAAACTAAGACGTAGGAATTTCTATCACATAAGACGATAAGAAATGTTGAACTTTTAAGATTTTGTGAAAGAAGCAAATGGATTTTTTTTTAGTCCTACATTTTGGACTGTATCAAGGACCAATCCATGTATACTAGATTACTAAGTTTCTTGAAAGATGGCTCCAATTAGTTTTTTTTTTTTGCTATTACATAGTAAGCAGATGCAATTGATCAAGTGATAGATTCTCCAGTTCCAATTAATTAGATGCATAAGTGGAACTAGCTAAAGCAACAACACTTGGTTATGGTTGGTTGTTCTCTTGCCTTTCTACCGTGGGTTATTCTCCTCTCTTCGTTATCAAACTTGTGCTGGGTCAAGTGCCCAATCCTAGTCACTAGTTGCTGGCCAAATTCTATATAGTTTGCATTCAACAAAATGCCAATGTTTATAGCATCTATAATTCTGCAAGTATAAGCAAACAAAGTTAGGAAAGTTGATCGGTTAATCTCATTGTTCTTGATTTGATGTAGTGATGTGTGGACAAACAACGAATATGATCTCGACTAAGCAATTAGAATTTTATAATCATAGTTTCTACTTTTGTGTTCATGTGAGGACTATTATTGGTTGATCTCATGTTCGAACCATTAGATTAGACCTCTAACCTCTAATTATCCTCCCAGGAATAGGTGTATTCTCTGTGTTGATAAGAACTTCCTTTGTATATGTGTGTTCGATCATGAGTAGTTTACAACCTCTGCTCACTTCTAGTGGTAGTTGGGGAATAAAGACTACTCCATTTGATCCAAACCAAACCAACTTGCAAATATTGAAGCTGAGACCTCCTATTTGCTCAAGAACTTGACTCGATTAGACTGTTTGCTTGCTCGGGAAAGTATGTGTAGTTGGCTTGAGTTTCCATTAGCTAGATGTAGTGGTCTAATCATAAAGATTAATAATAATAAGTTGAAGGTTAGGTCTTGAGCAGAGACCACCAGAAACAATGCTCAATCAAGTGCTTGATGTGCTCAATGTGCTTGCTCATTCAAGTAACTGCTCAAGCATGTGTGGTGTTAATAGTTGGATCTTGAGTGAGCACTCAAGAGATCAATGATATCACCTGGACTTAGCACTGAGATGATCTAAGATACATAAAGGTCAAGCCGAGAGAGGTTGATCTAGGTTGATCAAGAGAGATCATGAAAATGTGTTCTTGCTCTCAAGAGATTGCTTGAGATCTTAGGACTACTCCTGTGATATCTCTTAGAATTTTGATTCAAACCTAGAACACACATACACTGAGGCAGTCTTGAACCCTCATATATTAATGCCATGCATTTCAAATTACATTTGTGGCAGGGACATTGCTACTACAATATCACTTGTTATAAATTGAAGTCATGTTGGCAGGGCTAATGTTCAATAAATTGCCCCAAAGGGAACTTGATTTGACAATACATTATATATTGCCAAAAAAGTTAACAAGTAGGCCCATGAAGGGTAGGACATCATCTGCACTTGAATTTCCTACTTCTTATCCTTGTAGCTCATGGTCTTGGTTGAATGGTCCTTTGGGTGCATGATTACTTTGGTAGCTCCCAAAATTACCTTGGGACATTCAAGCTTCTTCTTGTGAGGCCATACTTGTAGAGAATCTTGAGATGAAGAGAGATTCAATTACTTCCCTAGGTAATTTTAGAAAGTTAGATAGATGAAAAACAAGTGAAACTATAGAATCCACCTTCAAATCTAACTCTATGAATTGTTGCGTTGGATTCACATTAAATCCCTCATCTCTTGCTCCAACTCTCAAAGTATCCTCAACTAAACAATAATTTTAATAGCAAAACAGTCTTGTTCATGGAGTTCCACCATCGACAACTCACACACAACACATCAATTGCCTCTGTGGTGCACCATTATTTTAAGGAGAAGTAGGACAATCCAAATTTGGGTTCTTCCAAAAACCACAACAACCACGATGGCTTGAGACCTGTCCCAAATCCCTCCCAATCACTGAGAAGAAGTGCCAAGGCAATCACTCGAACACCCATTGCTATGACAACTAGGAGTTGGAAGGTGGG